>OZ010583.1:67673799-68121299 GCA_963932145.1 Acanthosepion lycidas
AAAGCATGTCTAGCCTAACCAGGGAAGGGCTCCACAGGAAGCCGTCTCGATGTGACATAGACCTAAAAGAGAAAATCAAGGCTAGCCCGTTCAACCTACCAAGCTCGCCCCAGTCACCCACCTTTCGCTAAAAGCTGTTGAATGTAAGCGTTTTCTATCAATTCTGATCTTGATCTTGAGCTCAAAGAATCGGATCAGATCCTAATGAGATACACGGTTGCCTCGCAAGACTTCCTCCTGTCGCGTCGTGCAAATCACGATGCGTCAGAAACACCATTCGTTTCACCCCAGAGTACGGGGCGACACAGTCATACGAGTATGCACGATCAATGGGCACAAGCTTTCGGGCGCGATACGAGCCGTCAACTCTTCGACATGGTCCCATAAGGGGCGGACCCGAGGACAATGGTAGAAGTCGTGCGAAGTAGTTCCCTCTAAACCAAGGCAACACCGCTCACAGTCTGATAAATTCGCCAAGCCCCATATGAAGACATGTCATTGAGAACTTGTCACTCGCGGATGAGATCCGATTGATCCGGGGGTTTACGATGGCGCTCAACCCACAAGATGGGGGGACTGATAGTAAGGAAAGGGAACGCGTCCCTAACAATCCCCGCCATAATCGAATCTCCTATCAATGTGCGGCGTAGGAAAGCCAACCTCGAGGCGAGATTGTGGCTCACGAAGTGTGGCAGTCCGATCCCTCCATGACGCGGACGTTGTGCGCAGACTCGTCTGTCGACCTGATGCTTGCGTCCCCTCCATAAAATGGAGGATAGCTAGCGCTCGAGCGGCTTCCTATGGTCTTTACAGAGAGGAAGTACGAAGAATCGATAAAGGACAAAAGGGGAAACGTAAGTGGCATACGCCTCCGCCCTCCGTCGACGCCAAGTCTGACCGGCCGGTTCGACCTTTGCTCGTACTTCAGTCCAATCTTTCTCCAGCTGGAGGTCGAGTCCAAACCACACTCCAAGAATGCGGACAGGACCGTCCGTACAATCCCCTTCCAGGCACCTAACCGCAAACCGGACGACTTGTCGAGGTTAATCTTGGCCCATGGCCCCTTCTCGTACCGATCAAGCGCCTTCAGTACCGCCCCAATGTCGCTGCGGGATAACACGAAAGCAGATACGTCATCGGCGTACGCGGAAACACTGGCTCCAGGAACGGTGATTCCACGTAGTGCCAGACTGCACGCCCTGTCCCTTAGCCGGCGAAGGAGAGGCTCCAACGCCAAAGCATAGAGTAGGAGTGACAGTGGACAACCCTGACGAACGGACCTAGACAGCGCAAAAGCGCCCGACAGCTTCCCATTCACCTGTACCAACGCACTGGGGGAGCGATACAGGAGGCTAATCCAGCGGCAGAAGTCGGCTTCGAATCCGGCGGCCTGCAGGACAGCCGCAAGGTAGCGATAGTCAACCCTATCAAATTGCCTGGACTGATCTAAATTGATCAGCGCGACCTCATCGTCGTCTTTTAGACCCTCTATATTCGTGCGGATCAGGTGCAGGTTGCTCTGAATTGTTCGGCCTCTCACAGCGTAAGTCTGCTCAGGACCCAACAGAGACTCTGTAACTGACTGCAAACGCTCCTGTAGGATCTTTGTCAAAATCTTTAACTGTGTGTTTAGCAGAGTTCTGGCCTATAATCATCTAAATCCCGCCCAACACCCTTTCCCTTTTTCAACAGCGTGAAAATCTGTAAATCCGGTTGGGGATGGACCCCTGCCGGAACCAGTTGTTGAACACCACAGTAAAAATCGGGACAAAGATGTGTGACAGCCTCAAGTACAATTCATAGAGCAAACCATCCAGACCGGGTGACTTGCCTCTGCCGACCTTCTTCAATGCCGCGTAGACTCCCCCCCCCCGTGATCTCTCCCTCGTAGCTAGCCGCTTCAGTCGGCGAAAGCCGAAGAAAGTCAGCCAAATAGCTACGAAACTCCTCATCACGGAGCCCAGGCTCCTTGGTAAACCGGTTCTCTAAATGCCGCCGAAACGCCTCGCACATGTCGTCAGGGGCCCGAAGAGTATGCCTCTCCGGAGATTTGATGAATGTAACTATCGGAACCTCGACGGATCTCTTCCTTGCGCAAATCTGCGCCCATGTTCACACCTTCGGAGGACATCTTGCTTAACCTATGTCTAATTACCTGGCCGATGCAGGGCTTCCCTCGCTACGGCTATCTCTAGGGGATCAACCCCCCCACCAGCCACTGCCGGGGAAAAACTAGCCTTAAGCGTCTTCACCTTCTTAGCTCTATCTAGGGCGAGCCGTTTATTGAAATCAGTGGTGAAGGTCCTAATCCTATCCTTAAGTCTCTCCCACCACTTATTCCCGATAACCGCTCCCACTAGCTCCCACTAGCTCCCGCTGCACTAAGCTAGTTAGCTGCTCCTGGAAGTCCCGCCTGTCCAATAAGGACAGATTGAACTTCCAGTAGCCAGCCATTCTAGGCCTACGATCTAATGGCATGCAGACACAAACGAGTTTGTGATCCGAATAGCCTACTCACAATCTAACAAGTCTACGTCGGCTCCTCTAACTAACATTCTATCCAGGTAGCTAACTACCCGGGTAAAAGGCCAATTAAGAGCTCACATCCACATCTTGCCCCGGGGTGATCAACCCGGTATCTATCAACGAAACTAAAATCGTTGATCAGATCAACCAGGCTACGATCGCCCCTCCTCTCACTTGGGCTTCAGGATGGCATTCCAGTCCCCCATTAACAATAGGGTTGTTGAATCCACCAGGAACGGTCCCAGCTGCCGAAAAAACGAGACCCGCTCCTCATGGTCGTTGGGCGCATAAACCGCAATGACTCGGAACGAGCCACTTTTCACGGCAATATCGGCACGATCAACGGGCCCTCGGCATCGGTATACACAAAGTCCACCTTCGCATCCAGAGTACGTCTATCCAGCAAGGAAACTCCTCTGGACTGTCGTTCCCCGTATGCTGAATAAACGACAAAGTCGTTATCCAGCACACACGCATCGACGTTGCAAACAAAGTGGGTCTCCTGGATCGCGGTGACTTCAACGCCGAAAGACAAGAGATCTCGGAGCAGGGACGCCGCATTACCCCGATTCCTCAAGCCCTTCGCATTCAGGCTGTCTAACTTGATTGACATCTTTTAAATCTGCGGAATAGAAAAAATAACAATTAGCCTATTCTCATACGGGTCGGAAATCTGCGGCGGAAAGGACCCCGACGGATTGTCTTAGGCTCCCTGTTCCCAACTCCGTCGTCATCCGACCATCTAGGACAATACCGCCAACGTCTATGTAGCAAGTTAGTTTTAGAACCCTATATAACGATGGGTGTAGACGTACTGGAACCCTCCCTGCACAAAATTGTGCAGTTTTATCAGATCTGCTGAGCCCTATTGGCCCATCATTATTTCTGGGTAGGCGTCTCTGACCTCAAAAAGAGGAGACCATACCTTAAGGTATTTCCCTGTGTCCCTGATGAGGGCAATAACCCCCGGAGCACCGGGGAAATTGTTAGGGTCCTCCACCGATTTCCCATCAACGGAGGTTAATTTAATTAAGGGACCTAGGTGGGATCTTTTGCGAGATGAGAGGTCCTTCTCCAATTCCCCACTGTTTATTTTACATATTTCCTTTGTTTTGAGGATGCGTTTCTTTTTCTTTGTATTTTTCTTTGTCTGGGTGTAGCGGTGTGGAAGTGAACTGGAGGGTAGGTGTAGAAAGAGATGGTAGTGGAGGTGACGAATCGAAGCTGTGGGAGTGTGTGTGTGTGTGTGGAGATGTCGGAGTGGTGGGAGGGAGTGGAACACGAGTGAGTGAAGTGGGGAGGCTCCTAGATGCTGGAGTAGCGCCTTTATCTTTTTCTGGCGAAGCAGGGACGGATAGGGACCTGGTTTATTTCATACCCCTCCCCACCCTACTTCGTCTATTGTGTTTCTTAAATTGTATCTCCTCTTCCTCTTCATCTTCCCTGTTCCTTTTTAAGGAAGAGGAACGTGTTGGAGGCAATTCCTCCACCTCCATGTCCGTTATTTGCTGCATATTTTTATCCTTTTGCTGTGTATTTTGTTGCTTTTATTTAGCTGATGGACTCTTTGGTTTCTGTTGCTTTTGTTGTTGTTGCTTCTGTCTTTCCTTGGATTGCTCCTCCAGCTGCTCCTTGGGTGGCTGCTGCTGCTTCTGCTTCTGCTTCGGTGGAACTTCCTTCTTAGGGGACGAGGGGTCTGCTTTTGCTTTCGTCCCTTAGTCACCACCTCCTTCCAACCATCACCAGGTGCCTTGTCGGGTTCTGCCTCTGTAGCTGTTGGTGTCGGTGTTGTTGTTGCTGTTGTTACTGCTGTTGGTTGTGGTGTCGCTTTCTTTCGCCTTGGCCATGTGCCCCCAGAACCCACACGACCAGCAGTAGGGTTTACGGCCCTCCACCACAACCAACATCTTTCTTTCCCTGCACATTATTATATTGGGGATGTCAGTAAAATTCTTACGGGTCAATGTTATTTCGATTGTCACATCACCAGTCGCAATTCCAGCTTTGCTGATCACTCCTGCTACCTTCTCCACCTTTCCATACTGGGTAAAAAAGGCCCTCAGCCTATCTTCCGAGATGTCTATGGGCACCGCATGCACTGTTACATTTGTTCTTCGGGTGCCCATCCATTTGAAGTTGGAGTGTCTTTGAAGTCAAAACACTTCCGGCCAACTTCTTGACCTCTTCCTCTGTTGACATCAACAAGTCCTCGATCGTCTTGCCAAAATTTTGGGTGTAATATTCAGGCTCTTAAGGGTTTGTATTTGATTTTTAATTTGTTTTTCCCTTTGTGTATTTGCAAACATTAATTTTTACCACATTTTCCTAAAAAGGGGAGGGGTTGAGGATGGTCGACACTAACTAAGACATGGTTTTACATGCTGGCACCAATTAAATTCCCACTTTTTATGTCGGTCAGGGAAATACATTCACGGCGTCGAAGGCTTCCTGTATAGTTAGGAGCTCATTCCCTTTAGTGTACTCCTCATATTTCTTCCGTGGCTCTCTATAATATGCCGCGTCATTTTTGGGCCGTGTTTCTGCCTAGGCCGACTTTTTAAGTGATAAATTTTCACTCATCACTGATATTTGGGACTCCGGTGTTTGTGCTAACTCCGCCATAATAGTGCCATGCATTATTAAGACGGAAAAACCAGTTTCTTTTTCTTTTTACAGTTTTTTTTAAAATTAATTTCACCAAATAAAAGACAAATAATAATATTTAAACGAAAGAAATCAAACAAAGAAAATCGGACTGAAGTCTGGGGTAAATAAACAAAAACAACAAACAAATACGGAATTAATAAACTTGGCTTGCAAAAAAAAAAAAAGACAAACGAAAGAAATAAAAATAAAATGGGGAGGGGGTTAACACACAATGTTTGCAAATACACAAAGGGAAAAACAAATTGAAAATCAAATACAAAAGAATCAAAAATTGGTACAATTACATTAAAACTAAAAGACCTTTCGCTAAAGACTGTCGAATGCAAGCGTTTTCTATCAGTTCTGAACTTCATCTTGAGCCGATGCTCAAAGAATCGGATCAGATCCTGATGAGAAAGACGGTTGCTTCGCAAGACTTCTTCCTGTCGCGTAGTCCAAATCATGATTCGGGCCGTGACCAGCAGCGATAGAAACAACATCCGTTTCACCCCAGAATACAGGAACAGCACATTGTCACACGTGTATGCACGATCAATGATCACGAGCCGTCAACTCGCTGACATCGTCCCATAGGCGGCGAACCCGAGGACGCTGGTAGAAAGCGTGCGAAGCCGTTTCTTCTAAGGCAAGGTCACATCGTTCACAGTCTGACAAATCCGCCAAGCCTCATACGAATGCCAGGTCATTGAGAGACAGTCTGTTCCGAACCAGTCACCAGCTAAGCGAAAACTCAGGGTTGCTGAGGTAATCCGCCGCTGGCGCCCAAGACCAAAAGAGCGAAACTCGTCCGCCGACATGTCGAGCCGATCACGTAGTGGGTCCTTCGCAACCCCCTCCACTAGTTCCCGATAGAAGACTCTGGTAGGCCGAGAAAGGTCACTGGACGAAGGAATAACCCTCAAGGCCGATCGACACTCGCGAAGGAAATCCGATTGATCCCAGGGTTTATGATAGCGCTCAACCCGCAAGATGAGTGGACTGATAATAAGGGAAGGGAAAGTGTTCCTTAAAATTCCCGTCAGAATCGAATCCCCTGTCAATACTCAGTGTGGGAAAGCCAGCCTCGAGATGAGCTTGTGGCTCACCAAGTGCGACATTCTAGCCCTCCATGACCTCCATGTGCTAAGACTTCTCTGTCGACTTTGTGCTTACGTCTCCTCCATAAGATAGAGGATAGCAAGCGCTCCAGCGCTTTCTTATGCCGCTTACAGAGAGGAAGTACGGACAAGCAGTAAAGGACAATGGGAAAGACGTCGACCTTTACCTGTACTTCTGACCAATTTTTCTTCCGAGAATGCGGACAAGACCGTCCGCCCAAGCAGAGGGCCCTAAAAGATCGACCCCCTTCCAGCCACCTGACTACAAGCCGGAAGACTTGTCGCGGTTAATCTTTGCCGCGGTTACTTTTTCTTACCGCTCATGCACCTTTAGTACCAACTCGATGTTGCTGCGGGACGACACGAAAGTGGATACGTCATAGGCGTATGCGGAAACCCTGGCTCGAGTACCACCAGGGACAGCGACAGAACTTTGGTTGGAATCTAGTGGCCTCCAGGACAGCAGCCAGATAGCGATGGTCGGCGCTATCAAATGCGTTGGACTGATCCAAATTGATCAGCACGGCCTCATCTTTAATACCCTCTAGGATCGTGCGGATCAGATGCAGGTTGCTCTGAATTGTTCGCCCCTCACAGCGCATGTCTGCTCGGGTCCAAACAGAATCTCGGCAACTGACTGAAAAACGCTCCTGTAGGATATTGGCCAAAATCTTTAACTCTGTTTTTAGCAGAGTTAAGGGCCTGTAGTCGTCTAAATCCCGCCCAAGACCCTTGCCCTTTTTCAACAGCGTATCCATATCCCTGGAGATCCGGTTGGGGACGGGCCTCTGGCGGAGCGACAACTTCAAGTACAATTCATAGGGCAAATCATTCACACCGGGCGACTTGCCTCTGCCGACCTTCTTCAATGCCGCGTAGACCTCGCCCTTCGTGATCTCTCCCTCGCAGCTAGCCTCTTCAGTTGAAAGCCGAGGAAAGTCACCTACGAAACTACTCGTCGCAGAGACCAGACTCCTTCGTAAAGAGGCTCTCGAAATGCCGCTGAAACTCCTCATACCTCGTCAGTCGACCTCAGAGTACGCCCCTCCGGGGTCTCAACTTCCCGAATGTAGCGCTCAGAACCTAGACCAATCTCTTCCTTCTGTGCCCATGTTCACAGCTTCGGAAGGCATCCAACTTATGTCTAATTACCTGACCCGTGTAGTCCTTTCTAGCCAAACGCTTCCCTAGCCACGGCTATCTCTAGGGGACCCCTTAGACTACGCCAGGGAAAAGCTATCCTTAAGAGCCTTCACCTTGTTAGACTTGTCTAGAGCGAGCCGTTTGCTAAAATCTGTGGTGAAGGAATTAATCCCATCCTTAACCCTCTCCCACTTCCTATTCACAATTCCCCACTAGTTCCCGCTGTACTACGCTAGTTAGCTGTTCCTGGAAGTCCCGCCTGTTTAGTAAAGACAGATTGAACTAGTACCCAGCCATTCTAGGCCTACGATTTAACGCCATCCGGGCACAAACGAGCCCGTGGTCCGAATAGCCTAAACAGTGGAACGTGGGACAATCTAACAAATCTATGTCGGCCCTTCTTACTAACATTCTATCTAGGTTGATAGCTACACGGGTAGACGGCCACTTTATTGTCCACGTTCACATCTCCACCTCTGGGTGATGGACCCAGTATCTATCGACGAGACTAAATTCGCCGATCAGATTAACCAAGCTACGATCGCCCTGCTTCCCGCCAGCTCCCCGCCCACTGTTTATCTTGGGGTCCAGAACAGCACTCCGGGCTCCCACTAGAATTTTCACAGCAGTATCGGTCACGATTAACCAGCCCTCGACCTCCGCATGGACAAGGTCCACCCTCGTGTCCAGGGTACACTTCACGAGCAAAAAAAACCCTCACGAAGCAGGCGGGCAGTCTTACTCCGGTACCTCAGGTCATTCACATTAAGACTGGCTATCTTGATAACCATTTTTTAGGCCTGGAAATAGAAACAAGCAACAATTAACCTATTCACATACAGGTCGGAAATCTGCAGCTAAAAAGACTCCGACAGATTGTTCCAGGTTCTCTGTGCCCAAGTCCGACGTCATCCGTCCTTCCAGGACAATTCCGCCAACCTCCATAGGATAGGTTACTTTTGCTACCTTATATAAGGAGGGATAGAGCACAATCGGCACCCTCCCTGCGCAAAATCTCATATATTTTCTCAAATCGGGCGTTCCCAACTCGAACATTCTTATATCAAGGAACGCGTCCCTGGTCCCAAAGAGGTGGTTCCAAACCTTTAAATAGCCCCTATTGTCTCTCACGCAAGTGATAACCCTTGGAACCTTTGGAAAGTTACGGGGGTCATCTGTAGACTTTCCATCGACAGTAGTCAATTTAAACAAAAGTCCTAATAAGGCTTTTTTCTGTTTGGGCAGTTTTTTTTCCAACTCCCTTCCTGTATACTTTGCATCTGAATTGAATCTAGGCCGGAGAAATATTGTTTCTTTTTCTTTTCCCTGGTGGGGTGGGGCTGGGAAGAAGTGGATGAGAGATGGGGAGTAAATATTGAACTGGCGGAGGAGGTTGAGTGAGAGGGGTGGTGCTCAGGTAGGTGAAGGAGAGAGGCTCCTTGCTTTAGGCAAGATCATTTTGGAAACTTCCTTTGGCGAAGCAGGGAGGGATAGGGGCCTGACTTTGTTCATATTCCTCTTCGCCCTACTTCTCCCAGCACGCTTTTTCACTGGTTTATCTACTTCTTCTTCTTCTTCTTCTTCTTCCCTAGTTCTCTTCAAAGATGCAGAGCGTAGCGTAGGCATTTCCTTTACCTCCATCTCCATTTCGCGTCGTTGCTGCTTTTTCGGTTGTTGTTGCTGTTTTTGTTGGGGTTTCTCTTGTTGAGCTTGTTTTCTTGTTTTTTTGTTTCTTTGGTGTCTTCTGAAGCGTTTTCTGTTGTTTTTGTTGTTGTTGCTACTGCACCACCTCACCACATCTCCGCGCCGCTCCTGCGGTGGTGGTTGATGTGTTTTCGGGGGTGGAACTTCCCGCTCTTGGGAAGAGGGTGTGTTTGTCGCCATTCGCCTTTTCAGCTCTACCCAGACACCGTTAGGGACCCTTTTCCGCGTCTGTTACTGCTACTGTTATTGTTGCTGCGGTCGGTTGTGGTCGTGCTGTTATCTTCTTTCCGGGGCACGCCTTTGACATGTGCTCCGAGGCACCATAAGTCCAACAAAAGGGTCTTCGGCCTTCTACCATGACAAGCATCCGTTTATCACGGCGCATCATTACGTTGGGAATTTCGCCAAAAGTCTGTTGGATGATAGTTACCTGCAGAACGATATATCCAATGCCGATGCCGGATTTACTCATAACCGCACCGACTTCGTCCACCTGTCCGTATTTGACGAAAAAAGCCCCCATCCGGTCTTCATAATGTCTGCCGGCACACCATAGACCGTTATTCTCGTCTTATGAGTCCCCATGTATTCGGTTTGGAGCTTTACTGTCTTGGCTATTAGTATAGTCCCGGCCAGCTTTTTGGCTTCTTCATCGAGAGCCAGAAGACTGTCCCACATCGCCTCTGCGATGGTTTCCCAATTAATTCCGACTCTTTACGTCGGTGGTCAGCAGGGAAATTGTACGTGTATTCATGGCGTTTGACGTCTCCGGAATTGCGAGGAACTCATTTCTGTTAATGAATTCTTTATATTTGCTTTTTAAATCGGCATAGTAAACTGCATCCTTTTTCGGCCTTTTTTCTTCCCAGGCCGTTTGCCTTATTTCGCCGGGCTCCGGCAGTGATTCCTCGGTTTCACTCATTTGCAGCACTAATTTAGTGCTGCCAAGAATAATTCTTTTAAAACTGTTCTTTTATAATTTTCAAACAAAAAACGACCTAGAGACAAGAGTAGGCTAACAAGAAAAAAATAAATAAAACTTAACTTTGTTAAAAAACAAGTCACACGTATAAAACACAAAAATAAGGAAACAAAAATAGGTCAGGGGAAAACCTCGGCTTACTGAAAATGAAACAACCATTTCATTTCCCCACATTTTCACTTTTAACATAAAAAAAATTTAAATTTAAAATTCACTCATGTATCGTTTATGTAGGTTGATGTTAAAATAATGTCGTTTTCTCACATAGTAACATATGTGAGAAAACGACATTATTTTTGCATCAATCTACATTGAAATGCCACCTTTCAGAATATGCGCATATATCAGAAATTTCAGTCATGTGACAAATGAAATCGTGTAAACAAACGTCACGAACATTGCTTCAAACCAATATATTTATGTGACACACGAAATCATACAACACGCATTTATAAAATCGTCAATTAATCATTTTGGAAAAAGGTCCTTAATTTCATTTGCAATAAATTAGGGTATATTCTAGGTACCGTCACGGACTTCCTTACAAAAAAAAAAAAGAAAAAAAAAGAAAACACACATACACATTTTGAAATGCCTTTTTTTTAAAAACTTTTATTTGAAAGATAGCCTGAAGCTGAATCTAATGGCACGTTTAGATGATAATTCCATTATAAACGAAAAATGTAAACAACATTAAAAAATCCAGTATTTACGAATTTACCCTAGACTAGAGAGATATGTTTCGAAGTCATTTAGTAAATTTAAGGATGACTTTGATTTTTAAAAAGTAATGCTTACTTTTTACTTAAAACTTAATGAAAATTGCATTTATTTACGCACAGTAGCATGTGGAATCAGAGGTCAAAAATAAAAATGTATAATCATACTACTTAAAAAGTGTGCGAAAAATTAAAATTAAAGAAATACGGAACGCCAGCAGTGTAATAATCAAGATTTTGGAATTTATGTTTAAAAAGAAAATTATCTTTAGCCTTAGATAATCAATAGTTTAAGAATATAATTTTTTATTCTATACCATCTTATGAAACAGTAGAATGAATATTTTTACTTTTTATATTACATTTAAAAGTAGATTTTATTTTTAAGTTAAATGATACTTTTGAGTTTACGATGTTTTGGGGTATATCCGTTGCTTTTATTTTTTATTATTTTCCTATCTGTTTGATGTCTTAAAATATCTAATTGCATTCATTCAACGCATTTGTTATTTTTTAATTATTCTAAATTTAAGAGTTATTGTATTGTTGGGGACGTGCAGAATTTATTAATTATGCTTGAAAGAATCAGAAGGAATTTGTGTAGGTTGCGTGACTTTCTGCATCCACAACAAATAAATAAATGAAATTTAAAATACGATTAAGAACAAGACATATTCAATTAGAAACTAATATAACATTTATATACAATTCAAAACAATATACAAGCAGGATAATTGGTATATGTGTGGAAACCCTAACATTTTCCACAGCAATATTTAGACGTGCGCATGCGCGGATTGCATCCCTTCCCTCCTCGTGTAGCTAGATATAGCAGTAATCGTCGGTGAGCCAGCTGCTACTGATAGTGTTGCCGACGCCCTCGGGATTGGCTGCTACTGATGTTTGAAATTTGGTTTTTTTCCCGCGCGATGAGTTCTACGTCACGAGAGACCGGCGTTTTTGGATTTTAAAATCAGTTGCTGTTCGGCCCCGGCCCGTTTTAGGATCAAAGTGTAGTATCTGTGCTTTGTGATCATGCGGGCTGGCTTCTGTCGAACTCCCTAATGCAGGGAGGAACTCGGAGGAAGCTTTGCCGAAGGGCAAGGTTTCCTTCGGGGAGGTAGACAGGACCTGAACCCGTCCAGGCGGGTTCAAAGGTCATATTTTTGGCCGAGCCTACGGGCTCGCGGGCAACCCACATTAAACCGGCCTTGTGCCACATTTAATCCTCGTGGGTGGGTTAATAAATACTAGCTGTTCGGATGCGAAGCTGAAACAACCTACTTACCCCACGCTCCTAACCATAAACGAGCTGGGATATTCAACACCTTTCCAAGACTAACTTTTGTCTTGATGTGAACAGCTTACGAGCATTCTTCCACTCACGACGACTATATTCTGCAATTCGGTCGTCACACCTTTCCAAGACTAACTTTCGTCTTGATGTGAACAGCCTACGAGCATTCTTCCACTCACGACTATATTCTGCAATTCGGTCGTCACACCTTCCAAGACTAACTTTCGTCTTGATGCACAGAACAACCAACTCAAAATTCTTTCCGACCAAAAATTGCTAAACTGATAACGAACTCTGTATTTCTCTCGTGCGAACCAGTTACCTTAAAAAGATTCACATACACTCACACTAATACAAAACTACGCAGTGAGTATTTTTATTCCTTGCAATATTATTCATGTTTCTAATCACTCAGGCTGACATCCCTCCCGAACTTTCTCACAGAGAAACAGTTCCCGCCAAAGCCATCATCTTTTTTGGCGCTAAAATCGGATGAACTATTTTGGACTGCCTCATACTCTTTTTGCAAGTTACAACAGTTTAATCTGTCTCCACGTGCGAGACAATCTACTTGTTGAATATTTAATAAAATTGTAATTGTGTTTATTTGCAAGTCTTGCTTCAGTCATTCTTTGTGCCTACCAATTTTTCTTCCTTCTCATGCACGTTGACATGACCCTTTTTCCTTTTTAACATCCAGGAGATTGTGAAATTTAGTATGAGAAAGAACACGTGTTGAACATTTGTATAATATTCCTCTTTCTCTCCTCTCCTATATACTTTGTTTGTGGATCCGGTAGTCGTGTGTAGTGTCTGGCACAAGGCCACCTTTTTCGTACGCCAGCACTGCATTAGCCACATTCACACACCGGGTCCGCAACATATGTTATGTTGGCAAAATGTGTATAATGTTTTAGATTTCAGAATGTCTCTCTTTGTAATTGTTCGTTCATTTACAGTCTTTTTAAGTTTGTATTGATATTAATAATTCTCGATATTAAGTGTCTTTTTAGAATGAGTTTTTAAGGAGTGATCTACCTTTGACTAATGTTTTTAAGGTTGTTCGCACATTGATGTTTACTTAATAGGTAGCGAATATAATTCACTTTAGATAAGCAATGTTTGAGAATCGATGTCCACAGAGTCGATTGAGTTTTTTGATCATGAGTGAGTCAGCGATGATGTATCTTTGCGCGGTAAAATCGTGATTTTGAGTGACGTGGAGTATGTTGGCAATTTCTCTGTTGGTGTTTGTTACTGACTGCCTGGGGCGGTCAGCGTTTATTTTTATAAGTCCTGAAAGTCCGAAGTTGGCTCACTTGAGTTTTGGCGCAATTTCGTTTTGAACGTGAACTTTCAGTGATGAACCAATGAGATTGATTGATTCGCCTAGTACAGTTTTAATTGGTTGGAGTTTTCCGTACGTAGGCATAAGATATAGACTAGGTACCTCCACTTTTTCGGCATAAATTATCGATACCTAAGTTTAAAATGCATTTTTTAAAATGAAAAAATATGCTTGAATATTTCATTTTAGTTTTACTTGAAAGTTGAATCATTAAATTTATTATTTCCATTAAGTAAACAATTCTGGTATATTTCAGATAGAAACTATATACATTGGAATGTCAAATTTAATTTTAAATTTTTAAATTTTCAAAAAACCCGCCATTTTCTTAATTTTAAGAAATTTGTAAACAAACACAAATTTATCGATTTTAAAAATATTTAAAAAAATTTCTGACACGTCATTTTAGTAAAATTAGAAAATTTAATGTTAAATTAATCTGATTTAAAAAAAATATTACTTAATTATAGCATAAAAAAGAAATATACAACGAATTATTAACGATTGGTACCGTAATTTTGATCCGATACTTGATCCACGTGTTGATTGACAAGTGATGACAGCTTACGACGGATGACCATAAATGAAAATTACTAGAAATCTGAGTGAACCCTTTTATTTTTAGTTTTACTGTTATGTCTATTTATTAGAATAAAGGGACAAAACTCTTTTTATAATAATGACAATTTCAGTCTACCGTACATGGAAATAAGGAATGTATTAAGTAGAAAAATACAACATAAAAAATTATTTGAAAAAAAAGTGGAATCACTAAATTTATTAAACTTTGCAATTTTGAACTCGTAAATTTTGTTTCTACTTAATTACTAATTATCAAAAGGAAATAAGCTAATACAGAGTTTTGCACGATTTTTAAACTATTATAAATTATTATAATCAAAATGTAAAACAAATAAAAAATTCTTGTAAAATTTAATTATTCATCAGAAAAAATTTATTTCTTCAGGCAATAATGACCTTAATATTACTTATTTACAAAAGCAATTAAAAGCTTTTCTAATTAAGTAATATCATAGTTTTATTGGATTCATTATTTTTCTATTCAAAGCTCATTTTACAAAAGTTGGAACAAATTAGAAAAAAAAAAGTAGGTGATTTACCATCTCCAATGACTCTTACTTTAAACAAAAAAAAATTGTAAGGAAATAAAAAGAATTGAAAAAAATTTCGGGAAAATAAGTAAGTGGGGTGTAACATATTAAAAAAAAAAATATTTTTTACTAAAATTTACTAAAAAGAAATATTTCAAAAATAATTTCATTCATTGGTGAAATAAGTCCTGAAAATTTCATTAAAATCGGACAATTACTTTAATTTTACAAGAATTTCCAAATCAATGGGTTTTCAACGGGAAAAAAGCGCAAAAAAAAACAATGTTATTTTTACAGCACCGCGATGACGTAAAAAAAAGAAAACTTTAACCAAAATTTCGAACGTGTTAAAAAATATTAAAAAATATCAAAAAATAATTAAAATACACTTTGGTCTTTCATCTTAATAATAACATAAGCGTTTTGACGATAAAAATTTATTTTCGGTAAGTTTGTGGCATTTGTTTATTACGCTATGCTGTTTTCCCGCGAAAAAGTGGAGGTACCTAATATAGACTGTTCTGTTGCTAGGGTTGATAGGTAAGAAAAAGGACGAGTCTACAGTATTATCATGTATTACTCTTCCGATAGTGAAAATAGTCAAAGGCGGTAATACAGAAGTATTTCCTTTTAGAAAATCCATACCAAAAATAATATAAGAATTGTTAAAAAAAAATTCAAATTCTTGGAAATGGCATTAAACTTTACATTTTTCGATACTTCGAACATATCTCTCTTTAATTAAAGAAAAAAATTACGAGCAACAACGGGGTGAATTTCAAAATTGCACTGAAATATTACAAGTAATTTTGAGAAAAATAAGTATTAACTGTAATTTTTTTTCCTGTCCAGTCTGAAGGAAAATAAGTATTTTATTAAATTATGCAAGAACCAAATGTCAAAAAATTTAATTTTTGAGTTTTATTGAATTATTTTCAGGACGAATTTTCCATATTTTCGGACTTGACATTGCATAAATGGTTTTACTGAAAGGATTTTTCTTGGTATAACTGTAATAAAATTTAACGAACAACCCCCACCCACCAAGCAAAACAGACGTGGCATTTAAAATATTGTATGTTTGAGAGTATTTTATGTGAAGGTGCATGTTCAGCATGTAAAGAAAGAAGATAGAAACATACAAAAAATGTGTTTCTTTTGCGGACGTTTATTGCTTTTTATGGTGAATGTAGTGAACAAAGTTTACGATGTTTTTGGGTATAGCAGTTTTATTTTTTTGGATCGGAATTTAGGATAACAATGATTAAAATGGTCGAGCTCAAGTCAGCTTTGCGCTGAGTTGAAACGACCAATTCACTTCATGAGTGAAACACGTTCGAAAGATGTTGGAAAGGGAAAAGAGTTCAATTGTCAGTGGACCGGGAAACTAACATTCTCCAATTACCACGTGGTTCATATCTTGAAGCAAAGAGGAGAAAGAATGTGAGACAGGAAATGTTTGTCATTTTATAGTCTTCAACAACGCTACACAACAGTGTTTTTGAAGCCAAGTATAACCATATTTTCGATTCCTTTACTTTTAGCATCATAGAAAAATGTATTTCTTTTTTTATTATTCATTATTATGTTTTATTTGTTGATTTTATTTAACTTTTCCCTATATACACACGAGATATCAAACAAAATGAGGTGGGTGTTGAACTAGACACCCATAAAAGGTCTCCACAAAGGTTTCTAATAAAATAACGCATTCAATATACAATTCATTTATTCATTCATTCATTAATGAATAAGTACTGAAAATTCTGTTTGGATCGGATAATTTCCTGATTTTTGACAAATAATTTAAAACAGAGGTAACGATTTTTTTAATTTCATTTCGGAAAAGTATCCATTTATTTTTGGTGATACCTACAATATTCAGAATGAAAAACAGTTTTTAATTCACTGTCTATAGATAATTCTGTAATTCTTAAATTTTACAATAGTTTGGCAGTGCAAAAAGTAGCAGACAATTATAGTTAATTTTTAGTTAGGACAAGTAACTGTAACGAATATTTTGAATTAGGCTTTTTTTAAGTGACATCGATAATATTTCCACTAACAATATGACTAATAGATTTGAGAAGTGCCAGAAGATCGTAGCAATATTTATTTATTTGACGAGCGAGGCCTTTGTAATTTGGGTTGTCAAAAGTCCGTTTCACTGAGTAGTTGATGGTTGATAGTCAGAATTTGGTAGTAGTCGTTGGCAGCTGTCGAGAGTGTGGTTACTTTGGAAATAGGAGCTGTGTCAATATACCGTGTTTTTTCGGCCCTCATAAGGGTGGAAAGATGTTTCACGCTTGGCTGGTTTCTTCTCTACCGTTATCCTGTCGGCTGTCACTTTATATACACTTAAGAAAGTGCTCAAGAAAGGGCGCGAAGCTTGGTTTCGGCTAACATCAAAAATCTTTGTTTTTGATTGGCCAAATATTTAAAAAAATGTCCAGCGTCTCTTTCTTTTTATAGCGGAAGTTATGCGTGGCGTCTCTCTTATTTTGGTAGATTTCTAATCATAATAACTAGATCTAGGACCCGCCATTTTTCAGCCGTGTTCAGTATTTTCTTCTTCATTTTATTTGAGGGTTGACTTCTCATTAGCTGAGAGAGAATATATAGAGAGATGGATAGAACGATAGATGCTTTATTTTGAATTTGAATTCTTTTTTTTAAATATTTTATTTTGATATTTTTACATTTAGGTTCCCCAAAGATTCATACATAGAAAGGTAACTTTTGACAGGACACAAATTATCGGAGTGACAAACGAACAGACTTGACGGGTTTAGACAGCGTTCCTTATATAAAGGCTAGTCAGATCAGGTACGCTGTTATTATTTATTTATTTGTTCGTATGTTTTTGATATTTTTAATTGTTATGATTGGTTTTATATAAAACATCAATCTTTGTTTTTGATTGGCCAAATTTTAAAAAAATTTAATTTAAATTAAATAGTCTAAGAAAGGCATTTCTTTACAGACTATCGCATTTGTCGGCTGAACTCTATGAAGTCTGACTTAGAAGATTTTAGTTCGCGAAAGAAGCTTTTTTTATTGGCTAAAATAATTGTTTATTTATTAGATCCTAATTTGTATTTACTTCAAATTACATTACAACTACGACATCAAATAATTTTCAGCTGTGCATTTGTCTTTTCATATTACTATATTTTTCAGTACATGATCTGGCAAAAGTTACTTAACTCTAATATTATTTAATTTAAAGATTATATTTATAAAGCTTGGCTCGTATCGTACAAAATCAATAACGACTGCAACTGAAATTAATTTATGTAAATTTAATAAAATTTGCTACAAGTATGGACAGCAGAATGAGAACAATCTCCTTCAGGAGTTCTTATTTTGTTTTGGGTTAAATTCTTATTTGTTTTGGGTTAATTAAATTCTTTATTGTTTATGGGATTTAATTAACTCAAAACAAAATAATCTCATTAAATGTAAAGCAGGATGTTTTCGTTCTGCTCTTCATGTTTAGGGTAATCTCAGTTTTTTTTTTCATTTTAGTACAGCTCAGTTATTGTTAGTCCTGTTCCACTGAGTTTAAAATTTTCCAGAATTGTCATTGGGGTTACAAACAATTCGAATAAATACTTATTAAGAACAATAACTCTCAGCAAATGCAGAAGAGTCATCTCCCTGTAATGTATTTTAAACCTAAGAGGAGGTACAGAATTTATAAATGCTAAAATTATTATTTATTCTCAATAAACATACACACACTGAGGCAAAAAAGACATTTAAAAAAGATTTCTGTTAAATTAGTATTTTTATCTGATTATTTCTTAGTATTAAGTTTATAATTCTTTATTCTGTGATGTAGAGGATACTGATTTTGTTATTTAAAATGGTAGGGCTAGAATTACAAATTACTTCACTTAACACCCAAATAAATCAGTTACTCATTAGTGACTAAAGTATATCTTTGGATGTCTAGTTAATATAGTATTGTGCAATTTTTCTTATTCAGTTTTTGCTAATGTAACAAGCAATTAAGAAGTCTATAGTTTATTACTGCATTAATGTAGATTATGCATGAGATGTCTCTATTTGGGGCAAATAAACTATTATGAATAATAAGGTTTTTGGATAGCAAGGTCCATACACTAATAAACTATCATGAGAAATACCGAAGATTTTATTTCCCAGAAAGCCAAAATTTACTAGTTATAACAACACTCAATTTTACGACCGGCCACATTGTAGAAAATTTTGACATTTGATGGATGACCGTCGTTATGGGTACTGGCTGTGAAACCAGTTAATTTGGGAAAACATATTGTGGATATTTGGAGGGTGTCTCTGGTGTTGGAGAGGGCTGTGGTAATTATCATCACGATCATACATACAAATCATGTGACAAGCATTCATTGGTTAATCTCCTCAAAACTAGCTCGCTGATTGGTCACTTCCGACTAACCAGAAATGCTGGACAAAATGTTATCAACCTCTGTCGTGACAGGTGATGATATAACGTGACATAAATTCCTACAGGCAACTATCAGCATCGATCAAACCAGTGTTAGCAGCTCAAAAGAACCTTAGCACAAATTGACTGGGTAAAATGTCAGACTGTTTTCTTCATTTTAGACAAGAGAGTATCCAACACCTGCAAGTGTTCCAAAATACAAGGAATAAACAAGACCAAAGTTCCGTCTCCGAAGAATATCGACTGCTCGCCCAGTGTCCGACCATTCAGTAAGGATCAGAAACCAAAGATCTGTAGGACACATTTATACTTTGCAAAGCGTGTTAAGTAGTCGGATGAAAAGAATGTTAAAATGCAGCCTAGTTCCCGACCTCTTTCACCTGAGCCTAGTATGATGACGGAAAACTAAATCGGTGGGTCGTGTTAGCATACACCCACCTGCCACTTCTTGATGTCGCTGTTCGAGTAAAGGCTAGAAAAATACCACAGATACCACAAAACCTCTCTTGATTTCGTAAATCATTTCGGTCTGATGTCCGACTGCTTTAATATAGACTAATCGATACAGTAACTAATAGCCTAACGCGAAACCAACACCTGAAATTATGGACATCATAGTGGACCAGGATAATCCTACTGACACGGTGGTCCGAAAAATTATGGGAAACTCTACCCAAACCTACCCACACCGCAATCCAAATGCAAAAAAATAAAATAAAATAAACAAATGTTTTTCATAGAATTGAGACTGGTAGCAATCCTCTTGAATTTTCTAAATCCCGACAGAAATTCAACATAGCCAAGGAGGAATTTAGGAAACTGCAAAATTTAAGAATAATATCCCCTTCGAAATAGGAATAGAGTTCAGCCTTGGTACCGAAGTCAGATGACACATACAGACCTGTAATTGACTACAGGCAACTGAATAAGGACAAATGACAAAAGCAGATCGAAACAGATAAAACATAAATTCACTGGAATCTACGCTTGCATGGTAAGAAAATCTTTTCAAAAATCGATTTATCATCAGTTTACCATCAAGTTTCACTCCATCTGGACGATGTATGTAAAACAGCCATTACAACACCTTTTGGTTTGTTCGAGTACAACTATATGCCTTTTGGACTACGGAACGCTTCAAGTACATTTCAGTGGATGATGGACAACATCTTCCGTGATTTCAGTTGTACGTTCATATACATCGATGACATCCTCATCTTTTCAGACGAGGGAGAAACTCATTCTAACGACCTCAACCAAATCTTACAAAAACTTATTGAATACGGTGTAAAAATTTATCTTTCGAAGCTTGAATTTTTTGAGATTCAGTTTTCTAGTGATGGTATTAAACCCAACACTAGGAAACTTGCTGAGTGAAATGAATTTCCTCTTCCAAACGACTCCAAGTCATGGTGTCGGTTTTTTTGGAATGGCCAATTTCTATAGAAAACTGGTTCCACGTTTTAGCAATAAACTATTGCTCACTGACAGAATGCATACGTATGAACACAAAATCGAAAGACTTAACACTAAAAAAAAAAAGAGGAGATTGAGTTTTTCAAAAATATAAAGGAGATTTTGTTAAGCATAAACTGCTCTCTCCTATTCCAACTCAAAAGCTTTCAGCTTGTTACAGACTGTTCTAATTATGCTATCGGTGCAGCATTCCACCAAATGGTAGATGACCAACCGATTCCTATTGGTTTATTTTCAAAAAATTGTCACTGACACAACAAAAATATTCTACTTTCGACATGGAATTACTAGCTGCTTATCTAGCAGCCTTGCATTTTAAACACCAAAGAGAAGGCAGGAATATATTAGGTTGGTGCAAAAATAATGTCGTTTTCTCACATATGTTACTATGTGAGAAAACGACATTATTTTTGCACCAACCTAATATTATTATTAACTGACTACAAACCTTTTTGAAATGCTTTTACAAGTCAAACTCCACTGAAATCTGACAGACAACAACGTCACCTCTCTTTTATAATTGAATAACATTCATTTATAACGCTGATATTTCACATATAAAAGGTGACCAGAATATAGTAGCTGACATTTATCTCGACCAGCTAATGCAGTTACTATCGATGTATGCGCTTTGTAGGAGATAGTGAAACACCAAACTACTGATGAAGCACTTTCATGATCAGCTGAAGCCATATCCTTTAAATGAGCATCAAAATATCCTGAGCGACGTGTCAATATCCCTTCAACGACATTTTGAAAGTTTGCATACTCCATCACACCCCGGAATATCAGCTTTGATAAAAATGATCAGATCGAGGTACTACTAGCCAAAAATGAGCAAATAATTAAAAACATTGTGTAAAGAATGTTAGCATTGAGAGAAAGCAAAAATAACTAAGCGTGCAAAGAATGAATTTCAGTCATTTGAATTGTCTTCTAGTCGTTTCCAAACAGTGTACCTGGATATAGTAGGCCCCTTAAGACCAGTTAAAAAACTTACTGACTCCTATTTCTCACCTTATCGATATTTACTAACATATAGCTATAGAAGTAATCGATGGATAAAAGCGTTAGTTTTTGTTAATAGATGGATATCTAAATTCGGGCTCCCCACCCATGTCGTTACAGACAGGGGTAGTCAGTTCAAATCGGAATTGTTTTTATAACTCTCGAAGATATTAGGCTTCTACAAAACTAAGGTATTATATCTCAGTCAAAAATATTTTACTGTAAAAATTTCCGAAGATGTGAATAATACTTTGTCAAATGACAGGTTGAAACCTGCATTAATTCCGAAAATTAAGGTCGACAGAAATTTCGTTGAATGTCAACCAAAAAGAAATAACACTCGAATTCAAAAGGAACTAATAAAATGGTCAAAACCAACTCTGGAAGAAGGATTAAATGGAAAAAGGAAAACACGTACTTTTACTATTAATAGAAGTCATAGATTCAAACAAAGAAAATTAAATAACAGTGAACAAATAGTTACAAACTCCGTTTAATAGGGTAAGAGTGATAGAAAAATAAAAAGTTCAATATTTCAAAAAAGAAAACAAAAAAGAAAAAGAAAAAAGGAAGCTAAAAGTTGGCAAACCATTTTGGTTTGCATAAAGAAATAAAAACAAAAAGACAGAAAAAGAAATAAATAAAAGAGTCCAAAAGGCAATCATTCCTAAATGTATGTGAAGAAGAAGTGATGGTCAAACGAGTCACATCTGTGAACCAATCAGAAATCAAGAAACAATTCTGGAATGAATTCCTTTGTCTTGAAAAAAGTGATAAACACAGAGAGACGATGAAAAAATTTCGCCCGTTCTCACATGCCTAAATTTTCGGACGCCTAAAAATCCCACAGAGAGTCGAAAGGATTACCACTATCAAGATATACATACAAACATAAACATTTACAATGGCTCTTTTCTCTCTCTATTATATGCTAAAGACTAAAGGACTTAGACCTTCATCACGAGAACTTTCTGATATGACCTTATGGAGACTTTAAATATTGTATATTTTTTGAGAGATATGAAATTCTTTCAGTACATGCAAAATATATCTTTGTATTAATTATCTTTGCATGCATTTTTAAAAGGCCAAAACTTGGTGTATATTTGGATTAAGGGCGTTATCCGAAGATAACCACTTGTAAACACATAACTCCCACGTAAACTCCACAGATGTTCAAAGCGGTATATCTGTAAATTTGTATCGTTGAGGATCTATGTGTTAGATTAAATACATTTTACCACAAAGATAAATGACATCTATATGGAATAACTCGAAATGCTTAAATTGAGGCACAGAGAATTTTCAGAAATTCACTGAAGGGAATTTTAATGTACAACTAAAAATATCGCAGACTAACTAACGGGAAATTACGATTCACCAGTAGGTGACAATGAAAAAAAGTTCATCAGAAAAATATGACCAATAAAAAGCTGATATTCAACTGACACACGTAAATAACACCCTGCCTTTTGAAAGCGAACTAGTGTGTTTTAATATACATAGAATAAATGTACGAACAAAAACACGATGACATGTTTTGTAAGACTTCCTTTAGGCAGCGTAATGGTAACATACATAAAAATTTAACATCAATTTTGAAGGTTGAAATATATATTAACTCTGATATATGTCGCTGCGGGGCGTCCTAGACCCTGCGCTACATGACAACGCGGTTCCGTCCACGGTCACCGGTGTGTCCATGATTGAACTTTGCGGCTAACCGTAAAGTTGGTCACTTCGATCTAAGTCTCTCTCCTTGCCCCACGTTGTGTTTGTTTCGACCACAAGGCAGGCAAAGATCGAATCCTCACCAGGTATCGCGGGATTGGTGTCGTTCAGACGGGACGATGTTATAAGACAAAAAAAGTTTTACAAATCAACAAGTTTATAACACTTTTTCGTATAAGAGCCTACAAGCATGCAAGGCTAATGACCATTCCCTCGTACTTTCGTGACTTTGTTCTTCGTTTCCAAGTCGGAGGTTTCAAAGTTTGTCGAAGACTTCTTCATGCAGCAAATTACGGAATGATGACGAAATACTCGTTTCTCCCACCTCTCTCTCTCTCTCTCTCTCTGTCGTTATATAGAGACTCTCAATTCTTCCACTTTGCAATTTCATCAGAGCACTCTGCTGAATTCATCTAATAGTCTGGAACAAGACATGAGTCATGAATTCGTGGCAGCAAATCACATGGCATAATGGAGGCGCGTCTCTGCCTCAAATGCTGCTCTCTCTGTCTGTCTTCTCTTCTTTCAGTCTTTCCCTTCTAGACTAACTCTGTTATGGATCCTCGCCAAACATCGACGTGGGGTCCAATGCGATTTGGGGTTTCAGGATTTTCTAAATATCCAATCAGAACTATCTGCTGACAGTGTTTCGGAAGCAATTTGCATGTCGGTTCGCCATGTTGTTCTCCCTCCTTTTCCCTCGAGAAATGAAAACAGAGAATGAACCCGCTGCGAGAGTTACGATTATAAAAATCGATCCGTCATAACAGGCAGGTGACCTGATTTATGTTTTCGCTAAGGCAGAGACTGGCCCAGGGATGGAAAACAGCGTGTCTCTTTGTTGAGTTTTAGGTAAACAAATATATTTTATTTGACGAAAACAAATCTGGAAATAATTTTTATCTATCGTTCGAAAGGTTAAAATGAGATGATCTACTTTGATTTTCGCTTGACAGGTGGGTACAGGAAAGGAGGTAGAGAATTGCAATTAATGAGGAGAATAAACCACGTCATTTCTCCTACACACTTTAAAAATTAGATTTGTCACAAATACAGTTATGCCAGTCCTGAGAAGTGGGCAGAGTTAAAATACCGAGAGGGAAGGAGGAAGGCTCAGAATTTATCCCTGCCTGTGCGGAGTAGCGGTGCAAAATGTGAAGTGAAGTAGGTTGGAGTTAATTTTTGTGACTACTCCCAAGGAAGGTAGATAATTCTGCAAATTTGGAAAGTTGATTAAGAAAACAGAAATAGGGAACAAAGAAAACCTTTATCGGAAATAGTGAAAATTAGGGAATCACCGAATCTCCAGAACCCCTCGACCTCACACCCTTTTTGAACTGAAGTTTATATAAGCAGGAGACTTTGGGGAGATTGGAGACTTAGGCTGAGAACCCACACAGAGTACCTCGGGAATCAACGTCAGCTGCCACTAGATTTCCTGATTCCAGGACTTTTAACCCAGCTCTTCCAGAAGTTTAGGCAAAGCCCATTATCACTATAGAGATTGATGCGGGAAGAGTTAATTTTTGTTGTACCAAGAGCTTTATAAACCAATTGAAGATTAACCCTATGAATCTTCCATTTGTATTTTTCATCATGAAGATATTTTCCTTAATATAGCTCCCGCCATGGCTTGCACACACGCTGGTGACCGTGACCAAGGATATGACTATGTTGGCGAAAGGTGTTATAATATAACTACTGTTTAACTTCTATTCGCTGGGCTTATTTGATAAATGTCTATCTATTTGGAATAAGAATCATAACAATTAAAATCATCTGGTCCATAAATGGTCCCGCTTAATCCTGTGGATGCTGAACCAAAGTTTATTAGGATTAGCCAATAGGTGCAATGATGCAAATGAAGGAATTGTTCGTTGCTGGCAGAACAAGAATGAAGCTGATTCTGTGTGGCATTGCCTGCACATTGGTCAACAAGAATCTCAACCACTTTTACATAACCGTACAAACAATGTCATGAACTGCGATTTGATTCTTGTTTTCCCAGAATGTCCCACATGCAGCTCCTGATGAGAGTATTAATAGACGATCAACCTATCCTGAACATTGTGCTTATGTTAATAGATTATTAAGCTTTCAACAAAGGTAGTTTGGTTCGGCTAGCCTCATATTTAATTGGATCTATGTCATAGAGGTTCCAAAATTTAATGTTTTCATTCAAATGAACAAATTCAAAGACGTTTCGAGTTTTTCAGCGTCAAATAAGGGTAGCGGTACTACTTAAATAGACTGGTCCACTCATAAATAAAATAGGAAAAAATTTTTTTGAAATAACTTTTGTAGATTAGCATTTTTAGAGTCGAAAAATATTGATTTGTTATCGTTTTAGAGTTAATTGGCTTTACCGGTTTTGCTTATGAAAATAAACTTTAGCGAATATTTATAGAAACGGTAGAGGGATAGAAACACCAGACCAGATATGGCAGCAATATTCAATACGCGGACGGATGGTAGATTTATAAATGGGTAAGATTAATTCTGACAAGAAAAATTGTCTGGCACAATAATTTCCTATCAGCAGACCATGTTGATGTAAGTCAAAAAAGCTTCTCTGTGGTGATTATAAAAAGATAGCAGTTTCGTTTTGGAGGCGTTAAAATTTACAAGAATTTCTTTGCCCCATTTAGCAATATTTTTGAAGTTCATTTTTGAGAGCAGCTTCCAGTTTTACTTTGTCGGGACAATCAGACTATTAAAGACAAGAGTAAATTAATTGTGTCATCAGTTTAAATACTTAATTTTGTTTGGTCGATTTCTTTTAACGAAATATCAACCTCTATACAGAAATCGAAATATTTTGACCACAATTTTATGGCTTTAACTAAATGTATTTTGAGTACAACTATATGCCTTCAACTATAGATATTTTGAAACGTAATTTTATACTTTCAGGTTAACTGTATGCTTTATATATATATATATATATATATATATATATATATATATATATATATATATATATATATGATCTGTTGTACGTGTGTTATATGTGTTGTACTAAATTTCCTTAAAGTAGGACATTATGTTAACGGTTTAAGTATTTTCAAATATTTTCTCTTGTTGATATCCTTTTAGCATTTATGTCTTACAGGTGCTAAGTTAGTACATTCAGTTAAAATTTGCTCCACCGTAAGTGCAGCTTGACGTTGTACTTGTTGGTTGATCTACATTTTTCATCACTTATGAATGGGTGAGATGCATGTGTGGCTTACGTGCAGCCGAACCAATATTACTTCAGCCTTTCTTCCTTTCTTGACATTTTAACCCCGAACTGGATTGATTGTGAAAAGCTTGTTATTTTCGTTGTCGTTTCAGCCATTCTGCAATTTCTGCTTAAATGAAGCTGTTTATATCACTTTTCAGGTTCGCATAAAGAATCTTACAAAGGCTTTCATTTCTCGCATAATTTGCAGCCAAGCCTGTCAGGTCAATTCCTTTAAGTTCCTATCTAAACTGGGATCCAGCATCGCACTATTTCTTTACTATTGGAGAATGAATTTAGTTTGCATAGTAATTTTACTAGCAGTGGGTTGTCAATTTTTAAAAAAAAAATTATTGCTGTTATAACGAATAAAGAGTCGGAGAATATTACATATTTCTTATTTTTGTTTCTAGATATGAAATCGAGTGCCAGGTCCATTGTACAAATGGAAATTGAAGTTTCTTTTGGCAGATGTTTTTTTTTTTGTTTTCTTGTTATGCACTAGTGTATATCATATTTCATTTTTGTATTTTGATCCATCCGTGAAGATGTATGAATGTCTGGGATAATTGTTTTTATTTTTTCTAATTCCTCTTGGAATGTTAGTGGAAGCGTACTTGTTTTATGACGTTTAAAGAGGTTTCTGTATTTTAGATCAAATGTGATATTGCATGCAAGAGGGGCTTGGTTTTAGTTTGTTATAGCATTGTAGGGCTAGTTTATCCCGTCTAAGTTTTGGTTGCTTCTAAAAACACTTTTTACAGATGTTCTAAACGCCAATCTCAAACCTTCATGGTGGGTCGGGTTAAGAAATTCTTTTTGATGGTATATAAAGTTTCCATAGTCCAGCTGGGAGAGAAATCGGTCTATAATTTTCAGGGTCTTTTCTCAGTTTAAGAATCAGTAGAGCAGTTGTTTGTTGCCATTATTCATGGAATTTGCGCTTTGTCTGAACATTATTTTTAATAACAATTTTAATGACGCTTTTGGGAGTTGTTTGTGGAAAGTGCCCGTTTCTAGAGATGAATTATGTGAGAGAATGGTTTGTTATAATCTACCAAAGTTCTTTGTTTTGAAGTTTAATTTGCATTTTTCTGCATTTTGTTTCATAGTTTGGGATTGTTGTTTACAGTTTTTGAAATAATTTTTTGAGAATGTTTGTTATGGTCTTTTTGTCTGTAATTGTGCTATTATTTATTGAGAGATATTTTACTGGTATACGTAGATGTTTTTCAACTATTTTTACCATTTTCCCAAACTATTTTTATCATTTCCCAATTTCTTGTAAAAGAATTTAGTTTGCTGACATACTTCTGCCAACAGTCCTTTGTGGATTCTTTTATTACTTTGCTTGGAGGTTGGAGGTAGGTTGTTGATCAGGTTGGAGGTAGGTTGTTGATCAGGTTGGAGGTAGGTTGTTGATCAGGTTGGAGGTAGGTTGTTGTGTCCTTGTTAAATTTCCGAAGCGCTGCTTCACTCAGACTTATTACCTTTTTACATCCATCATCGAACAAGTGTGATTTGGTTTGGTTTGTTTTACGGCAAATAAACCTCAATAGGTTATCTAATACCGACATTTTTTACATTTTTCGTGTGAATAGAATATATTTTTGTCTTGAAAGAGCAAGGTCTGCACACTTGGTTAATATATGTTTAATAGCATATGCTTGGCATACTGGTTGATCTTTGTTTAGTAAGTACAAATGGGTTATTCTCATATGGCCAATGCATACACAGGTCAGTATAACTTTTCTGGGAGCTGACTTCGATTTTCCTAGTTTGAGCTGGATTGCGAAGAGTTTATTGTATGAGTTATCATTCCAGTACCATTGCCATTCCTTTTGAATGCATTTATTAATAACCTCCTTAAAATCTGTGTATGGGATTTTAGTCCTTGTATCTACATTCACATTTAAAGCTGATTTGTCTGCTACATCTGCTTCATTATTACATTTAACTCTGATGTAGCTAGGAATTCAGTATAGTTTGATGTCTTTATGCTTATTAAGAGAGTTGTTTGCTCATTTTGCATAATAAGTGGGTTGTTGGAATTTTTTTCCTTCAAAGTCAATAAGTTCGAAAGAAATAGAAAATATTTTTGTTTGCTTTCTGAGATAATGTTGTAATCTAGCTTGATTCCTAAGACTCTGCAGTGAAAATAGCGCTTCCTTTTGGAAGACGCCATTTTTGGTAACATTTTGGCTTACTGCTGCACATCTTATCTTGTCCTCACATTTTAACCCATCTGTATAGATGGGCGTATGTTTAAGGAAGTTTGCCAATATGTCCTTAAACTGGAATGTGAGTGGGTGCATTTTTGGCTTTGAGAGATTATGTAATTCCTAGCAGAACTTCAGGTTGCTTGATAGTCCATGATGGAATACTGGCTGCAGTCTTTTCTTGTATAGTTGAGTGTGTGGTTCCTAATTCTTCAGCAATGGATTTCATGTGGATTCTGTAGGGTTGTACAGAATTAACTTTTTGTTTGGAATCAGTAATTCAGTTCAAAAGTACTGTTGTAAGCTGGGTTTGGACATGATTTTATTTTTACATAGTAATGTAGTGCTAGTTTAATGTGCTGTAAATGTGGAGGTGTTTTATTAGTCGTGTATAACTCTCCTCTGGAGATGCTCTGAAAGCACCGAGTACTAATCTGAAGTCTTGATGATAGGTTGCATTGAGAATTTTTAGGTACGACTTTCTGGACGTCGCATATATGAAACTAGCGTGATCCAGATTTGAGCGAAGTAGTGATCTGCATAATTTGATTAATGTTAGTTGATCTGCTTCCCATTTACTATGAGTCACTAACACAGAAATTGTAGTGCATTGCTTCATTTTGTTTTCAAATATTTTAGATGGGGAATGAACGTTAATTTTTTTTTTATCAAAGATAATGCCTAGAAGCTTCTGTTGTTCCATTACTGGGATTTCTGCTCTGTCTAATTTTAAATAGGGGTCAATATGCAATTTTATTAAATTGCAGAAATGTAGCCATTTGATTTTCGTTTTGGAAAACGTAAACCCGTTTTCAGTGGCACATACTGAGACATTGTTGGTGTTGCCTTTCAATGGCAGTCATATATCGAGATCTGTACATAATTAGAAAATCGTTGACGTACAGAGTGCTTCTCTCACTCGTGGGCTTAGGGTTTTAATAATGGATTAATTTTGGCGCAAAAACTGCGACACCGAAAGAATGCTTCATTGTAGAACCTCTTCTTCTTGATATTGCAGTTCCAATAGAGTACTTCCTTTAAGAACTTGAATTGAATCACTCTTCCTTTTAGAACCAGATCATGCAGATCTTTCAAGATACCAAATTTCCAAGTTGTATTATGCACCCCTTCTGCTGTGAGAATTTTTTTTCTTAATGAAGGTTTCTCTTACAAAGGTTTGGAGGCGTGCTAAGTGATCCATGGTACTTCTTTTTCCCCTAAAATGTAGTCACTGATTAGGCCATTAGTTTCCAGTTACAAAGTCAACCTGTTTCTGACGCTTCTCTTCATGGTTTCATATAGACAGCTCGTTAGTGCTATTGACCTGTAGTTTTCATGGTCTGTGTCATCCAACTCAGGTTGGGATGATGAATGACTGTCTTTACACATCTGGCAAGTTGCCACTTGTTCATATATTGTTTTTCAAATTTAGTAACAGTTGTTTTGATTCGTAGATATAGTGTGGGATTTCTTTAAAGATTCATTTAGTTCTGCTATAGTGAATGGCAGGTTATTGTTCTTAGAGTTATTTGATTTAAAGTTTAATTTTTGTTTTTCCGCTTTTTGTTTGAGCTTCAGAAATTGTTGGCTTCCATGCTTGGCAGATGAATTCTTAGAGATTGTTTTGGCTAATTGGTCAACGATGTCCTTTTTGTTAGTTATTTTATAGTTATTTATCGAGAGGGGTTTTATAGCATTAGTATTTATAGCTGCTATTTTCCTTATCATATCCCATGCAGATTTTGTTTTTGTGTCAGAATTAAGTCTACTGGTGTCATTTTTCTAACATTCTTTTTTGCTTTATTTAATTATTTTCTGTACTTTTCCTTAAATTGTAAAAAAATAGAGTTTGAAGGCTGTTTGTTGAAATTCTTCTTCTGAGCCTGATACCTATCATTGAACCAACGTTTGCTTGTTTGTTTTTTGTTTTTTTTTGGTACTGAACTTTTTGGAACGCATTCTTTTGCAATAAATATAAGGATTTCTGTAAACTTTTTTTAAATCCTTGATGAATTTACCATTAGCTAGTTTATCAGAACATTGGTTTTTAAATTCATTCCAGTTCGCTCTGCCTAATTTCCAGTGGAAAGGATTTTTATCATGTTCTGAATTGCAGAACAATTGGCAAGTGATCATTGTTGCATGTGTTTGCCAGAATCTTCCAAGAGAAATCCATATAGATTGATGGATCACATATGAATAAATCTATTGCAGAGCAGCTGCCAGTAAATGGATCTATTTAAGTCAGTTTTATCATTATAAATACATAAATCATTGTTGTTTATAATTGTGTCTAGTTCTTCTCTTTTGGTCTGTGTCTTTGCAGCCCCATATAGTGCTGTGGCAGTTAAAGTCCCCTAGTATCATAATGGGTGTGAGGGGTTACTTTATAATTTCATGAATTTTGGCTTTATTTACTCATTCATAAGGTGGGATATATAACGAGCAAAGGTTTATTGGCCTACGTAGGGTCACTTTAACAGCAATTTCCTGTAAAGTAGTTGTCAAATTTATTTTTCTTTGGAGTACATCATTTCTAACTAGGATAGATGTACCACCAGATGCATGAAGCCCAGTGACGGTTGTATTGGTGGTATTCTTTTATATTCACTTTGTCACCTTACTTAAGGAATGTTTCCTTAAAGAAATTATTAACTATTGTGAGACCGGAACTACCTACACAATAGACTCTTCCAGGTCTATATTAAGTATGCGACACAACACTCTACACAGAGAGACAGAGACAGAAAGAGCCGCGTACGACTATCAGTATTGGACACTAACATATAGTAAGCTCCGCTTACACTATCTCTGTAACCTGTTGTTAATATATCTTTCTTACATCTAATCCGTGTTCCGTGTTTTCCTTCTGTGGTCCCGACTTTGGGCCCACATCAGTGGCGACGGAGAATTCGAGAAACGCACTCACGGCGAAGCCTCAATACCTTACCAATCCCACATCAGTGTCGACGAAGAATTCGACAAACGCATTCACGTCGAAAACCGCAATACCTTACCAGTCCCACATCGGTGGCAACAGAAAGATTCGAGAATTTCGTTCTCACCATATCAATAGCGACAGAGTACTCGAAAAATACACAGAAACTCCACGCGTTCCCACAGCAGTGTTGAACGAGAAATTAAGCTGGTATCACTACATTAGCGATTTAAACACAGCACACAGCGTCTACATATAAGAAAATATATTCCGATACCAAACATCAGTGACGAACTAGCGATTCGACGTCTACGGAATATTAAAGTCTGTCCAAATAACAAAATGAGAACGATTTCTTACACACCCACACACGGAAAAAAAACAGTTTGTTCGTAAAACAAACTGACAACACAAAAGCAGAAGTACTACCATTGTACACAAGTTTTCGAAAAAAAAACTATCTAAAAATTTGTTTATGTAAAAAATAACTCGTGCATAAAGTTATTCTCCCCTCAAATTCACTGAGGTGAGTTTTCTCTTTTTGTACCTCTATAAAAAAAACAAAAACATAATAAGTGTGGTGAAAATTTATACAATTACGTTAAAATTTACGGAACCACGGAATTGCAAAAAAGCTAAACACATAATTAGTTTAGTTTAACTATTGTCTGTCCATTTTTTTTTGTAAAAGAAAAAAAAAAAAGAAAAAAAAAACTATCAAGATTTTTTGTGTACCTCCCCTTGGTACACGGGTTTCAAAGCAACAAAAAATCGCTGTAATTTTTGTTTGTCTAAATATGGAAGATTTTCAAAAAGTAATTTCCCAAATGCTAAAAGTAAATTTAGATCAGCAACAAAAATCAGAAGAAAGACAACAACAACTATTTTTGGAATTACATAAACAACAAATGGAATTCCAACAAATTACGCTTCAGAATGCTGAACTACAACAGAAACAACTTAAAGAATTACTCGTAAATGCATTAAAAGGCTCAAACTCTGAAAAAGATACAATATTCTCCCAGAGTACAATCTACAATTCAATGGAAACCTTTGAATACGTACCAGAGAACGACAAAACGTTTGAGGCTTTTTACAGGCGCTACGAAGATATTTTCAACGTAGACTGTGAACAATGGTCCAGTAATAAAAATGGTACGTCTACTATTGAGAAAACTGGGAACTACAGAACATAGTAGGTTCGTAGACTTCATACTACCCAAGAAAACCACTGATTTGGATTTTTCAGAGACTAGGCTTCTATCGAAACTATTCGGGACTAACACAACCTTGTTCCACAAACGTTGGAAATGCCTGAACACAGTAAAAGACAACCAGCAAGATTTTCTAACGTTTGCAGCATCGGTAAACAATCTATGTAATGATTTTAAACTAGCCGAACTGACTGCCGATGATTTTAAGTGCTTAATTTTCGCACAAGGTCTAGTATCAGCAGAAGACGCCGAAGTCAGACGACGGGTACTGACCAAGCTTGAGAACGAACAAGGATTGACTCTCCAAAAACTGGCAGAGGACTGTCAAAGAGTAATATCTGTAAAGCGTGACTGAAACACTATCGAGGAATCAGGTGCGGCTCAGATTAATAAAATCAGAAGCAAGTCTACCTCCTATTCCCCTCAAAAAGACAAAAGGCAAATCTCATGTCCTAAATTACGCAGTAACTAAAACCCAAATAGGTTAAAGAAACCGTCCGGACCATGTTACCATTGTGGTAAATGGCATTGGATGAAATTCTGTCCAGTTAAGAACAAAAAATATTGCAAAAATTATAGGGCATACTTTAACTTCGTGCTGGTACGCCAACAGAACGAGAAAACCCAAAAATAAAATTAGGCAAGCTCAATCTGACAATATTGTCGATAGGAATTTAAGAAAATATGTAACTGTGGAAATTTTCAATAAGTCCATTAAATTCCAGCTTGACTCGGGTTCCGATCTTTCAACCATTAACTGGCGTACTTGGCGAAAATTAAACAAGCCGACCTTATTATTAGGTTGGTGCAAAAATAATGTCGTTTTCTCACATAGTAACATATGTGAGAAAACGACATTATTTTTGCACCAACCTAATAAAAACGGATAAAACAGCAAAATCCGTAACTGGCGAAAAGATTAACATTTTAGGCGAGGTAATACTTACAGTAACATTAAATGGAGTTACCAAAAAGCTCAAAGCCTACGTATTGAAAACTTCAGATAACTTATTTGGAACTAATTGGATAGAAAAATTCGATCTTTGGGATTGCCCAATGAGTACATTTTGTCGCAAGATACAAAGTTTAACGTCCAATTTGGTAAATCTCAAAAAGGTACTCAAACAACAATTTCCCCAGTTTTTTTTTTGGAGGCCTTGGGAAATGTACTAAAATGAAAGCTAAGTTCAAGGTGAAGGACGGTGCCCAACCGGTATTAAAAAACAAACGGAATGTCCCTTTTGCTGCTCTAGAGCAAATCAACAAAGAGTTAGATAGACTCGAACAAGCAGGTATTCTGTCAAAAACAGATTTCAGCGAGTGGGCAGCACCTACGGTCTACGTAAATAAGAAGTCCAATCAAATACGAGTATGCGCAGATTTTTCCACAGGGTTAAACGATGCCTTGCAAGATCACCATTATCCTCTCCCAAGTCCTGAAGAAATTTTCAATAAACTCAATGGTGGGAAAATTTTTTCTAAAATCGACCTCTCGGACGCATACCTTCAGATAGAGGTTGAAGAAGAAAGTTCCAAATTGCTCTGCATAAACACCCATAGAGGGTTGTACAAATGCAACAGACTGGCTTTTGGAGTAAAGGTTGCGCCTGCAATTTTCCAGCAGGTCATGGACGCCATGCTGGGCGATCTTGACTACGCAACAGCCTATTTGGATGATATATTAGTTACTAGTAAAACTACGGCAGAGCACCAGAACCATATAATAAACGTATTCCAAAAGATACAAGAATACGGATTTAATGTTAAGGAGGCAAAGTGTGATTTTTTCTTACCAGAGATTAAATACTTAGGGCACATTATAAATAAAGACGGTCGTCGGCCGGATCCAGAAAGAGCCAACGCGATCAGAAACATGCCGGCCCCAGATAACGTTCAAGCGTTACAAAGATTTCTCGGCCTAGCTAACTTTTACCAAGGGTTCATTAAGAACATGCAAAATTTGAGAGGACCTCTCAACCAACTTTTAAAAAAGGACAAACCATGGTCATGGACCCCGGAATGCCAAGACGCATTCGAGAAGATCAAAAAAACTCTTACTTCAGACCTCTCCCTCACCCATTACGACCCTAGTCTCGACATCATAGTCGCAAGTGATGCAAGCTCGTACGGCATTGGTGCTTGCATTTTGCATAAACTGCCAGATGGTTCGCGAAAAGCTGTGGCTCACGCATCAAGATCTCTACTTCCAGCTGAGAAAAAAGATTCCCAAATAGAGAAAGAGGCTCTAGGGTTAATATTCGCTGTGACAAAGTTTCACAGATATCTACATGGTAGACGGTTCATACTGCAGACGGACCATCACTATCACAATTTTTGGTTCTAAAAAAGTCTATACTACAAAATAACTGTGAAGAGCCGATCGACGTAATTTTCGATCACTTCGATCTCGACACGCCCCAAGTCTCTCCTGAAGTGCGACGCTCAGGAGGGAAAAGGAAATTTAATCAACCGCTCGACGTAAATCCCAAGAGGAAAAAGTATTAATAGTTTTATTTTTTCTCTCCTTTTCAAAAAGAAAACTCTTGGAAGGGAGGTATTGGGAGACCGGAACTACCTACACAATAGACTCTTCCAGGTCTATATTAAGTATGCGACACAACACTCTACACAGAGAGACAGAGACAGAAAGAGCCGCGTACGACTACCAGTATTGGACACTAACATATAGTAAGCTCCGCTTACACTATCTCTGTAACCTGTTGTTAATATATCTTTCTTACATCTAATCCGTATTCCGTGTTTTCCTTCTGTAGTCCCGACTTTGGCCCCACATCATTAACAGAAGCAGTTCATTTAAATTTGCCTTTATTCCACGGCAGATCCATTGAATTATCTTATGCATGGCTGTTTAAACATTTTCGGCCTTTATCTTATGTGGTTTTGATTTATTTATTCTTAGGTTTTCATTTTTGAGGTTTTAGCCATTTAAGGGTTCTGGCTTTTCCTTTCCATCTTTCTAGTTCGTCAAATCAGTTTTGCGTAGGAATTTGCCCGTTATGGATTGAGAATTTAGTGACACAAAGGAACGCATTTTTAAAATCAGAGGTATATGAATCATCTCAGATTTGAAACAGAAGGAATATTTCAACTAGGGAATAACAGGTGTTTAAGAATCAAATATTTAGAAAGAGAAATTTTAATGCACTTCACAATAAGCAGAAAAAAGTTGTCCAGTTATCGTTTTCAATCGCTAAGCACTCAAATATCGTATTTGTTCAAATTCTTGTAACAAGCATCAATAATGTCTTTAGTATAAAATTTATCTGGTACTGATTCAGTGTTGTATTTTTGTACTAACAAATAGTCATCAGAATAAGAATGCTTACAACAACATTATCATTATTATTATTATGCTCCTCCACGATAACTGACATATTCTGACAGAAGCAGAAACTATACAAAGGTGTTGATTTAATCACAGGATAATATTAATGAAAGAGAGAACATTTTCAAACCAAACATACGCTCAAAATATTCAATAAAAAATGTGTACTGAGTTCAAATCATTGTCGAAATTGTAACCCTTTAATCCACTTTCGCATAAAAGGTCCAAAGGCAGTTCAGTCCAAGAAATTGATGGATCGAGATTAACAATATGAGTGCAATGAAAGAAATTTCAATTGTTAAGCCTTTGCAGCTTATCGATTGTTCGAATGTTGACCCCACTCTTCATTACAAATAGTTTCAAAAATAGATTATCGATTGAGTTTAAGAGGAATCCTTTTTTATGTTTGCTAAACATGTGAGATTAAAACTAGCATATGAAACTAGTTGTGATTGCAAGTGAGAGTGGGCAGCGTGGAAATTGATAATCTCGATATGGTCATCTGGATGAAGGTTGGAGATCGATGCTTATAATAAAACCAGAGCTGACTAATTTGACCTTAAGAATATTGGAATATTTTTTCCAACAATCCAAATTGATTAACTTTATTTTCGAAGTTTATAACTCTTGCAATTAAAACGATTGTTGCTATTTCCAGTTGGTAAATGGCGAAGAGTTAAATAAAAAGCAAAAGGGGATTAAATTCTAAAATTCAGGTGGTTGCTAAAAAACAAAAAGTAAACGAAAGAAAAAGGAAAGAAGTTTCATTGAAATTATCCCCCAATGGTTATCTGAAATTAGAATACTTAAAGTAGTCATCCGTACTTTTCCTTTCATGAGAAAATTTCAAAATTCTGTATAAAACCTCAACATAATTAGCTAACTCGGAAAACGGTCAAATTGTTTACGTTTCAATTATTGCGGTTTAAATCTGGGATAAAAGGAGATATCATCGCGATCAAAAAACAAAATCACACCAAATGACCATCTTTTGGAATCTCTACTTGATCGGGCTGAGAACGTTTCAGTATTGCTTCGGAGAAGTTTTAAATTAAAGAAAGATAGCGTTCTAAATATGCCTTCAACTCTTAGTAAATTTAGATAAGCAATATTTTTATGTAGACATATATTTAACGAATGATTAATCCTATAGGTGTAAAGGGTTTTCTATTTACAACATTCGCACAATCAATCATCAAGATTAGGTAGGATTTGTTTGCATTTTGTTGGCATTTTTAGACGCTAAGAATAATAAAGTCAGAATCAATATTCAGCATTTCCATTATGTATTTAACATCCGTTTTCTTTAGGCTTAAAATTTTAAGCTAACTTTAAACACAATTAGATAATTTAAAGCGTTTTATAAATTAAGATTTTGTAGTGATATTTTTTAAATTTTTTCTCTGTTAAAACCATTCTATCCATTATTTTTATCACACACACACACACACACACACACACACACACACACACACACGCACGCACACACGCATACAGAGAGCATAAAACGTAAAGGAAGTACCTTTAAAAAAATTAAGACATTGATTTTTTACTTTCTTGGATATAAACCAGTAAGAAAAACAGCTGTACATGAAAGAAGTATCACAAATCGTACAAATATAAAATATATTTCACTATCACTTGTTTTCCACTCATGGTCTTTAAGGAGTTCACAGAAATTATCTAGAAGTCAAACAAATCATAATTTACATTTTAAAGCCTTTGCTTTTTCAATATATTTCCCTACCAAGCAGTTTATTTTTTGATCTTTTAACTCCATTGTCCGAACAAAGTTGATTTCAATCATATTGGATGAAACTAAGAATTCTACTGGGAAAAGTAAAAATGAATATTTTTTAAGTATTTTAAACTGAATGTAAATATAACAAAGATCAAGTCAATATAATTTGAACTTCAATCTTGATAGCAAATCTTTCTAAGAAATGACCTCTGATGAAAGAACCTATATTTGAACAAGACAATTATCGCATAATACGCACAATTTAATTTTTCAAAATTAAATGACATGAAATTAACTTATTTTTCTTTTGATCGACATTGACAATTGAGAATTGCTAATGTAGTTTCATTACGAGTTTTATTTTGTAGTGTATAAAAGATTGCTGCCAAAACTGTCTTAAGTGAGTCTATATAAAACTGTCTTAAGTGAATCTATATAAGATCATCTGAAACGAAAGAAAGGCTTTCTTCTGCTGTGACGATCGCTGTTGTATTTACATTTTTTCATTTATTGATTACATTTTCTTTTCCAATTGTGAGAAATTAGTTTTCATTAGTTTATGATTACAAGAATGTTCGTTTTAAATGTTAAGCATATCTGAACGCCACAATAAAATCGATTCAAAAAGTTAAACAAAAACAAAGCTGGCCCGTAGACTAAAAATAAAAAAACATCGAAACATCATTTAAATTCGAAACAGAAAATAACTACGCTGTAGATAGTAATATGAAAATTTGTAGATCTTTGAAAAGACAATCTAGGATTCTAGGAAAGTGATTAATAAATTCAACCGAAACAGACTATTTGGTTCATTTAAAGTTATTTTGACAAAATTCTGAAAAATTGGGTAAGTACATTTTTAACAGAATGCTTCTTATCGTTCTTACATTATGGTACGGCTATTACTGGGTTATAGGGCTCCCTTCTGGAGTCCATACTACAAGAAGGATATTGATGATATTCATAGGCGAGGGTTATGCAGACTCTCCGGTTAAAATCGTACACAAGATTATCGGATAAAGTGTGGCTAACTGGCGTGATACGGACAAAGTGACGCCAGCTTTAAGGGATACGAAAGATTCCACGGTAGCTCGTTCTCTTCAGACAAGAATGTATGACTTGCAGTGATATAAATATACCATGCTCTGACGAACAACGGATTTTGAAAGACAGATCGAACCGCCATTTTTGTTTCCAGCGACTGCTTGTTGATTAAAAATATTCTTATAGAAAATTTCGCTATTTTGGAAGATAGCGAATTTATTTTGATTAGTTTTATTTTACCTTGTTTTTCATTCATTTAACAGTTACCGACAAAATAGCATTTGCTTCAAGCGCTTCTTTTCTTGCTGCCTAAATCAGATAACCTTGGAAACAATTGATCCACTGAGATTTTCCCGCCCCGATGACAAATGACATTTAAATTGACGGCAAAACGATTACCAAAAGAAACGATCATCAAGAATAAGTTGGAAAGAATATAGAAGCAAAGCGACGAGGATGGAAATAAATAAAAGAAAAACAGAATTTCAATTACTAATGATCAGTTACATGCTTTCGAGTAAAAGATAATGATAAAATTTTTCGATTATCAATTTGGTGACATCATTTAGCGCATAACTTTTTAAAAATTCTACATTAGCTATATGACTATTTTATTTCATTCTAAGAGAGATTCACAGTCCTTTTGCAGTGAAACCTCTTTGATACTAGTAAAATCCACATATTGTTCAATAAATTGTTCTATCAACGCACCAATCTTATTCTGCTCTTCCAAATACAAGCCGATCCATTCAAACATTGAAAGGTCAGAGTTCAAGCCTAACTTTTCATCCTCCACAAATCCATAGATTCTAGCCACTATCTTAATTCTGTTGCCTTCCCCGTAAACCTGCTATAGTTTAATCTGGCAATCATTCTCTTGGAAACTCTGCTATGTTTTTTCTTTCTTGAACCACTGTTTTGCAGATTTCCGTGTTCAGAGCCGATTTAATATACTATATATTGTATATATTATTATATATTATATATATTATTATATATATTATTATATATTAAAGTTCTTTTGGTTCTTAATAACGAATTTACCGGTCTTTTCTTCTGTAGTTCACCGATTTTAGTCTGAATTTCCAATCATAGAGTTCTTTTCTTTAGGGTGCTGCCTCAAATTTAATTCTTGTTTTAGATCCATCATCGGGCTTTTCGCAGTCATTTATCTGGGTCGGAATCCTCCAAAGAGGATGTTCCCTCATCACCAACTATTGGGTCGTAATTAATTCAAGATAATTCTTCCTGGTTATTGGCGACAGTAGTGTTGTTTCGCTCAGCTAAAAACTTGGTCATTGACCATTTCCTGGTTCGCTGGAAGTGGAGATATTCTTTCTACCAGTGGATACAATCTGAAGTTAAAGATCATATGTTATGTTTATGAAACCTCTTCACTCAACTTAAAATTTCCTAAAGTGGACTTCTGGTCAAACGATGATAACCCACATACAAATTTAATTTTTTTTTTTTAAAATAACAAAACCGCTGTATCTAAGATTATGTTTTGTATTGAAATACGAGAGAAAGACAGGGCGCATTGTGTCTCTTTTAAGTTCTTTAATAATTTTGCAGAAGTAATTGTGTGTGTTCGTTACAAGATTCCACGAGATATGCAGAAACAGCATTCATTCAGAAAACTTTTGTGCTACTTTTAAGCGAAATTGATTAAGAATTAATTAGTCCCTTAAAACTAGGGGTGAATTGGGTGAGATTGGGGATTTACTTTATTAGGAACGGTTTAATACATTTTTTGTTATCCTTGGTTCAAACATCGTCGTGGCATTCACCCTATTCCTGGAACATTTTATTCATAAGTAATATTTTTCAGCGCTCTCCCATTCAGATTTAATCGGTAACTTTTTTTTAGTTTACTTTTGGATTCATATCGCTAAATAATACCTTGCATTACTTATTATTTAAGTGGTTTCCTCAAGTCTGAGTATATATATATATATATATATATATATATATATATATATATATATATATGTATTAATTGATTCCACCCCAAGCAAAGTAGTAAATCTACTAAGACACAGGGTTACAGAATATGGAAGAATTAGGAACAAAAACATTACTAATGAACGAGGAGAGAAAAGAGTAATCGGTCGAACAGTAGATAGCGATTGACATTGCATTTAAATTTTTACAGATTAAAATTGGCTGGAAAGCATGGAGTTGGAAGGAAGTTCCATAAGCGAGAAAAGAAACTATTAGCATAGAATTTACGGTTACAGCTCAAATGGAAATTGATGAGATCTCGATGCCAGTCTCGTACTGCGTTTAAATTCAAAAAGTCTAGGTACCATAGCGAATAGCGATACTTATTCTGTAAAAATGTACAGAAATGTGGCACAAGGCCAAAAGGGAGGATGGTCTTCTTATGTCTTATAATCAAACTTAGGTAGCCACAAACACTGACCCAAATATACCACAAAATTCCTTACACAAAAACAACACATTCTTTCATACCATTCTTCCTATATCCACCATAATATCACATAATCGCCCATAACGATGCTTAACGCAGAGTTAAACATTTTGGCCAAGGTCCTGGCAAATCGTTTGCAGCTTGTGCTCAATTGTCTCATATCCCCTAAGCAGACTTTGTGCTGTAAAGGATTGGATAGTTAAAGATAAACCTTCAACTTGGATCAGTGCAAGGCCTTTGATAGAGTGGCTCATCGTTTTTTTAGAGGCGGTCAATTTCAAGCCGTATTTTCGCTCCTGGATTCGTCTATACGAGCCCCAGCGCTATGGTGGAAGTAAACAAGTAAGATCGAAGCATTTCATCTGGCCAAATCCATTCGCCTGAGCTGTCACTCGCCTTGCTCTATGTGCTTGCACTGGAGCTTTTCCTGTGCTGGTTGAAGGCGAATCCGATCCTTAGCGGGATTACGTTACCTGGTGCCAGCACTTCGCCTACGACGTCTCAACGCTTGTAACGATATTGGTGAGGTCGGAAGAGAAATCTGGACGTATGAGACAGTCACAGAGGCCAAAATTAACCGCAATATGCCTGTAAGGTTTGTGGTTGGCTTCGTGGAGAGTTTGTCCTCTCCGTGGCTCCTTCAGTTGGACAAACGGGCCTCACAAAATATTCGGCACTTGGTTCGGTCCCGACATGTAGCTGGAGAAGATAGGTAGGAAGTTCTGGAGAATGTCGTAGCCGCAGTTAATCTGTGGCTACGAAGGAAGATTTCTTTGAAGGGGAGGATTGAGGTTCGCGTTACGTACATCCTTTACCGTCTTTCAGTTCTGCCACTCCTGCTCGCTTTCCTAGATGATCTAGAGGCTACAAAGTTCATATGGTGTGTCGTGAGGTCTGCTACCTCCATCCGTTAGAGGTCGGTCTTGGAATGCCGAATATAGAGATCCGTCGAGGCACTTTGCGATTACATTTCCTTGATCGGATGTATACACAGGATGACGAGAATGGTAGCTTCTTGGAAGAAGTTGCCAAAACAGCTTTCCTGCCTTTGAGAAGCCTGAACTCGGCTCAGAGATCCACCGTTCGCACCGAAACGATTGATCCTTCTACCGTAAATTCCATTATGCCGAGTGTTAGTTGGGGGATACTCTAGGTGCTCGGTTTGACAAGGCGGGGGAGTTTTGATCCATATGGCTTTGGACGCCGGGGTTGAGATACTTCGCTAATAATGAAACATCACTCACCTTTGAAATGCCCTCTGGTTTGGCAAAATGTCTTTCGCATCGAGACTGGTTTTTTCACCAGAATGCGCCTGGTTTAGGGAAATGGAGGAGTATTGAGCACGCCTTCTTTCACTGCCTGGTTGTACGCCCGCTGTGTGAGCATAATGAAGGCTACATGGTCCGCATGCATCATGGTTAATTCTTTGTCCTGGATACCAGTTTTCTTTGTAGCAACGTAAGCTCGTTGTCGGACTATGTGTTTCTGCGCTTGATAGCCGTGATGCGAATGGTGGTATTTCTCTTCTCATCAACTGATCGCGTTCTTTCGGCACCAGCTGAACTTCAAGATCAGAGTGAGAGAGAGAGAGAGAGAGTGAGAGAGAGCGGGGAGACTTATTTTTGAGGACTATTCAAAAATGAACTTATGAATGTTGTATGAATGATACGAGTGAATGCTGCTAACCTCGAGTGAAATATTTGAATGGTTGATGAACCAGTTCTTCCGAGAAAAAATATAAGGTATATCAGTTTATATTATCTATCTTGATTCCAGTAAGGAATTTGATAACGTTATTCATAAAAAACAATGTTTGTGGTGTCATGTGTAACATCTCTACTTGGATTGAAAACTAGTAGAGCGGTAGAAAGCAAAGAGTTTTTGTTAAAGGCTCATCTGAATGATACAATGTTCTGGCAGGGGTATCCCCTCGTACGATTCCGTTTCAAGGCCAACAACAATCATCATAAACATAAATGACATTGATGACAATTTTGTTTGAATTGGAAGTCTACTGATACAAAAATACTCTGGAAGAAAATTTCGAATATTGAACATGTCTTCAAATAGGAAGATGGCAAAGAGTTGATTGTAAGTGTAGATTTATAAATATTTTGGTACTAATTTGTGACACTATTTAGCTATGGTAATTGGCTAACTAATTAATCATAGAAATTAAAACAGGAAATACTCAAGGCGAAAAAGAACTATCCCGAAAGATATCCCGATCGATGTTAAAAAAAGATTTTATTTTATTTACGAAAAAGATACTTTTCACAAAAAGACAGTAAACCCGTGGAAAAGCCATATGTGAGGTTTTGTCCGGTTGATTATTTCTTGCCGAGGGAGATAGGAGGAAAAGCAGATATTTAGATATCGGCCAGACCATGGCGGTCATGAAAATTTCGGCTTGAGACGATCGCCGATACAGGCAGGGAGAATCAATGTTAATTATCTTTTCTTTTCTTTGACAGTGATTGATGGAGTCGGTAGAGAGTGCTGGTTAAGTGAATTCTGGGTGGCCAAAAGATATGATAGAAATTTAATTGGCAATATGGAATTCGTAAAAATTTTGGCCGATGGAAAAAAGGAGAATTTTTGTAAACAAAAATTCTAGATTATAATTTTAAGGAGGCCAGCTTAGCCACACGCAAACGACCGGGATGCCATTCATCAAGTGGTAGCAATGGTGATAGGCGGAGGTGAATGGATGAGAAAGTCGGAGAAGTTATTAACGCCCACTGAAGGGATTGGTAGGAGATATCAATGTGAGAGAGAAATAGCTCTCCTCCGACCTTCCCTCATGGACGACGGAGACCCCCCACCCAAAATGGAAAAGTGATTAATTTTCCAAAAATGGGAAGCAATAAAATTTCCTGGCCTGACAGCAAAGAGATTTCTTGTTAGAAATCGAGATTTACCGAGAACCCCAGGCCGCGTACCGGGTTTTGGTCGGTACTCACATAAACGGGTCGTTCAGAGAGTTGCAGTCGCAGTTGAGCTGGTTTTGGAGTTAGAGTCAGAGCTTAACCAGAGTGTTGCCTCGCAGAAGCTGACTGAGAGATTCCACGACTTACGACTTCGCCTATCCTACCAATAGCAAGTTATATTGACGAACGAAGAATTAAATGAGTTGATTTAAGATACCAACTTGCTTGAAACATAGAAGTGTCACATTTCGTAGAAAATGGGCTGGGAGAGAAACACACTCCTGTATATAATAAAAAGATAAAGTTAATTTGTTATTTCTTAACATACTTGACCCTCTTGGGTTTTTTATTTATTTTTTTCCTTTGCGCATGTGCGATACCACCTTCAGTCCGGACTCAGCCTACACTACGGACCGACGCCTGATTGACCTCGTCTACCTAAGATCAAAGTCACAACGTGGGTAGGTTAGACTTGAGATTGAAGCAGTTACTCCAGTAACCAGACGTTGCAAGTGAGCTGGGAATGATAGAGCTGGATTTGAACCGCTACAGCTGGACGGGCCAGTGTCCCATATTGGTATCCTGACTAGGGCATTTCGCCGAGTAGCGACGACCACCGATCGAGTAGCGACGACCACCGATCGACCGGGACACAAGCTGGTGGCGGTGACAAAGAGTCAACCCCAAAACGCCGGTAGAAGAAACATTACAGTTTCGCGCCGCGACTGGGAGTTGACCACGGGCCGACGATTGGGTGTCACAAAGTCATTGCAGTCAAAATACCATGGTGTCCAGACTGCCTACAAAATACTCGCAATGATAAGAACATGTAGAGAAAAGTATGGCCACTATACATCTCTAGTTTATCTGCCACTCAGATCTGTGCAAGCATGACGACCAAACCACCAACAGGCTATCGAGTTACTTGGTCTTCAAAGATTTCTGAAAATGATTGAGGTATTCAGTGCATGATGAAAATTTGATTAAAAGTAGTTTAACGATCCTGGAAATGCGAAGACTTGGGAGGTGACCCGCTAGAAGTTTTCAAAATGATTGCTTCTCATTCTTCCAGAAGCCACCTTTTTTAAACTAAGTTGTACTTTGCGAATCCGGTGACCAAAGAATGGAAAGCTCTCTTTGGTGATGTTTTAGTGGCTGAAACTGTCAAACATAAAAAAATGACAAAGTATTAACGAAGAAAAGTGTAAATTTCATAAGCCAAAGGAGATTTGTTTCTCTTGTATCTACATTTTTCAGAAAAATATTTTGTTTGTAATCTTATTGCAGAAGTCTGGATATAGATTAATTAAGGTAATCGGGAATTTTAAGTGTTATCCTCCAATATAGATTAGGTTGGTACAAAAATAATGACGTAATAATGTCGTTTTTTGACGTTAAAAAATACGTCAAAAAATGACATTATTACGTCATTATTTTTGCATCAACTTAATATATATATATATAGGACCAGAATAAACATCACTGATGAGAGCTTCCTTGCGAAACGCATGGGTGTTGGAGATATATGAAAACAAAAAGATTTTAAAAATTACATGCGACTAAAATAAAAAGGGGTTAGAAATATCAGAGAATCAGCTTATTCGATTAATTGTGACTATCAGTAAAACTGCTATATATTCTTGACTTATTTTTGGCATTTTTAATAGGTGTCTTATTTTCTATCACTATTTATATTCGTACCTACTACATTTTATATAAAAAAGCTTTGTAAGCTGCAGGCACTTTCCATTGATAATTGTTATAACTCAAATATATTGTGCCTTGTGAATAAGATTCCAAAAGCTCTCCGGAGCAGTTCATACATATTCTCTTGGCTTTTGTCTTTATAGTCGCGCGACCAGTCCGATTCAAGCTTCATAGAAAGTTCAAAGTATAAAATAAAGAGATCGGAAATCAAGATTCCAAAAATATTCGCATTTTCAGTTACAATGATAAAAGGCAGAAGTTTCCCGACTGCACGAACTGGTTTAAATATAATAAAAATCGATTGTTTAACGTCTGCGAACAGTGTTACATGATTTCTAAAATCGGAAAAGAAGCGTAAACTAATTTTTACCATTTTTAAATAACTAAAACTTTTCATTTTGGTTCAATGAAAGTTTGTATTTACTTCTTTATTTCTTTACCCATTTCTCTATAGTAAACCTCTTGACTTTATGATGCCATAAGGGATTCCTTAATACCCATAAATGTCAAACAAGGCTTCTATTAACTAAACTGCTGATCGTTATTATGTGTTGGAAATTAAAATAATAAAAAAAAAATTTTTCGTATGTACACTTATTTTGTGAATAGCCTGTATTTTATTTTAAATAACAAAAAATAATGTATATGTGTCAAAATATTAGTAGACGTGTTGTTTACTAGTTCAATGATTTTTTTTATTGTAGAAATTTTTATCGTCTGCAGTATTGTTTTTTGTTTGGTTTTTCCAGTTTTTTTTCCGTTCCTTTTATGTACTCAATGTCAAAATCATAAGCCATTAATTTTATAACCCATCTTAGAATCCTAAACGAAGTAACTTTTGGTGGCTCTTTTCTAGGGTTAAAAATAAACACTAAATTTTTAAGGATCGACTTTAATAGGAATTTCTTACCTAATAAGAATTGTTGAGCTGTGTCTGTGATCCAGACAATGACCAATGCCTTTTTTTTCAATATTTGAATAATTTATTCTGCTGCCATCAATATTCGTGTTAGGTACATTATTGGATGGCCCTCTTGCAATAAAATTTCTGACACAGCTTGCTCATTCGCATTCGTAGTTGACATAACCTTTCTGGGATCAAAGATTTTTACAATGAGTTTTGTTGCGAGTATCTTAAATCCTTGAACGCTTTGCCTTTCATTCCATTTGAACTTTTTTCCTCCGTTCAACAAATGGTTCTATTAAGTGACTGTATTTTAGTAGGTAACTGTTATAAAAATTAACCAATCCGGAAGTGAATTATAATTCTTTTTTATTAGTAGGTATAGGAAATTATCTTAATTAACTTTGAATCCGGTGCAATACCATCTTTTAAAATTTGGCACCCTAAATCACAATCAAATTGACATTTTTCTCTCTTTATTGTCATCCCGCATTTTCAAAGTTGTTTAACACATGTTCTATTTTTTGTTTTAGTCTTTATTGCTAGCAAAAAAGTAAATATCATCTTGATAAATAATCATATTATTGATTTCGTCAGTTGATGTTTTCCATTGATCTCTCTTATTTCACTTCAAAAGACATTTTTATCCGTTTTAATAATCCTATGGGGTTTATTTATTGTGGAAAAATTTCTTTGAATTTATCATCAATCGGTATTTGATTGTAGACTGATTTTTAATCAAATTTAGCAAAACAGTTCATCTCCGATAATTTGTGGATAGCAGTTTCGATGTTGGGAATAGGAAGAGTCGGAGACTATTTTATTATTTATGCCTATTTTAATATCAGCACATATTCATAAATATTTTTAATTTCTCAAGACTACAATGGTAGGTAGCCATTTACTGACCCCCCTCCACCCTGGAGTAACATGCTCCAAAATTCCCTCGTCTACCATTTTCTTTAACTTAGAAACTACCAAAGATAGAAGGTGACTAGGTAATTTACGAAATTCAAAATAAGAGGGGTTACTATTTTCATTTAATTGTATACTCGTTGTATAACCCTTTAACATTTCTGTTTTTAATTTTTCTGATTTTACGCTATTGATTAATTTCGACGCATCTACCTCATATCTAATAATCCATGAATTTTTTACATTCCACTACTGTAATGAGAATAATTTCAAATCGGTCACAGGTTTCAAACGTTCCATTGAAGTAGCCCAAATTTTTTATAAAAGATTCATCAAATTTTTTCAATTTCCGATGACTTTCTTAATTTCGGTTTACCAATTCGGTTTACCCATTTTCTTGATTAGCGTGACTCTCCGTATCCACTTGCATTGAAAATGTCATGCCATTTTTTCAAAAGAAAACAAATCATTAGTTCTGTCTTTTCCCACTTTTTCTATATTGTATTTCCTTTTTAATTGCATAAAGACGGATAATGATTTTTTCTTCGGCAGTCATGGAAAGTATTTTCAAAAGTGGGACACTTTTTTCTGTAATTTCATGTTTATAGTTACAGTATATGCATCTCTTGCATTCCTTTTTTATACTCTACGTTTCATCATTGTCGTCAGTAAAATTATATTATTTTATCAATTTCAGCGCTTCCACATAAGCAGTTAAAGACAAGTTATTCAGTTGTAATTGTTCCAATACCTTACATTTATTAAATGTATCAGCCACACCTTCCATCAACTGTAATTGAATCAATTCATCCTCAATAGTCAAATCTTGAGTTCCAAGTTTTTCAAATTCGTAGAATCTGCTAGCTTCTCTTAATCTTCTCTTATATTGCATAATTAATTCATCTTGTAGAAACACGATGAATCAATTATGCAATATCTTCACAATATGAATTCTGTTATGGCATACCCCTTAACAATTGGAGAATTTGACTTACGTCAAAATTTCTGAAATTATAAAAAGAAGTTTGCGACCTAAAAAGAAACATGGTAGAAAGAACCAAATTTCTGTCCATTAAAGAATATTGTGAAGATATTGCATAATTGATTCATATTGTGAAGATATTGCATAATTGATTCATATTGTGAAGATATATTGCATTTTATGTGTGTCATCCTTTTAATTTCTTCCGTTGTAATTTGGTTTTGATCTATTGTTAATTTGTTTTTAATTTTTCTTTTCACGTCTTTTCAAATTACAACGGAAGAAATTAAAAGGGTGACACGCATAAAAATAAAGATTTAAAAGTAATGTTTTGTTTAAGAATGGAAAAAGCAAAACAAAAAATAAAAGGAAAGATTGAATAATAATTAAACTCAAACGAAAAGTTACACTAAAAAATAAAAATTGACTTACAGAAAAAAGGAAAAAAAAATTCAGCAAAATAATCTAAAAACGTAAGAAAAAATTCCACACAAGTCTTCCGCAAAATAAACTTCGCCAAATTTGATCAAAAAAACAAAACGTCCGTCTCGTCAGTTGTCAATTTCTCTTGTTTCTGTACTTTACACTTTTTATCTCTCTTCTATTTATATGCAAATAGGTACAACCTTATTTATCAATCGACTACATATCGTTATTTACTGCTTCAAATGAAACATTTGCGGCACAAGGACAATGAATTAGTAGGGTAAGGCTGTTCAACATTTTCTATCCTAGACCCATGCATTCTTTAAATGAGGGGCCGCTGTATTCTGCCTTTGGACAAAATCAAGAAACACTCTCTCTAACGGAGAAACTATTTTTCTTAGCGTAGCTTAGATGAGGCACAAGATCGAATGTGTAGATATCCAATGCGGATGTTTTTTGGGTTTTTTTTTTTGCATAATTTGCATTGCTGACTACATCAAGAACAAACGAAAATCTGAACTATCTTTCTCTCAATTCAGCTATCAGACATATACCAAATTCCGATGAAATCCTGATTTCTGTCTTCAAATGCTTTACGCTTTTGCGGACATTGAAAAATCGATCCATGATGATACGAATGATTTCGTCGACATGGGTGAGAATGACAATGATTTTGAGAGCTTATCATCTGAACTGTAACTTTTGATCAAGAAGAGCTGAGCGACAGTTAGGGATTTGAGTTTATCAAAAGGATCGGCAGCTTCAATCTTAGCTTCAAGACTGCAGGAAAAAATCTTAAGGGATGTACAAAAGTTACATTTTATCGCAATCTAGATGCTGAATTTACCTCCTCTTCAATGAAATCAACGAACTTGTATATTGTAATTATGTCTAAAGAGTTTTATAGTGTTTTGGTATTCAGGACTTTGATGCAAATTCATGAAGACTATAATTAATTAATAGCTTGAAATGTAGTCTAAATTTGGTTTTGCTGCCCAACATCAATGTATACATATCGATACCAATTGGACGCTGAAAAAAAGCATGAACCCATCAAGGAAAGAAATTACTTTAATCGTAACTGGGTTATTTGTGTTGACCTGAAAATGGTTAACTTTTTACTTGCTTTTGAAGCTGTTGTTGCTGGCATGAAGTGCTTGACGACTTCCATCCCTTCTTTGTCACCTCCGTTCAAACATCACCGGAAGATTTACCGGATATTTCTGCTCTTTCTGTTGCTGCACAGTGATTTTTGCCAGTCTCGTCCCCAAATATTCTGTTTGAAGGCGGACTGATTTTTAGTCAGTGCACTCTCTGCCAACATCTTTGCTTCGTTCTCTGTTGACAGCAATATTCTTGGTAAAATCAAAAAAAATATGTAATGTTTTCCATCACTTTACCATAACTGTAAAGTAGCTTCCTGTATGTTTCTATAAATAATTGTGGTAATTATTCAAACGAGCTTTCCTCTTAGGTATTTTGACTTTACGAGTTTAAGCTTAACGAATACTAAGATTGGATATCGGTTCAGAATGAGAAATCGAAGAGATGAATTGGAATTCCAGTCGTGTTCGTTGCATTTACTTACGTGCAAATACCCTTGGGAAGGCTATGAATACGTTTCTTTTGCCCCTAATTATAGGGTTGAATAGAAGGGACTACTAGGTCCCATAGCTTTGGTTAAATGGATCGTACGCTGATTCTTATCTTCATCAATGATCTTCCTGTTGTCATCAGTTCCCAAGTAGGCATCTATACAGATGACACTACCATTTACTCCTGTCTCAATAGTAAACTCGGCAGCGCTGATAAAGTTAACCTGGCTGCTAGTTTCGAAAATGACCTCCAATCAGTTGCTAATTGTGGAAGTAAATGGTTTGTAAACTTTAATGTCTGCAAAATTAAAACTGCTCCCATTTAACCACCACAGAGTAACTTCCCTGCCACCCATGGTTGATGCTCGATTCCAGGAGGGCGTCTTATTGTGCCTTCTTCGTATCACGTTTTCGACTCACTTGAAATGGAACAACTACATTGAATCAATAGCTCTACCTACTGCAAAGAAAGTTGGTTCACTGTGTCGTGCCAGAAGGTTTTTTTCTCGTCGGAGTCCATCTTACACATCTACAAATCTACCATTCGACCATGCATTGAATATCTGGTCTGGTGCCCCTGCTGTTCATTTTGAGGTTCTCGACAAAATCCAAAGAAGGATCTGCAATGTAATCGATCCTCACTTAGCATTTCGAATTCAGTCACTTTCTCACAGATGTGATGTGGCTTCCCTCTGTCTTTTCTACAAATATTTTCATGGCAACTGCTCTGATGAGCTTTTTTTCCTGGTGCCTTGACGACATGAATTTAAGTGTACTACTAGATTGGCATCTAGGTCCCACTTTTACTATTGAAATAGTTAAATGTAACTGCCACTTCTACTTTAATGTAATGTTTCTTTTCTCGCACTTCCCGACAGTGGAACTCCCTTCCTCTTACTTGCTTCCCTGATAAGTACAATGTTAAAAAATGTAAAGGCAACGTCAATCGCAATCTTTTGTTGTCTTGAACTCCGTTCATCTTTTATCCTTTCCTCAATCCCCCCTTACCCCAATCTTTTCTCTCACTTTCACTCTCTGTAACCCCCCTGCGTACTAGTGGCGTCTTCGCCTTGCTTGGGGAGAAACGCTAAAAAAAAGAGAGGTAATATCGTAATTAAATTCAGTAAATTTAATTTGATATTTTACAGCTGCTTTTAAAAATATATCCCACCTTGCTAAAATCTTTGGTCCGATATTGAGGCTCTTTAACGGCACTATTGTTTTCCTGCTGACTCTAATAAGTCTTCAGGTTCCTACGTCGATCGTTATCAGAGAGATGGTCCTTGTTTTTACAGCATCAAATGCATCCGGAATTGTGAACAGTTAATTTCCTTTGCTAAAAGATACGTATTTTTCTATTAAGCTATCAAAATAGCTAGAGTCATATTACCCAGTCATATTTTGAGGCGGTAACATATTTTCGGTTTGTCTCGCTGGTGAATCCAAATTTTCACTCATGGTGGGCTAATCCACCACATCTGAACAATAAAAGGTTCACCTTCTGCCCTTACGGCTTAATTACATAATGCAATTTAAAAAAAAATCTGTTCGTGTAAAGAAAAGACAATATAAACTCGTGAACAAACAAAAATTAAAGTTCTAAGGGTTAAAAATAAAAAACGAATGAAATACCGAACAACACTAAAAAACAAATTAAAATCAGGAGGGGGTTAAAAACACAAAAGAGAATAGACTAAATTTAAGGTGAAAATAAAAAGTTCAGCAACCATTTCTCAAATGATATAAAACGAAAAGTTGACGAACAGCACTAGAAATAAAAACAAATTAAAATCAGGAGGGGGTTAAAAACACAAAAGAGAATAGACTAAATTTAAGGTGAAAATAAAAAGTTCAGCAACCATTTCTCAAATGATATAAAACGAAAAGTTGACGAACAGCACTAGAAATAAAAACAAATTAAAATCAGGAGGGGGTTAAAAACACACAAATAAAGCTGAAAATAAAATGCGAAAAAGCTCAAAAAAGGTTTCTCAAATAATAAAGGAAGTCGACATTCATGATAGAAGCAGCACTCGCTTCGGGGTGAACGGCAGGTCTCCTCCGACGACGAGTGCACACTTCTCTGGGATGGAAAGTTCTTACGGACATCTTTCTTCCAGAATTTGCCGTTCTCATCCAATTGCAAACATCCGATATAGGAAAGAAATGCGAAGCGCATGTCGACGATCTGGGTGTGTCTAGCCAACGCTTGAGCGAGACAATACGAAAGGCTCCGATCTTACTTGATTCACTTCCACCAGCGAACCGGGAGACGCATACTGAAGTTGGATGCAGGTGCAAAAGTACGACCCGAAACGGTGGCCGAAAAGACAGCCTCCTCAAATCGATGGTTAGTCCTATCGAATGCCTTGGACTGATCTAAATTGATCAGCGCGGCCTCACTGTCGACTTGCTCCGTGATCAAGCACACCAAATGCAGGTTGTCCTAAATAGTCCTACTCTTCAAAGCACAAGTCTGCTTGGGGCCAATCAGACTAAGGAGGAATGCCAGCAAACGGCCGCTTAAAATCTTAGCCCAAATCTTCAACTCTGTGTTTAACATCGCCAAGGCCGATAATTACATATCCCATTCCCATCGTTCTTGTTCTTGTAAAGCAACTTGTTCACACCCCTTACAAAACGCTGGGGTATAGACCCCTGCTTCATCCAGTTATAATGTTTCACTGCCAAAAAGGGGACAACAACGAACGACTGCCTCAAGTAGTGTTCGTAAAAGGATGACCACCTCTAATCCCCGGGAGTTTTGTCACGGCCAACCAGTTTTAGCACATCCCAAATCTCAAACTCTGTGATTGGACCCTCACATCCAGCCGCCCGAATAGGGTTGGGAATCTGGCGTGAACATGGTCGGGGTGAGGATACCAACAGCCTCTCCTATCTGTCTTGATAGTGCTGTCAGGGGAGAGGGCGCCGATGTCCCAGGGATAGGTTAATTTGAGCCTTATAGAGGGAGGGGTGGGACACTCCCGGGATGGGACCCTCCCTAAACAGAACTGTTTTAATTTATTTAACTTTTCGTCTTCCAGGATGGCGATTGCGGTGACATCATACAGAATTTCATCGTCTTCTCGACCATACCCCATGTTTGCTCGCGACCCAGTACAGATGACAGTGAGAACCTGCTTCGCATTAGGGAAGATTGGGGAAATTTCAATGTACTTATCTCTATGTTTCTTGAAGTATAATAATATTTTAAGTTCTTTTATCCGGTTTCTGTAATTTTTGGCCCTTTTAGCCAGGGCCGGTGAAATACGGCAGACGTCCTGTCTATGACAATCTAGGCTTTTTTTTATTATTTATATATTTTTTTTATTATTTATTATTATTTTATTATATTATTATTTATTTTTTTTTTTTATCTATGACAATCTAGGCTTTTTTTTTTCTTTTTTATGCTTTATCTTCTGCAGAAGATGTTTCGGAATCTTTTGTATTGTGGGACATTTGTTGTTGTTGTTGCTTTTTTTTTGTTTTGGAAAGACTGGGAGTAAGAAATTGGATTTTAGAAGTAATTTTTTCTGAATGTACTGGGATCTCTCCTGAGCGGGGTGTGCTGCCTTTTGTGTTAGTAGCTGTTGTTCCAATTTTTCTTTCAGTTGTTTTATTTTTTCAGTTTTTACGAATACGGAGTCGTATTTTTTCTGCATTTCTTTGAAAGAGGCTGGCACGTCGTCCTTAACGTTAGTAGCGGGAGTAAGACTGTTAGTTCATTTTGTACCGCGGGCTTCAGGGTCCCACTGTCTGGCACTTCTCTTAGGGCCTAACAGCAATCAGCCATTCCCCATTCTCTCTCTCCAAAACTGTACAAGCAGTGGGCAAAGGCTTTTCGGGGAATGTTGGTTCTGATCTGGATACAACCACTCCGGTCCCGGATGCTGGCATGTCAATTACAGGCGAGGCGGAATTGAAAAACGCGACCAGAGGGGGATTTTGGTCTCCTCTTCCTGTTCAGAAGCTTTCTTCTCTGGACAGGTAGAGGAGAGGTGATCACTCCCTCCGCATTTCCAGCATGCAGGTTTCAGACCCCAGATATCCAGACAGTTAGATATAGAGAGGAAGGCTTCATGGTATAACATTATATCGAAATTCCACCCTCCGATCAAGCTGCCGCAGGTAGCACACAGTATTTGGCTAAACTGTAAGAGGAAAGCGCCAAGATGGTCCCTTATAACATGAGGAGGGACCTTGAATATCGCTTGTAGGTCCTACGCTTGCCTTCGTATTTAATTCTTATAATGAGGTCTTTTGTAATCAGATCCCGACTGGTCATTTGTACACAGTCTTCGGACGTGGGTAAGCAATATGTCTCACTATCCTTAGTGGCTTAACTCCCAGGGACTCCAGTGATTTTACCACTGTGTCTTTCGTGCAGTGGCAAAATTTGCGCGATGGTTTGTCCACCACGAAGACTGACACTATTTTTTCTCAATTTTCTTAAATTCTTGGGGTCTATCAAGCTCGAGGTGAGCGTAACATTTGGCTCGCTCCAAGAACTCCACAATATTGATGATACATTTAGGTGGGATCTTCCATCAATAGGGCGAAGCCCTAGCCTCAGCATTGTCCTTTTTATCTTGATTAACAGTATATTCCTCCATACTTTCTTCACTATTAATAATTTTTCCGTTTCTTGCATTTTGGCCATTATCGGTCTTCATACTTTCTACTTTTGATTTTTGGCCGTTAGTGGCTTCCATAATCTCCATGTTTGATTTTTGGCTATTAGTGGCCGTCATATTTTTTACGGTTTCTTTAAGAACAAGGTATTCCACTGCATTGACTTTATCTGGTTGAATTAAACAAATGTTTGCAAACCGACTGGCTTCTGTCGGTCATATTGGAAATTTTAACACTTAGAAGCTAGCAGTATTGTAATAATAATTTCTTTTTTTTTTCTTGTATTAAATTATCTATAAAATAAGGGGAGGGTTGGAGGGGAAAAGTGTGTATAAATTCAGATCAATAAATATACTGGATTAACAGTATTACGAAAACAAAATACGAAAACAAACTATAAAATGCAAAAAAAAAAAATGGTTTGACCAACAAATTAAAATTAAGAATCAAATAAATTAACGTGAAAAACCTCCAAGAGCTACCCAGAAGTTTTAAAAGAAATAAAAAAACGCAAGTTTATAGAAAAAACTCGTCTGGTGGTTGTCAAAATTTTTCTGCGTTGCTTTCTTTCTGGGTCGTTTCGAACTGGATTTCTGCAGCATCTGCTCCTCGAATTCAAAAATCAAAATGTCTTTGGCTAGTGCACTTTATCTCTTCTTCACTGTTTTAAAAATGATGTTTGCTACATCGAATTTCCCTGGAATAAGGTAAATTAAAATTAGCTCCTTCTAATTATGCTGTACCTCTGAAGGTTTTGGATAGGGTAGTTAAAAGTTTAGAAAAGTAATAATTGCTTGACGATTTACTATTTTTCATAAGTGAGCAGTAGAAAGAGAGAATCGTGGAGCATATATCCGTTAGTAATCTAAAGATTATGGAAAATATATTTGGATACCTCATAGGCCTGGAATTAAAAGTGATGAAGAGACCACCATTAAAATTAGACCAGTATTTAATTGTTCACACAAGACTGGTGGTACACCATTGTTAAATGAAGCCGTTTACCATGTTGTCAATTTGATGAACAGCATGTTAGATTTCATGTCATTTCGCAGTAATAAATATCGTTTCTTGGCCGATATTAGAAAACCCTTCTTTATCATAAAGTTAAAATGAAGATGATAGAAATAGATTTTGTTTTTCTTGAAGGAATTGGAGAATTTAGTTTATATCCAACTTTGACCTTTGGTCAAGTCCCTTTATACTGAATTTTGTTATCTAACACCATGTTGACAAATAACCTCATAATTTATGTACTGTTAAGAGATAATTCTTATATTAACTTAGTAGTGACTTAGAAAATATTTAGGATGTAAATATAATACCGTTAAAGATATTTTAAAAATTTCAATGAGAGTTTTAGAATCCTTTGTCATCCAAAAAAAAAAAAATACTGTCGCTAAATTTAAGTGTCTTTGTGTTTTCCACTGTGTTAGGGGATCTTACCCATAATAATAATAATGGACTATTCCATACTTAATAAATACTGCGCCTCAGGAGTAGGCAAGGCGTCAGTAGTTCAAGTCGAGTCAAGAGTCGAGTCAGAGGCAGTCCGAAACAGAGTCGCGTTCAGACAATTACTGCAAGACATTGGAATATTGATACTAGTCGAGTATACATTGTTCTCTCTACTAAACCTGATTGTTCATACTAACACTTCTACTTCTCTGTATATATTCCTGTTTGTAATATATCTGTGTTATTCCATACCTTTGTTCGAGTTCTTCTTTATTTGTTCTACCTTGGACTATCACCGTGGTACAAGGAACCGGACCATAACAAGTGGCGACGAGGAAACTCTAAAAGGGTAACACGAAACTAATTCTAAAAAAAAAAAATATGTTAACATGGAAGATTTTAAGTCAGCCATTATGGAACTTATCAAAATCCAATTTGAACAGCAGCAAAGGTACGAACAGAAATTGCAAGAATTATTGTTACGTGCAATGGCAAATAAGGAGCAAAAATCCGAGAACGAAACAGTTCTCTCACAAGACGCTATTTGGAGTAATATCGAAGATTTCAATACGCACCCGACGAAGATAAACTTTCGCAAATTATTTCCGAAGGTACGAAGATCGATATGATTTTGACTGCAAAGATTGGTCAGACGCACGTAAAGTACGCCTATTACTAAGAAAATTAGGCACAGGCTACGAATATAATCTACGAATACCAAATTCGTAGGTTATATTCGAGTTAACGTTCAAAGAATCCATAAAACTGCTAACTGAACTTTTCAGCCATAATACTTCACTATTCCATAGAAGATGGAAATGCTTACAAAAAAGGACAGCGAAGATTACATAACTTTCGCATCCATTGTTAACAAATATTGTGACGACTTCAAATTATCGGAACTCAGCGCGGAAAACTTCAAATGCTTAACTTACGTCCAAGGCCTGGTTTCACGCAAAGACGCGGAAATGAGACGCAGAATACTTTCTAAATTGGAGAGTGAACAAGATCTGACACTTCAAAAACTAGCCGAAGACTGCCAGAGATGCATCAGTGTGAAGAAAGACTTAAAAGACATAGAACAAGCTGGCATAGCACACATACGCAAAGTACGAAGGCAAACAAATTTTCCCTCCTCTCAAATAAACCGAACCGATTTTCCCGCCTCAAGAACAGGTAAAACAAAATTTTCTAATTATAATCAACATAAAAAAAACTACCACCAAGTCCATGCTATCGTTGTGGGTCTTGGCATTAGGTTAAAGACTGTACATATCGTTTTAAAACTTGTCTATCATGTAAAAAAAATTGGCCACAAAAGTTCTCATCGTTGGTATAGAAAAGAAAACAAAAGCAGAATAAGAATTACGAGGACTGATCAAGCAGATGAGACTAATATAAGAAAATATGTACAAGTTGAAATGCAAAACAGAAAAGTTAGGTTACAGCTGGATTCTGGCTCAGACTTAACTATCATAAACCTATAAACATGGAGAAAACTGAACAAACCTGTCATGTTAAAAACGGATAAAATTGCTAGATCAGTTACGAGGAGAAAGATAAAATTCGAGGGTGAAGTAATTACAAACGTAACATTTAATGGAATGACGAAAAAACTAAAAATGTACGTCTTAAGAAATAGCGAAAACCTATTCGGAACAGACTGGATGCAAAAATTTGAATTGTGGGATTTACTTATTAGTACGTACTGCCAAAATGTAAAAATCTTATCAACCGAGGCAGACAAATTAAAAGGAAAACTAAAAACGAGCTTTCCCGAAGTATTTTCAACAGGTCTCGGAAGATGTAAGAAAATGGCAGCTAATATCGAAATAAAGGAAAACGTTCAACCTGTTTTCATGAAAAAAGGAGCGTACCGTTTGCGTCAATAGAAAAGATTGACCAAGAATTAACTAGACTCGAAAATACGGACATCTTGAAAAGAGTAGTATACAGCAAATGGGCCGCACCGACGGTCTATGTTAAAAAGAAATCAGGAGAAATTCGAGTTTGTGCCGATTTTTCCACAGGTTTGAACGCAGCAATAAAGGATTACCACTATCCGCTACCTAGTCCAGAAGAAGTATTCACTAAATTAAATGGCGGAAAATATTTTTCAAAAATTGATTTAAGTGAGGCGTACATGCAAATTCCAGTCGATGAAGAAAGTTCAAAACTTCTATGCATAAATACACACAAGAGATTGTACATCTGTACAAACAAGCTACTTAACGTTCAAAGAATCCATAAAACTGCTAACTGAACTCAGCCATAATACTTCACTATTCCATAAAAGAAGACTATCATTTGGAATTAAGGTCACGCCGGCTATATTCCAACAGACAATGGATACGATGCTGGCCGGACTAGACTACACAATTGCATACCTGGATGACGTATTGATTAATAGCGAAAGCGTTGAACAACACTGGCAACATGTACAAGACGTTTTTAAGAAAATTCAAAACTATAGATTCAAAGTGAAAGAAAATAAGTATGATTTTTTCATGAAGGAAATATCATAGATCAAGAAGGTAGACGACCAGACCCTGAAAGGTCTACAGCAATAAAAAAAAATGCCAGTTCCTAAGAATATAACAGAACTACAAAGTTTTCTTGGATTAGTGAATTACTACCAAGAATTCATACCTCAAATGCATAAACTTCGCGCATCATTGAACGAACTGCTAAAGAAAGAAAAAGTTTGGCAGTGGACAGATTAATGCCAGGAAACATTTGAAAAAATAATCAAGGCATTAACAACGGATTTATTTTTGGCACACTATGATCCTAAACTAGAGATTATTGTAGCAAGTGATGCGAGCGCCTACGGTGTCGGAGCATGTATATTACATAAAATGCCAGATGGGACAATAAAACCTATCGCACATGCTTCTGGAAACCCTACTACCAGCGGAGAATAATTATTCACAAATAGAGAAGAAAGCTCTAGCAATCATCTTCGTAGTAACAAGATTCCATAGGTACGTCTATGGTAGACATTTTACTCTGCAGACGGATTACAAGCCGTTAATAAAAATTTTTGGTTCAAAAAAGCTTTACCGGTTTACACTGCAAATAGGCTACTTAGATGGGGAACGATTTTTCTGAACTACACTTTCAGATTGGAATATTTACCAACGAAAAGAATCTGGCACGCGAAACTTATACCAACAAAGGCAGAAGATACGGTAATCGCAGCCCTAAGAAATGAAGAAGACATAAGGACAGCACTATGCTGTACAATCAGAAACCTCCCAGTCACATTGCAAGACATAAAAAATGAAGCCAAAAATGACGAATTTATTAATGAAACAAAAGCAAAAATAGCAGAAAAAAATGAGAAAATTTCGAACAGCTTTTCTCTATACGATAATGTGCTACTTTACAACGAAAGGGTTGTAATTCCCAAAACATTACAAAAGCAGATCCTAAAGGATTTCCACAAGGGAAACCCTGGTAAAAATAGAATGAATTCGCTAATGCGAAGCTATGTATATTGAAAGAATATGGACCAGGATATTACTCAGATGGTGGAAATGTGCAGGGGTTGTAATTTAGCAGCCAAAGCACCGCCAATGATACATAAGCCTTGGCCAGAGTCCATGGTCAAGAATACACGCAAATTATGCAGGGCCAATTGACGGGTTCTACTATTTCATCATAGTTGATAGCTACAGTAAATGGCCGGAGGTGTCTCAGTGCAAAATCATACTTCAGAAAACGACCATAAATTTTCTCCACGAGCAGTCCACTACACCAAACCGAGCGAATAGTTCGGTTTGGTGTAGTGGACTGCTTAGTAACAAATAATGGAATGCAATTCACGTCAGCGGACTTCCAAGAGTTTTGCGAAATTTATCAAGTAAAACATAAAATCCCCGCCTTACCACCCAAAATCAAATGGACAAGCGGCGAGATTCATGGATACACTCTAAAGAGCGTTACGAAAAGCGTACGATGTGCCTACGGAGAAAGCATTACAGCAATTCCTACAGGTATATAGAATAACGCCAAATAATGCGACACCATCAACATTATCACCAGCAGAAGCCATGTTTGCTAGGAAAATCAGATCAGCGTTGGATAAATTACTACCAAGTAAAACAAAACAAGAAACACAGTCCTACGCACCAAAAAGAAAATTCCTCGCAGGAGAAAAATTTTTTTTAAGGCATATAAAAATAATACCTCATACTGGGAGCAAGCCATAATTGAGAAAAGAATTGGCAATATGATGTACATAGCACAAGGAAAAAAATTCTCACACAGAACACACGTAAACCAAATAAGGAAGAGACCGTTACAGGATGCTAACGGTCCACCTCAAGAAGAGGTATTGGACACGATTTTAGACACATTCGATATAACAAGACCGCAAAAAATGCCAGAACCAAGAAAATCGTCAAGAAAAAGAAAATTCATTGAACCTTTTGAAATAGATCCAAAGAAAAAAAGATATTAAAAAAAAACCTGCTAAGCAAAAGCTTCGGAAGTGGGGTGTTATGGGATCTTACCCATAATAATAAAAAATGGACTATTCCATACTTAATAAATACTGCGCCTCAGGAGTTAGACGTTCAAGTCGATCGGCTGATCGGTTGAACTCTCTGCCTTCGGGTGAGGAGGAGCCCGAAGGAGGCTACGCCGAAGGGCGGAGTCTCCTTCGGGGAGGTAGACCGGCCCTGAACCCGTTTATACGTGTTCAATGGGCATATTTTTGGCCAAGCCCACTGGCTCGGAGTGCACACGTTAAAATGGCCTTGTGCCACATGACACCCTCGTGGGGGGTGACTGAATATCGACAGTCGCTCAAGTCCTGACCGACTGTTCGGTTGAACTCTCTGCCGTCGGGCGGGGAGGAACCCGAAGGAGGCTACGCCGAAGTGCCGATTCTCTTTCGGGGAGGTAAACCGACCCTGAACCCGTTTATACGGGTTCAATGGGCATATTTTTGGCCGAGCCCACGGGCTCGGAGATCCCACGTTAAAAAGGCCTTATGCCACATGACGCCCTCGTGGGGTGGGGTGACTGAATATCGTCAGTAGTTCGAGTCGAGTCAACAGTTGAGTCAGAGGCAGTCCGAAACAGAGTCGCGTTCAGACAATTACTGCAAGACATTGGAATAGTGATACTGGCCGAGACTACATTGTTCTCTCTACTAAACCTGATTGTTCGTACTAACACTTCTCTGTATATATATTCCTGTTTGTACTATATCTGTGTTATTCTATACTTGTGTTCGAGTTATTCTTTATTGGTTCTACCTTGGACTATCACCGTGGTACAAGGGACCGGACCATAACAACTGACAGTTAAAGGGACTTGTGGAAATTGAAATTATCCGGGGAATAAATTATACCAACATAATACCAAAAGACCTCTAATAATTTATCTAAGGAACGTGTACATTTAAGTTCTTTGAAATTTCCCAGATGTGCTGTTGACAGTTGAATTCCTGTGAAATTGTATTTATTTTGTCATGCCTCTAATAAAACATATGATTTTGCTTCATATATGAGACAAGATTTTATAGCCTCTTTAATTTTTGCTAAGGCTAAGATAGCGTGCATAAAAGCAAAGTCTTTGCTTTCACTTGAGTTATTATCGGTGTACTTAACTGTGAAATGCGTTAAGAACATCTTGTAACCTTTATCAAATATTTGTATTAAAGATGTATTTATTGATGTTGATAGTGTCATCTTCGTTATTGTCCCATAACATAAAAACAAAAACCAGTTTGTAAAGGATAGATTAAGACATGAAAGTATCCCTAGAAGAGTTAGATTCTAAACATGGGTTATCAATAAAATTTGAATATATGCCTTCCTCCGAAAACCATGCTGATTCAATTATTCGAGGATTGACTCTTGATAAGTTTAGACAAAACTTAAAATTTTGGACTTCTGACCCTTCTTGGTTAAATAAGGATCAAGTAGTTTGGCCTGAAAGTGGTCTATATTGCTTGTGTGATTGAAAACATGGAGGTTATTCAAAACCAAGTATATCACAATATTACCTATGCTGGTCCTTTAGGACCAATCATATCTTTTGAGAAATATTCGAAGTTATCCAAATCAATAAGACATTCAAATTTACTATTAAGTTAAAACATTCTGACACAGATCCTAAACAAGATGCTAAGATACATCTACTCAAATTGATGCAGAACGAAATATCTACAAAATCTTCAAACTAAAGAGATCCCTATGTTTGTAACGGTTTTAAACCCATTTTTAGATGAAAATGGTATAATTCGTTCTAGTGGAAGAATAGCTAAGACTAAAATCTGTCAGTTTGATATTATTTACTCCGTATTATTATATCGAAAACATGATTTAACAAGACTAATTATAATGGAAACTCATGAAAGATGCAAACATCTACGAATTTCTAGTACATTTAATAACCTGAGACTCACTGGATGTTGAGTTTCGAAGGTCAGACTTAAAAATTACATTTCAAGTTGTTAAAAATGAAAAGGCTGAAATAAGATGTATATTTTCATCTTCACCTGTATGAATGTAAGAGCAATTCCTTTTGAACTTGTTAAGGAAATGAGTGCTTGAGACTTTGTGCTAACCTTTATAAGATTCTGTAACATTTATGGGATTCGTAGTCACAAAAGAGTTTTTAAACAGATTTTGTAACTTAAACGCCTCATAATACGTTTATATGGGTAGTACGTGGGAACGCATGATCAGGATTGTCAAGCAACGTCGTTATAAAACCATAAGATCTCAAGTAGAGCTACTCACTATTCTTTCTGACATACAAAAGGCAATAAATAGCCGGAAAACTGATCACTGTTCTTCTGATTCGAGTTTGGAAATAATTACACTCAACTGCTTTTTATATCCCCTCTAAAGAAGACTTGCTGTTAAACATAGATGATGAAAACATTGTTGTGTTGGGACCCCCTCAAAGGATAGACGTAATTGAATCTCTAGATATAAAGGATTATTTAGTAGATAAATTAATAAAAATGTGGTATAATGAATATCTTCTAAAAGATGGACAGGAGACAAAATTCCTACGAAACTCAGATAACTAAATGGATTTAAAAGGAAGGAATTTATCTACTTATCTTCTAAACATGAGTGAGAAATCATAGTCTTACACTTGTATCGTGTTTTATATTTTAAAGAGCGGATGAACCTCCTTCAGAGGTCAACGGCCATCTAGCTGTCTCTGCACGAGGCCATATAAATATTTTGGCTGGTATCCAGGCGCACGGTTAGTCCATTGTGGGTCGGACTCCCTCCCAAGCCTTCTAGCAGACTTCTAGAAGAAGGAAACTCTGATAGAAAACTTGCCTCATGGCCACACTAGATATCTTGCAATTGCTTGTCTCTCTGGACAATGTGGCTTTATGGTGAAGGTCGATGAAGTGCTGTGTAAGTCGCATCCGATCTTAAAACTTGCACTGGCATTACTGACTACTTGCCAGCTTATAGTTTTTTTTTTTTTCCAATCCAAGTCCGATGACGATGGCGATGCAGCGACACGTAAAGGGGTGACGAGCTGGAAATGCGTAGCTGCTGACCTGCCTCTAGATTAGATGTAATTTCACTAGCTCACCTTCATTGAAACAGGGGTGGCTTTCAGTTTTTCCAGGGGTGTCTGAACAGCCCTTTTAAGGAGAGCATTGCTCACCAGAAGATTGCTAGAAGAGTCTAGAAAAAGTGACCCAAAAATTGCTTGTCTCATTCATCTGGTCAGTATAGCGTGGCTGATGGATGTCTATTTGGCGCTCGAACAAAAGTTAAAAAACTAATTATGAAACTATCTTGTTGGAACGTGCAGACTCGTAGATAATTCTGTGGGATTTGCTCCTCAACGCAGAACAGCTCTGGTGTCTAGGGAGCTAGAGATATATTATATAGATGTAGCTGCTCTCTCGGAAATTCGTTTAGCTGGTGATGGTCAACTTCAAGAACTTGGATGTGGCTATACTTTCTTCTGGAAGGGAAGATTTGCTGAGGAGGATAGAGTAGCTGGTGTGGGTTTTGCTGTACGTAACACATACCAAAATTTGCTGAACTTCCTAAAAGAGTCAGTGAGCGTTTAATGACCCTTCGCCTACATCTGAATGGATCACGATATGTAACAATCAATAGTGCCTTTATTTTAAAGCCTCAATTCTATGAGTCTTTGAGAAGTATGCTGAACAGGATTCTAAAAGATGACAAGATTATCCTCCTTAGTAACTTTAACGATCGAGTTGGTGCAGATTGGGAAACCTGGAGTAGTTTGGGGAAATATGGCGTCGGGAAATCAACACCAATGGTTTAATGCTTCTTGAACTCTTCACCGAATTTAATCTTTTTATCTCCAGCACTCACTTCAAGCACAGGGGTTAATACGTGGATGCATCCCCGTTTACATCAATGGCATCTCACTATGTTATCGTCCGCAAGAGAGATATCCACTATGTCCATATTGTTAGTTCTATGCGTGGTGCTGATTGTTGGACTGATCATGCCCTAGTGAGGGCCAAAATGAATTTTGTTCTTAAACCAGCAACTAGAAAAAACAGTGAAAAGCCCCCTGCACGTCTGGATGTCGCAAAACTGTATTCCCTGGAAACACAGGAATCACTAAAACAACAATTTACTGAAATCAATGCTACATCTTTATGGGACTCCTTGAAGAAGAATATATATGAAGCGGCTGAGGAAGTTCTGGGTAAAATGCCAGCAAAACATTGAGAATGGTTTGATGAAAATGAAGATGCTATCAATGAGATCATTGTAAGAAAGAATCAGATACAAAGTTTGATGTTGCAAAAAGGCCTGTTCAAAGAACAACAAAGTAAACTGTGCAAAGCTGCAAAAGCAGAAGCTCAACGTGTTCTTTGAACATGCAGGAAAATGGTGGTCAGAACTAGCAGATGAAATACAGAATGCAGCAAATTCAAATAATACCAAGCAGATGTACTGCTTGATCCACCAAGATTTCTCCTCTTGGGACAGAGAACAACAATGATCTCCTCATAGACATGGGTGGCATGGCCAAAAGATGGAAGAAACACTTTGATGGGCTACCGAATAGGTCTTCAAATGTGGACCCTAAAGTACTCGAGAAAATACCTCAAAGACACATAGTAACTTGACGGCCAACAATCCCTGGGCGAGGTTCTGCGTGGCATAGAGGGACTCAACATGGGCAGAGCTGTTGGGGTTGACGGCCTTCCTGCTGAAATATTCCGTTACGGTGGATTTAAGTCAACTTATGCATGATATTTTTGTAAAGAGATGGAGAAGTACCAAACGATTGGAGGGATGCAACAATGATACCTATATATAAGGGTAAAGGTGCCCGGGAATAATGTAGCGATTATAGAGGGATTGCTCTCCTTTCTTCGGCAGGCAAGATCTTAGAATCTGTTCTCGTATTAAGTTAAACCAGAAAATAGTTGACGATATACTGCCAGAGTCACATTTGGTTTCCGCCAACACAGAGGGATCGCAGATATGATTTTCACATCCAGGAAAAGAACTGTGAACAACTAAATATTTGTAGATCTGAGGAAGGCTTTTGACACTATTAATCGCGCTGCTCTTTGGAAAATCCTCTCAAAATTGGGCTGTCCTCCCACTTTCTCAAGATTCTAAGGTCCATGGAATCTTGCGTTAGATTTGACGGTATGCTTACGGGGCCCATCAAGGTTGAAAATGGAGTCAAGCAAGGAGATCTTCTGGCTACTACACTGTTTTCTATCTATTTTGCAATTGTACTGCTTGATGCCATGATGGTATTATGATAAGGTACATATCAGCTGGCAAGCTTTTCAACATACGTAGGTTTGCAGCAAAGACAAAATTCTTTTTTAGTTTAGTGCGCAACCTTCGTTATGCCGATGAATGTGACCTGGTCGCATACGCAATTCAGCACGCACAGGAGTTCATGTAAGGCTTTTGGACTGTCCATCAGCCTTGACAAGACAGTGGTGATGTATCAACCTGCCCGAGGAATCCAGTATATAGAGCCATCTATTTATGTTGACTTTAGTCGACTTGGGGTAGGAAACAAATTTGTATTGGTAGTACCCTCAACTGCCACTGTTCCCATGATGATGAGATAACGTACAGATTAAGAAGGCCTCTGATGCATTTGCAGCACTCAAGTTCCGCGTCTGGACTCAGAAGTGCATAAAAAAAAGCATACAAAAATTAAAATATATAATACCTGCGTTATGTCATCTCTGCTATATTCATGTGAGATATGGGTAGTCTATCACAGGACATCTGAAGATACTAGAAAGTTTTCATCAACGATGCCTTCGGTCTGTGCTTGAAATCCACTGGATGTCTCACACCCTTAATACTGTTGTTCTACAAAGGGCCAATTCATTCTCTGTCAAAGAGAGATTGTGATAGACAGGCCAGGTTATTCGTATGGCAGATGGCAGAATGTCAAAACAATTAATGTATAGAGAATTTAAATGGGAAGATGAGCGCATCACAAGCCAAAAGTTACCTAAGATTGCCTTAAAGAGTCACTATACAAGTGCAATATAGGTCTGGATAACTAGGAGACTATCTGAAGACCTGGTTTCTTGGAGATCTGGTATTGCTGATGGTATCAAGATCTTCCATGAGGTATCACAAAAATATGCAAAACTGAAGAGAAGGGTTTGGAAGGGATCCCTGAATTGCTATGATGTGCCAACCTGGCTGTGTGCCAAATGCAATCGGATATGTCTGTCCAGGGCAGGTTTGCTCAGTCACCAGAAATCACACCAACACCAACATATGATGATGTTGAATGCCCGACCTTCACTACAGTGTGCAAGTCCAGCTCGGGCCTAACAAGCCATATTAAAACACACATTGGAAGTGATGATGTTCAAAGTCAACTTTCACCAACCGGAAATAATTTGACATGCAATATATGTAACAAGAAATGCAGATCGATGGCTGGCTTTATGAAATGTATGCAGTGCTGTTGGGGGGGATGAGTTTAACTGATAGATCAGACATGTCAGTGATGGTCATACTCGCTTTGTGAATCGACAGCCACTATTGTATATAATATGTTAATGCTCTAAGAAAATAGTAAAAGCACAATTATTTTCATGAAAAATTAAGATGATTATGGAAAATAAGCGAAATAAAATAATCGCTTTATTGATGATCCCTTTTATAGTGTCACCTTTTGAGATCCTCTTGTGCTTGTGTTTTTTCTTGGCATCAGACGTCACCCATCATATTTGGGTTGATTCGGCCTTGATATCGCTATTCCATCTCAGATGCAAACTGACCTTACTCATCAATTGTGACATCGAGATCTGTTGAGAAAAATCGAGTTAAGAATACAAGAAATCCATTTTAAGGGCTAACCAAGAGATAACCAATATCTCATTCGTTTTTAATGCTATGAGCAAAAATTACAAGTTTTCAGGTCTTTGAGAGCCAAACAAGTTCTTTACAACTAGTATAAATCTTTCCTATTCCACCAAGTCATGTGAATATGAATATGTTATTTCCTTAACTACAAAAATCTGACTTGCTAGTACATTTCTGAATACAAATTGAGGAGCAGCATGCGAGATTTACAGAACCATTTGTCTGCAAGTAGACCTTTTTTGTTGTTGCCCAATGTAATTAATATATAAAAAAAGCAACCCCTATCATGGGCATGCGTATAACGTGAAATTTTACGTGGTAGAATAATTTTGCGTAAGTATTTGGAATCAGCGGATTCGATTTAGTCTAAAACACCCACTTTTATACCAGTAGAAAAATCTTTTTGTTACTCTGTGTAATTATTTTGGTAAGTGTGTGCGGATGTGCAGAAACACACTTATATGAATATATTAAGTTGAGTCAGCCAAATCTGGCAGACAATTTTCTTTTTAAACGATGAATATACAGTACCATCTTTTTGAAATAGATGGCCAGAAAATTTAGTGTAAATTTTTTTCTTCCCTTAGATTACAATGTCGACTTACGACCAATTTACTAACAAAGACATTAATCTTGGATATTTAGTATGTTTAAAAACTGGGCTCCGAAGATTGTGTTGCGTTAATATTTCAAATAGGGAATATATTTTTGCACGGAAAATAACTTCCAAAACGGTCACCACTGGGAAATAGTCAATTATTTAACGTATCAAGATTCAACAAGACATCTAATTTCCGCGCATGAGCATGTGTGTAGAACAAGATCAGTGAAAAACAGTAAAACATGCCAAATATAGAATCAAATTAAACATCTGCTGCTCTGAACGTCAGAACTTTCATCTGTTTGTCCTGAACAAGAAACAACACTTGTAACTAAAGAACTTCACAGAATAAGCATTAATATTGCAGGCTCTATCAGAAATACGATTCTTAGACGAATATCAGCCAGCTGAAGTATTGTAAGGCTTTCCACTCTACTGGATTGAGAAACCCAAAGGTGAACGGCGAGATAGTAGAGTCAGTTTGGACATGGAAATAGTCTTGGTCAACTGTTTGGAGTATTCTTATTGTCTTAATGATTGCACAACCAAGCTACATATACTATGGTCACAATCTTATCAGTCTATGCTCAAACTTTCCAAACTAATGAAAAAAAAGAAACAATTATGTCCTTCTGCAAAACTCTACATGCTGCTATAACATCCATACTGGAAGATGCAAAGTTGATAATTATTAATGATTTCAGCGCACCTGCTGAAAGAAACGATGATATGGTCGCTATGGTATTGGCAATGTGAATGATTCAAAGAGCTTTTGATGTAAAGTAGTCAGAACTGTTTACAACCTTTTACTTAACGTTACTGACCGACCAGGTTGCTTTTTAACCAGTCTTAAGTCAAGACTACGTCGTATTATAATTAAAGATGCAACAAATCCTGAAGCGTTAGCAAGAGAACTTCACTAATTTATTACACAATCCAATCTCCGGTCGATGAGGATGGCATAGTTTTCATTGCTGTGATTTAATTCTTGGAATGGATCGATTATACCCTGCGATAATGAAGTGAAATCAGCTAATCAAACAGATTAACACCGGGAAGTTAGATACTTTAGATGTTCTTCCTGTTGAACTATTTTAGATTTGGACGTCAAAAGTTAACATAAGCAATATTGGATCTCATCACCGGAAATTGTACTGGCACTCCAATAACACAAAATTGGATTGGTGACATTTTAATATCTTTGTTCAAGATTAAAGGAGGAAAAGTAATCTGTAATCACGATCGTGACATAACACTCTTAAAAGTTGTAGGAAAAAGGTACTTACTGCTGTACATGTTAACTATCTGTCTGCCCAAAAGAAAATATTCATTGACTTGTCACATTTTTCAAGCGGACTTTTTAACATAAACGTGGACAGAATTTTACGCGCGCGTAATATGCGTTCATTTTTATTGTATTTGGAAGGCTTTCTAATTCCTGGCAAAACTAGGTTCCAAAGAGTACCAAGAATAGATACATTCAATATTAAACTAGTTTTCTGTTGCTCTTAGTGAAGTTGAATCTAAAACATCCATCCTGGAAATATTTTATTAAATAAACTGTTACTTGAAAGCTAGATTTATCATATGCAAAATTTTCTACCACAGCGTTGGCGACGCCATTAAAATTACTATAACTTGTAGTTAAAAATATATTTTAAAACATGGAATACAGATAATATTGTATATCCTGATAATTTACTGAAAAGTCAAGTTGGACATCATTTTGATGTTAATTCATTAAAATAGGCATAAGATTTAATAGAATAATTTCTATGAAAATGTTTTTCCATATCTTCAAATCTTTCGTACATCAAATCTTTCGTACATATCAAACTCAACAGAAAATAAGAAAAGATAAGTAATTGCATCAGATAATACAAGGTCGTTTCTTCGATTAACTTTAAAAATGGCTTGGCAGGCAGACGCAATCGTTTATTTTAACCAATTCAAATTTATAAGCCTCAAGTCGATTATCATGCATAAACATAATTTGATAAACATTCGCAAAAGCAAGGCTCCAAAACTGGCTTAGTAAATCTACAGCCTGAACTCATGTTCGATTTTTGTAGATAATATTCACAATTGAATGAAGTGAATTGCTAAGGAAGGAGCTTATGTTGAAATTAAATAATTATTATTTAAAATAAATGCTTTTTATAATTAATTTGAATATATATTAATTTTTATATCCATATGCTTTCATTAAAATAACGAGAAATTATTTATGTTCTTCAGACTGTTGTCAATCCTCTTTATTGCCATATTCAAGACGGTGTCATGCGTGTTATGCCTTTTTCGGATGTCTCAGTTATTTCCAATTTTTGTTCATCACTGCAGTAGCCAGGTATTGAACTCACAATTCTTAGGGTCAAAGTCACTGGATCCATCCACTTGGCTGTGTGTCCTTGAGGACTTCAATATATGAATTTTTGGGAATTATAAACTTAATCTCGCAGTATCTATTTTTTTTACCAGAGATATTTATTGCAATTGTTGTTGTTATTGTTTTTCACTAGCACTCCGTATTACTGATGTCCATATTTCGAATTCATTTCTATGATTGGCCGGCTTAAGAGGTTTTGTGGCCTAACATATGTGCTGATTCTTTAGGTTTTCGTATTTTCGAGTGATGTTCTATTATTTCAACCTCATCCTACAGCGATCTCCCTTTTCCCTCCATATGTCACACGAAGAAGCCCGGAGTGTACAACAGCTGAAACGTCGTGAATATGGCAATAAAGATGAGGACAGCAGTCCGAACAGTGTAAATAATAACAATATCTTCTCTCAGAAATATAGACAGGATCGAAGAAAATTTCCACCAGAAACAGGCTTGAATATCGAACCATCTGACATTTCTAAACCGTTGCTGATGTTACCAATCATCTCTTCAAGCTTGGCACCAAGACTTCCCGTCAACTCAAAGAGAGCCCGTCTGATCGCAGAAAAAACGGGACACGCCCTTATCCAAGAAAGAATCTATTACAAACGTTGGATAATCACAAACTGCAATATATCTTTCAGCGGCTCGAGGCCTTCTTTAATAGAATAGCCGGTGAAGAAGACTGAAAGAGGATCCAACATAAATCCTTCAGACACGAATTCGATGCAGTCAAGGCTCGCCAAGTACAAAAATTAAACAGATTGAAAGATCAGAAGGTGACGCACAAGGTCCTTCACCCCCAGTGAAGGCAGTAATCAACATTAGTCAACACCAGCTTAGTGCCTCTGAGGAGTCAGTAGTAAATACGGGTCTCAAGTTTGCCACAACCATCAGGCGGATACCCTACTTGGACATTATTGTTCGAATCGAAGAAATAGCCTTGAACATCCCTCAGGATCTGGTGAATGAGCAAAAAATGGGAAGTAAGACAGATACTGGAGAAAGCCAAGCCACTCAAATCAAACATCACGAAGCTGGAGAGGCTGGCAATCAGAACCCTACAGAGGAATGAAAACATCATCATACTACCAGCTGACAAAGGCAATGTGACTGTAGTGATGGACAAAACGGCTTATATAGAAAAACTGGAAAACTTCATTGTGAATAGTAGCTATAGTAAAGAAAGATCCTACACTGAAAACAGAAGGCAAACTGTCACAGATCCCAATCAAGAACAGGGAGCAATTCCTGCCTAGGACATACAGGCAGTTGTCGCTGTGTTACACCAAGCTACCTTACATGTACAATGAACAATGGAAATAATTACAAAATTCTCAGAAATATAAACGATTATTTAAATGCCCAGTCATTAGGAAGTAGTTCTTTGTTTTTTTTGTGCACATTATAAAGAGATTGTTTTTTGTGCACGTTATAAAGCCAGAGAAGTGCATTTAAAAATTTCATTGATATAAGGAACGGTCATGTACATTATGAACAAAGTTTTTTATTGCATACAAAATCCGTAATATACCGAGGATAAAAATCTCTTTCATGTAACATGCAATTTGCAAATGTCCCTAAGCATTGGATTCATTCTTATTTTAAAAAATAATTAAGAAACATAATAACAGTCTTCAACAAGTATAACGACTCAAAAGACTTGAGTGCTCGCCAGATTGCAACGAGTAAAGCTAAGTATAATGACACTAATAATAACGTGCAATTATAGGAATCAGAATAATTGCCCATTACAGAATAATTGTTTAACTAGTTCTCTAGTTTATCCGAGTACAATTTCTACACTAGAAAACCCCAATATTCAAAAAATTACATTGGAAGTAATATGAATACACTCAAAGAACGTTGGCGTAGACATGTGCAATCTTTCAACGGTAGTAATCAAAAGTACAAAACTTCATTATCCAAGTATTTTTGAAGAGTAAAACTAGACACCTACTGTTAAATGGAAATTAATTAAGAGAGCTCGCACATGTAATTCTCTATATGCCCCTTGTTATTTATGTCTTAATGAAAAATTTGAAATAATTAGATTTAAAGACAAGGCCCATCTCTTAAATCAAAGGAATGAACCCACTGTTAACTGTAAATTTAACTTACTATAAGGGTAATAATAGTTTTAACGATAAGGTAGTGTTACTGCAAGTTTAGTATGTTATTACTTTTATTATCTGATAATCCTCCTATTTATGTACATATATGTAGGTATACGTTTATTATGTTGTTTGTGTCTGCATATGTGTGTATATTTTTATAGATAGATGTATATATGTGCATGTGAATTTATATATATATATATATATATATATATATATATATGTATGTGTCGTGTATATATATATTTGTATTTGCATGTACTTGTACGTGTTTATATGTTTATGTGTATGTGTGTGTAGGTATATATATATGTATATGTGGATGCGAGTATGTTTGTGCGTATGTATATATGAATATATTTCTACTTGTAGTTATATGTTTGTGTATACACATGTTTGTATTGATGGCTGTTATATATGTGCTTGTTTATGTATGGGTATGTAAGCGTATGTACGTATGTGTGTGTGCGTATATGTGTGTGTATGTGTATCTTTATATATATATATATATATATATATATATATATATATATATATATATATCTGTATATCTTAGTGTTTTGGAATGTATCATCTATGCTAACCATAATCTACTTATGTTTAATAGTGGTTTTAAAATTACTTGTGGACTTAGTAAACAACAGTTGTGTTTTATTACATTTTAATATTGTATGGACTTTATAGTCCTCTATTGTCATTTGGATAATATCGTTACTATATATGTAGGTTTATGTATGTATATGTGTACATATATATATGTATGTATGTATGTATATATATATATATATATATATATATTTATGTATATATATATGTATATGTTTGTATATATGTATGTATGTATATATATATATATATATATATATATATATATATATATATATTTATTTTTCTCTTTTTTCTTTTTTACCTTACTGTGTAGATTGATATATTTATATTTATTTCTATGTGTGTGTATATATGCATATGCGTATATGTGTATGTATATGTGCATGCATGTATATGTGTGTATATAGGTATATATATATGTGTATGCGTATATTTATGTATTTTTCTATTTGTAGTGATGAATGTGTGTACACATATGTATGTATTTTTTACATATTGTTATATATTTGTACTCGTGTTTATGTACTCATGCATATATAAGTATATATGAGATATTTTTTTTATATATTTGTATGTTTATGTGTTTTTTTTTATATATTAGATAGTTTTATTTTAAGTGTTACATTTTGCCTGGACATTATTATTTTAAGTGTTACATTTTTGCCTGGTGGTTGTTTATGTGTGTGTATGCGTATATATTTATTTTTCTATCCATTTCTATATATTTTAGTATCTTTTTTCTTTACGTTGTTCATGGACGAATATTTGTTTTTCTATTCTACCCCTATTAAATTTTATCTATTGAACCATTTTTATCTATATATCTTTGCCCATGTAAGTTATTTTTTAATAGTATGTTTGAATTGGTTTACTAACACTTTTAATTTTTAAAATTTGTTGATGTGTATATGTGTATATATATTAATTAGTTAGAATGATTTCTATTTTAGTCTCACCCTAACATTAAAGCATTAATTTTCATAACCAAGGTTCGTTGTCAAGTTTTTTGAATTCTCATATACTTGTATTTTAATTGTTCATTGCAGTTTATGTAACAGCGTTTCCACTAGTGAGGGGTGTTTGATCGATTTGAACCTTTTAAAACCCTTTATTATATATTCAACACCATCACTTGATAAGACACCAGAAGCGTTGAAACAAAATGGCTATTTTTGTAGTAACTTTATAAAATATGTTATAATTGTCGAATAAATTATATTTGCTCTACTCTGTATGGAACACTCTTTTAAGAGTAGCATTTTTTTTTTGAATTTATTCCGTATACACCAATCCTGTACTTGGATATATATATATATATATATATATATATATATATATATATATATATATATATATATATATTGTCACTTACCTGGTTGGTGTTAGATTCACCATCTCGACTGTATAGTTTCGCAGACGGACCCTCCAGCATTCGCTCCGTCAGGTGATATCAGCTGTTACACACACACGCACACACATACATACACACACATACACACACATATATATATATATACATACATAATATATAATATATATTAAAAAAGTCGGACTTCAAAATTGTGCTTCATGATTGTAAGCTGAGCTACAAAAACTATATAAAGTATATCTATGCATAATCATTTAGGTCCAATTTTAATATATAACACACATATATGCAAGCGGTTGTAAGTTTTTATATAAAAGTACATGATAACTGAATATACATGCGATTCGCCGTGCACAATGGAAGAGACGTATGTGCAAATTTTTTTATACATGAATTTACTTTTGCATGTTTTTTGCACGAAGACCTTTGAATTTTGTTGTATTAAAATGTGTGTTAAACGCTGTAAGAAAATATAGAAAGATTTATTTCTGTAACATTTTATTTCACCTTAATGCGATTGCTGAACTACTCCATTGAATTGCCGACGGCCAACGAAAATTTAATTCTCCGTACAACAAAGTAATTCTGACTTAGACTTTAAACTGTGACCCTTTGCTGACATTAAGAGGATAAAGTTTCAAATACCTAATTATTACTTCACATGAAGCAACTGATTGAAATAGGTTTTAGGTTTACATTTGCTCCCCATTAAGACGTCATCATTTTCATCATTAGCGCCATTGCTGTTATAAATGCTACCAACATTTTCTAAATCTAATTGTCAACACAGTTGAAACTCAAGAAAGTTAAAGAGACATGAATACATTTAAATTATAAAAATATTTAAGCGAATAATCCATTTCTCTGGCAAATGTATCTTAAAACATAAGATTGAACATATACGTAAAATGTCTGCAGTTAAGTGGCTAAATTAAAAAAAAAAAAAAATTCACTTCAAGTAAGTCCACTAAGACAAAAGGGGTTGCTGAGTGTTATAGAATATGAGAAAAAAAGCTCTATTAAGGAGAGAGCACAATAAAAGAACAAGAATTAATACAAATTGGCATTACATTTAAGCTTTTGAAGCAAGGAGCAGGAAAAGAGTTCCACAAGCGAAGAGTGCGATAGAAGAAACTGTTAGCCATTTGAGATGTAAACAGACTGTAAATAACATTGTTCACCGGAACAATTACCATGAAAGGAAAAGGAAGTTACATTACGACGTTGGGAAAGCGACTGAAACCAAGATGCTAGGTCAGGACCAATAACATTGCATATTCTTCTTTGGATTTCATCAAGAATCTCTAAATATATATCAGGAATACTAGAACAGGTGTAGCAGCAATATTCAAAAAATATGTAAGATAGATTCTGTTGAGAAAAAAACAAACAAACAAAAAAACAGGGACACATACAGGGAGCCAACCTTCCTAGCAGCAGACCTAGTAATTGATTCAATAACAATTTTTCCACTTCATGTTAGCCGAAAATGTTAGTTCGAGAATGCGCAACAAGTCGCAGGTTAGCATCGATCAAGAAGATGGAAGGAAAATCTCTCAGATAAAAATAAACAATTTCGCTTTGGAGGCGTCAAAATTAACACGCCACTCCTTGCTGCAGTCAACAACAAATTCTAGGTCATTTTTTGATCATATCGTACCGACGATACTTACATTAAGACAAAAGTAAATAGTTGTGTCATCGGCATAGATACCGAGTTGAGATTTCTGTTGTTATTATTGCTTTTCTCTAGCACTCCGTAATACTGGTGCCCATAGAGTATTCATTTTTACGCTTGGCCGGCGTAAGATGTTTTTGTGGCCTAGCATATGTGCTGATTCCTTAAGTTTTCGTATTTTCCCATAATGCTTTCTGTCTATTATTTCAACCTCATCACACAGTGGGCGGTAATCTCCTTTTTCCCTCCATATGTCGTCAACTACGCCTGATTTTTCTATTACCCCTCGTGTTACGTCTTTACGATGTTCTTACCTTAAGGAGTGACCTGTTTCTCCTTTATATTTCTTACCACAGGTGCACGGGATGGCGTACACACAGTCATTACTCATGTTCTCCTCTAGTGGGGAGGTGTCTTACTCGGAAGAGGCATCTGCGAAGGGTTGAACCACTTTTGAGTGTCGTCCTAGTGTTAATTAGAGCCTCTCGTACTTAGACAAAAAGAGACAGAAGGCCAATAGTTAGAAGCATCAGACGGTTTGCCTGATTTCTTAAAGACTGGAACTACAGAAGAAGGTTTCCAACAAGCAGAAAAGCAAGAAGCAGCAAGAGAGAACATGAGCCAGGTCAGGAGCACATTTCTTAATGACTATTGCAGGGATAGCATCAAGTCCACATGCTTTGTGAGAATCCAGTTTAGAGATGATAGCAGAAATCATGGATATAGTGTTATATGCATATCACTTAATAGACGCTCAGTTTTTAGTCAAGCAAAGGTACACTCCAAATGAGTCAAGAGTAGATAAATTTGAAGAGAATTTACGAGTAAAACATTGTGCATTATCAGCAGGAGATGTCCTGCTGATAATGCACAATGTTTTGCTTGTAAATTAACACCTCAGATTGATTGAATAATTACACTTATTTAGCACATCATTACAGAACCGACAGTAGTTACGAGAACCAAATTTGCCGGATGCTATACGGTGTCCCATTCTATCAGCAAACAAAGACTTAGCATCATTGAGCATACGTTTACAATCATTATGAGCAGACACAAATAGGCGTTTGTTGTGCTCGGAACACAGGTAAAAAACATTCCTGTGGGCTATAGTAGCTGAACAGGCGGGTATGAACCAAGGAAAAGAGTGTGGTTTCAGCTGGTATTTAGAAGGTACAAAAGCATCAATGTTGTCTTTAACCCCAAAAGAAACCTCTGTTGCACAATTCTCAGTAGGATGATTAAGAATATCAGTTCAAGGGGCGTCTCGAATGAAGTCACCAAATGAATTCCAATCAGTACGATGGTAACAGAAAGTTTTATGAATAGGAAAGTTCTTTCTGATAAACGACTCAAAAGAAATATCAACAGATAATACAGCGTGATCCAAATTACTAAGAGAACAAAGAGCTAGGAGAGGAGGCAAGGGACAAATCAAGATTGTTGATCAGATTTCTAAGAGAAAAGAGTAGGGAAACCACTATTTGACAGAGAGCTGAGCAACGGAAAAATTAAAAGTCTGAATAGGTAAAATCAGTAACATTAGAATGATTAAACACTTGAGATATGATGAGCAAGTTCACCATAGCAAGTGTTTAATCATTCTAATGTTACTGATTTTACCTATTCAGACTTTTAATTTTTCCGTTGCTCAGTCTCTCATCAAACACAAAAATGTTTCCAAATGAATGAAGTGAGAGAATTTTTTTTTATATTTTCAGAAAATGTGTTTAATATATTACAGTTCTGGGAAGGAGAGCGATAAAGAAAAAAAGAGATAGCTAACAGAGTGCAATAACAAAAATCGAAAGCACACGAAAGAATTATCTGGGAATCAAGAGACAATTCCCTTGCAATAGGGAGATTTTCTCGAATATAAGCACCAAAGCCATGCTTATGTATCCTAGAATCTTTTCGACAAAGAAGGCAGTCTGGAATATAGAATTCATTGGTAGCGATAGAAGAATTTAAATTAGTTTCTCAAATTGCGAAGATATCTGGAGAATGTTTAAAAAAAAAATGATTCTACATTGGAACGAAAGCCACGAATATTGGAGAACGAAATGTTGACGTGGCTGATAGTTTTTATGATAAAGCACAATGTGGCCTCAGGGTTATACATACGGGGACACTTATCCATGCGCAACATAGCACTACAAGAACACTTGATATTATGCGTCTGTTGATCAGAGCACACTCTCTAAGCGCTAGCTAAGAGTACGGGCTCCTTATTACCAGTGTGGAATTAGCAGCCAGAAAACTGCCAAACAGGTAGCCTCATAATGAAAAGTCGCAGCCACTGATCAGGCATATCAGCAGAAAGTTAAAAAAAAAAGGTTAAAAGATTATTTGCCATGGAAGTAAGACCGGTTAAATCCTATTCTAATCAGGAAACAAAGATATATATATACGTCTACTCCTCTTCAATAAATATGAAAGGAGTATTGGCCAGACGATAGTCGAACCTATTTACTCCTATTAACGTTTTTTAGATAAGTTGCTTGATCGTCTGTCTATGTTACATTCTCAATTGTAAATATTTTTTCTCGTTCTAAAATCACTCTTTATATTTTATATATACTTTGCTATTTAAGCCAGCATGTTCATCTTGTCTTTTATACTTACATTTCAGCCAAACCTGTTGGGTGCACTCACAACTGCCAAGGAATCGGATATTTTAACCAGCACTTTAATCTCAGAACTCATATAACTCTTTCTGGTTCTCTGGTAGTTGTGATTTCAATCTCTGCAGAAAGGTCACATACTCAGGTTCAGTGAAAGAAACGGACACAAAGGTAAATACTAACTGATATGAATGATCCTCTAAGAATGGGAAACGGAATGAGAAAAATGTGCCACTATCGATTGAATAATAGGTTCGATTAAAAAGTTCCTAGAAAGAGTATAAAGACAGATAACTGAAGAAGTAAATTGTAAGTCCGACTAATAAGCATTCTGGTCTGAATAGCAAGTCATGATTATTCCTATATGATTATAAGAATTGTTTTCATTTATATTGTAAATGCATTCAGTTTTTAGATTTGTTGGGCTAAAACATTTTTCAAATAAAATATGCTTTTAGAGCACCAATTTATGCATATATACGAATAAGCATATAACGTAATTTAAATTCCACGATAATTTTTGGTGAAAAGATTTTTGAATACTAATATTTTAAAAAATTATAAGAGTTTCTATGTGGATAAAAATGCATGTGCCAATGAATATATATCGCATATGTGTGACTGAAAGAAAGAGAAACAAAATCAACTATGGAATGCCTACAAATATCCTTAAATGTCTATAATTGTTAACAGAAGCTATTGGTTTATACCAACGGCTTCCTATACTTCATATTTCTCCAATTCACTCTCGTGTGGCCACGTGCGACGTCAAGAGCTGCGGTGCGATTTTCGCTTCTAGCGTCTTATATGCACGTGTTTATCGTACGATATTGCTAGGAAATCATCCATGTAAACAATAACAGACCATCATCACTGTCTTGTTCGTATGTTGCTTAATATGTTGTACAGTAATTGACATCTTTGATAATGGCTTATGTAAGGCGAAAGCTTAGATTGGATTATCAGGCGTTATGAAAAGAATTTACATAAAATAGACAACACTTGTCTATATTATTTAACGAAACATGTATGAATGAAAAAATGCTGCCTAAATACACACAATATATATATATATATATATATTGTAAATATATATATATATATATATATATATATATATATATATATATATATATATATTGTAAATATATATATATATATATATTTGCGATATATATATATATATATCAGTGTGAATATATATATATATATATATATATATATATATATATATATATATATAATCAGTATGAAATGAAGAAATATATATAAAATAACACAGACATTATGTGCAATAAATACAGCCGTCAAAATATGAAAAATGAAGAAACGTCCCAAAAGTTCAAGTTCTACTTAATCATACTTCATTAAATATTTCCGTGGAATTTAATTTGACAATCATTTAATTAAATAAAAAAAAATGTTAAAATGGTTTATCTGATTTTCTTGGCTTGTTTCCCTATCCACGCTTAAACAGGTCTTTTTTAGTTTTCTTCGATTTTAACCCTCTTCACTTGCTCTGAGGTAAAAATCCTATCATCGATCATTGATGTAATGTCCAATATTAAAGTCCTTTTATTTTTTTCTTAATAATTTGTTCATTTTGTAACAGTCATTTCTTTTTTCAAAATGTAAATAAAAATCAGTAAAAAAGAGAAAACAGTGGGAAAAAGAAAAACATTTCAATCGTTGAATGTCGATATTCCTTTTAATGAATTTTATGATTAGGAATAATTTAAGAATTACGATTACACTATATGCTGCAGATAAGCATCGTTTCAATTTCGCTTACAGCATGCTGAGTGCTTTGCTTATTCTCCTCGCTTCTTCGCAACTTGATATCAACCGGCGAAAGAGTTTAGAACTCGAATTGTTGAAATCAATACACTCCATCCCTTTAAAACGAAATCTCTTGATATTCTTCGCCGACGCAGCTTTTTTTCACTTACTTGTTTAATGCGAAAGATGGACACACACACACACTCTCTCTCTCCCTCTTTCTCACTCACTCACTTTATTTCTCACTCACACACGCACAGAGGCGGGGAGATAGATAAACATAGAAAAATAAATAGAAAAACAGATAGCGAGGGAAGGAAGGAGAAAGAAGACGTGAGGAAAAGAGTGAAGAAGGATACAGAGAGGGTAAAGGAGATTACGCGGATTAGTTTTCTTAAACTTTGTGAAATAACTAAAGTGATTTTAAATGAAAACTGGTAGGTATCAATAGTCCACACACAGACACACATATACAAGCCCACACACACACACGCACACACATATATATATATGTGTATGTTTCATTGAACAAAACTGACAATGTACCTTCGGACATCAAGCGCTTTAGGAGTATAAGTGTTATTGTAGACTGGATAAAACTCACTGAAAGTAGATACATTCTTAATTTACAAATATGTCCATATGGCTATGTTTATAATTGACCTTATTAATGATCAATTTTATGCTGGCATATCTTAATACAGAATATACTCGTTAAGAACATAAATGTGATACGCGTACCTCCAACTGAAAAAAAAAAAGAAAGAAAAAAAAGCGTTTAAAAGTGACGGAAGCATTTATTATGAAAATAAGAAACCAACCCGTTTGTTTTCTCTTGCTATAAAGGGGTGTAAGACAGAGAGGCAGTTAAAATTTAAGATCAAATAATTATGAAAGAGAGCTTGGGAAATTTAATATTCCCATGACAGAATGAGGGTAAGATAGACAGAGGAAAACTTCGCCTAACCTACATAGCGAAATTAAGTAAATGGGCAGCAGAACAAGGTTTAGGAGATGTTATAAAATAAAATAAGACATATCTCGGCTGATTTGCAGGCAAATAAACTAACATACTCAAGAGCGAGAGCCGGATGTGAACGGGACATGGCCCCGTCACAAAATGACCATTATCGTCGTCTACGCATAAGCCCGACGCACGAGTTCTGGTCGAAAAATAAAATAATATTTTAAAGTGTTTCTATTTTTCGACCAATAAAAATGCTTCCCTCCTAATTATACTCGCGTCGTTTTACGAGCCTGTTAAGCCATAAAAAACGCCATAAAAGGGGTCACACGGGGAAGTACAACAGCAGTCAACAGGAGGCCAGGGAAGAGATCTGCCACGGGCAGTCAGCAGCAGTAGCGCCACGCCAACCAGCGAGAACTACTATGAGAGATCAACCCAGGTCGGCAGCCGGCTTATGAACTATACCACAAGGTAGCTGTCCTAAAACCACACGTTCCTATTGAAATAAATCACGTAAATCTATTTCTGCTGTTGTCGTATTTCTTTCTTGCAACCATACGCTTGTCTATAACAGTGGTGTCAGAAGCGTACAGCAAGAGAAATATGGCCGACTACACGAACTTCACCCGAGCCGAACTATTATCATCAAGGAACAGAAAACACTACTATTCAACTTGAAAACGGGACCAACACAGCCTTCAGAAGCCACGATACAAGAAATTCAAGCCGACATAAACGACATGCTGACTGCCCTAAAATCAAATACTTTAACACCTCCCACCGCTCAAACAAACAGCGATTACAGCTTCAACAAACTATACGCGACATATTGAAGCTAGAGAGACACTTTTCACCCTGGACACGACGTGAACCGATTCATCAGGGCTCTAAACAAAGCATACGCGATCCACGTCACGCCAGAACTCGGCACCTATCCCAGCCTGGAATGCGAATTCGTCAAGTCTGCTAAAGATTTACTGGACCAAAGTATTAGGTTGGTGCAAAAATAATGACGTAATAATGTCGTTTTTTGACGTTAATAAATACACCAAAAAACGACATTGTTACGTCATTATTTTTGCACCAACCTAATATCTTCAGCAGATGGTTGACTCAAAAAAAGACATATCCACCTTCGAACGACTGAAGGAATACTTATTAGCACCCCACGGAAGCCAGATGACTCACTTCCAACACCTCAATCAAGCCTGGGAACGGCGAGACGGCGAAAAATTAACAGACTTCGTGGGTCGCCTCGAAAACACCCTTAGAGTGTCAGCCGTCCACATAAAAAAACAAATACAAAAAAGACAAAAATACAGACTTAACAGTCGATGGACTTAATTCCATCATCGGCGCTATGCCATTGGCATAGCCTCCGAAGCTCAAAGATACCTTGATCGCGGTGTAAAATCCAACGACACGACTTCGCACGACACTGTGTATTTTACACAGAAACCACAGCGGTCAAACCAAAGAAACGCGCCACTTCGACCCAGCAGACAACCAAACCCACAGCAGACGGGCTTCACCAACCCTCCCGAACATTGCCACCATCCGACACGCAGAAACCATCAGCATACACCACGAATCAGCGTGTGCAAGAACTATCTCAGAGGTCGCCCCTGCCTCCATAGACGCAACTGCCTATATCGCCACCCACCTCGCACTCGGGCACAGGCCCATATCGTCGCAACGAATGATAATATACAAGCCATAAATGATGTGGAACAGGATTTTCGCTTCGGGCAGGACGAGATGTGATGCCTCGTTCGCCGTGCCCCTACGTCAGCCATCACGCCTTCAACTTTCAAGGACTCGCTCACCATTAACCGCTCGTCCAGTCCACCTTCAACTTCAGGGACATCACCTTTTCTGCCGTTGCAATGCTAGACTCTGGATGCTCCACCTGCATCTTACCAATATCTCAGTTACCCAGAGAAGCCAAGAAACACATGACCCGCTCCGACGTCGTAGTAAAAGGAATCAACGGCAGCACCACCGCCCTCGGCGAACTGACTTGCGACATCACCATCGGCAGTCGAGACTCACCCACATTCAAAAAGGTTAACGTGCTGGTAACTACCCAAACTACACCGATCCTCATCGGCCAAAATATCCTATGTCACAACACGCTCGATTCCTATCTAATCGACAACTAAAATGCGACTATAGAATTCAGACGCACACTTTCATCAGGATACACAACACACACAGCCGCAATCATATCACCGTCATCGTCAACCAACGATCCAGCATATGGCGCCTAAGCTGACGTTATCCAAAACCAGCCTACTATGGAACTACAGCCCAACATCCAGACACTGGGTCAAAAGCTAACCTGGCTAAAGCATAGCACGGGGCTATCGCTACCAAACCACCCGAATCGAGACGAACTAGAGGCCACTGCAAACTTACTCATTCGCTATGCTGACATTATCGGCACCGAAAGCAGCAGCAAAGGCACATTCATCCGACCCATCCGCATACCAACCAACGGCCAGTCTCGCAGCCAGAAACAACACCCACTCGCCCAGGCTTTGGAAGCAGTCGTTGATACCAAAATTAAGCGCATGGCCGATGAAGGTATCATTGAAAACTGCAGCGACACCAAAGGCTTCAATAGCCCTGTATTTGCCGTACGCAAGAAAAAGGGATCGATTCGTGTCGTCGCTAACTTTAAAAGAACTCTCAACAAGGTCTTAGTCGATCTTGACCCTTACCCAATGCCAAGGATCGACCATTTGTTCAACAAAATCGGCAAAGGCAATAGATATTTCACTTCCCTCGATCTACGCAGCAAATTGAGATCGACAAGCGAGACCGATACAAAGCAGCATTTACATGTAAGGACCAATGCTAGCAATACACGCGCCTGGCCTTCAGCCTTACATCTGCCGGGCAAATCTTCTCCCGTTGCATAGCAGAAGCCCTAGCCACGGTCACATCCCGTGACAACATTTCTTCCTATATCGACGACAACATGGTCCACGCTAGGACATTTAGGGAGTACATACTCTCCCTCGAACAATTTTTTACTGCCCTCCGAAAATTTTTGAAGCTCAAGCTGAATCCAGATAAATGTTCCTTCCTCGCATCAGAGGCAAAATTCCTCGGACGCATAGTAAACAGCGAAGGATTCAAGGCTGATCCAGAATACGTTCGTGCCATGAGGGAAATGAAACCTCCAACATCAAAAAAGGAATTATAAAGCCTTATCGGCCGTTTAGTGTGGATCAGACAATTCCTAGAGACACGTCTTCACGAACAAATCAGGTTAGATATGTTTTCAAAACTTATGGGTCCCATACACGAACTCAACAAGGTTAATAAACCGTTTATCTGGACGCAAAATGCCGACAGAGCCTTCAAAAAAAATCAAGGACCGTCTCTCTTCGCCACCCGTCATTTCGTTTCCGGATTTCTCCAAACTTTTCACATTCACCACCGACGCCAGTGACGTCTCATGTGGAGCAATCTTAATGCAAGAAACCGACAACGAGAAGAAAGATATCATAGCGGTCGCTTCCCATACATTCGACTCCACGGAACAGAACTGGTCCACGACGGAACGAGAGGCACATGCAGTAAAATGGGCAATATTGAAATTTGATTATTTCTTTCGCAACCACCCCTTCGTCAACTTCACCGACCACAGATCGCTGACATATCTGGACCAACGAGAGTTCAATAATGCCAAAATACGACGATGGCAAGAAGAAATTTCATGTTATAAATTCGTCTTAGAATATATCGAAGGCGAATCAAATGTATGGGCTAACATGCTCAGCAGAGGTTGCGGACATAAGAAAACGAAAGCCCCGAACGACTCTACACCGGCAGGTAGGACATTCGAGGTAAGTGGTTCAGACCTCCGCGTATACATCCCATCTTGCTGCCTCGGCGAGTTTAACGGTTTACAGCTCATTCCCAAAACTCACACACCACAAAACGCCCGCACCCACAAGCGCGTCACCAACGCATTCTTCGCCTATCACTCTACCACCACCATCTTCACTGAGAGAATCTGCAACCACCTCGGTATCGCAAATGAACAACAGAAGGACGACGCCCTGGCAAAGATCATCAGCGCCCTCCAGTTACCCACTCCAAGCGAACCTCATAGCGATCCTGACGACCAACGAGTTACGCTTTTCAAAAAACATTTGCACCAATTTTTTCTAGAACCAGGCACCTCCGTTTTGATGATAAGAGACAGTAAACACTCTCCGAGATTGATTGTACCATACAAACTACGATCCAGATACCTCTACCAGGTACACGTGGGCAACAACCACTCAGGTGTTACCCGTATGCGAGAACTCCTTTCCAGCTACTGGTGGGAATTCAAAAACTGCGACATCAAGGCCTATGTCGATTCTTGCGACACGTGTGCTAAGTGCAGGGGCAACTACGGTAGACGTATCCACTAGCTCATTGGCCACTGCAAACGAGGAAAGAGACCATTCGATCTCGCCTTTATAGACTTTGTCACAATGCCCAACTCAAAGGGAAAACGCTACATCCTAACCATCTTGGATAGCTTCAGCCGACATTTGACAGCCATACCATGCGCGAGAGACCGTGCTATCGACGCAGCACGCAGATTGTACCAGTTCTTTCTTCGACACAGAGAGATTCCACGCATAGTATCCTCTGATCGAGGCACACACTTCACTGGAGAAGTCTATCGACAATTCTGTAACCAGATGTCAATCACGCAAGAACTTCACTGTCCTTGGCGCCCACAAAGCTCAGGAAATATCGAGAGACAACATCGCACGATGAAGAAAGCACTTTATATGTTATGCGAAGACAGGAACTGTGAATGGACAGACGTTCTAGAATCTGTCGTTTCGTCCATGAATGCCACGACCAACAGCGCCACCGGTGTCTCCCCGCACTATGTCATTACTGGCCGTCACCCCAACATCGGCCTACCTACACTACACAGAAAAGAAATCGCAAGTGACGATCCTGGAGCATATGGAATGCAAATTAATGCCCTGCTAAAGCAGGTTCACCACCATGTCACCCTGGCCAACAATGAAGCTGACCACAAACTTGAGACTAACTTAAATCGCCTCACATACAAGGACCCAATACAAGTAGGCGATAAGGTTTTACTTCACCGGCCACACTCAACTGTTGCCCAATCCTCTCATCTGCCCTGGATAGGAAATTACATCATTATAAAAACGAACAATATGATGTGTCAGGTGGAAAACGATAATGGTGATACAATCTGGGTTCACCGTGCACATATCCGACGACTGGCTCCACGTCCAACACATCTATCTAATATAATCCCTCTGCCTCCAACATGTAACAGTTACCAGGATCATTCTCCTCCACATCCCTCTGGGACATATAATTCAGCAAATGACTCCTTACAAAAACAAATGCCAATAAGAAAAACACGAGGACAACTTCCCACACGCTTCAGAGACATGAATTAATCACCCAAATATACACAAATAACACTCACTCTAAATCAGACCGAGATCTGGGAGAGCCTTGTTTTAAAATAAAATAAGACATATCTCGGCTGATTTACAGGCAAATAAACTAACATACTCAAGAGCGAGAGCCGGATGTGAACGGGACAAGGCCCCGTCACAAAATGACCATTATCGTCGTCTACGCATAAGCCCAACGCACGAGTTCTGGTCGAAAAATAAAATAATATTTTAAAGTGTTTCTATTTTTCGACCAATAAAAATACTTCCCTCCTAATTATACTCGCGTCGTTTTACGAGCCTGTTAAGCCATAAAAGCTAGGTCGGCAGCCGGCTTATGAACTATACCACAAAGTAGTTGTCCCAAAGCCACACGTTCCTATTGAAATAAATCACGTAAATCTATTTCTGCTGTTTCTTGCAACCATACACTTGTCTATAACAGAGAAGATGACAATAAACAAAGTTTATTAAGAGCAATAAAGGACAGGAAATTGTGGGGAACCATGAACGCCCACGTCCTGAAGGGATACGGCATATGTGAAGAAGTTAAGTCATTAATTAATTTTGCTTCCTTGAAACTGAACTGAATAACTTTTTATTCCCGCCTCCGAATCATTGCAGATGTTACAAGGTGACCTTGTCCTTAAATTTTAAATCAGAATCTTCAAGACATTAGATTACAGGAACTTGAAAATTTATTTATGCAATTTTTTAAAAGCGTATTTTATAGAAAAAATTCTGAAAGTTGTGACACGTTTTTATCTTTATTTTTGGCATAAAAGGGTCTGGTAGCCGAGGGCTCAAATAAATATGTGCATGGCAACATTTACGACATTAATATCAATGTGTAGATTTGAAGATCATTGCACGTCAGCTAGACACATCTAGGATTACGTATATGAATGAGACAGGAACGTTCTAGCGATAGATTGACGTTCTTCCGGGGTTTGCTAAATGTATAGTCGGAAATATAATGTTTGGTCAGTAGATAAAAAAGTAATTAACCTAGACAGACAAATTATCTATCTGTTGTTAATCACACGCACACACACACGCACACACACACGCACACACACACACACACACGCACACACACAGGCACACACACACACGCACACACACACGCACACACACACACACATGCAGAATTTTGTTTTACTTTGTATTCAGCTACATAGCTTGTGTCTACTGACTGGATCGTCTCTGAATAACCAGGTGTCCTATGCGTGTACGTACAAATCTCAGGAGATCATAAAGAATCACAAAACGCCAGTCAGGTAACGTCATTATTATCAACTGTCATTTTTCCAGGTGTAGTGAAAAATGAAATATTTGAGAAATAACGACGACGACAACTGTTAAAGTAGAAATGAATCCATTTCATATTTGAAAAATCTAATCAGAATAATAATGCACTTTTGTGAATCCGATTATGCAGTGTTTACAAAGAATGAAGAAGTCACAATTCTCTGCACGTGATGATAATTTAAGATTTTCATGAACTTGAGCTCTTTCTGGTCGAGTCATATCCATTGTTAAAATAATTTCAAACAGATCCCACTAAAGTGTAACATTGAGGTCAAAATTTTATGAGTTCCGGTCAAAAATAGATTTTGAATTTATAAATATTGTTTTCATTTACAAAGTATAATTTTCACAGTAACTGTATATATTTTGTATAGTAAAAACAAAGCCATTAATGTACTTCTTTCGAGAGAAAAAAATTAAAAATTGATTCAAAATATTTTTAAGCACATAGCTGAAAATCTTTAATCATTCGCGGTTTATAAATTGTTAAAAATACCATGCAAATGTGTTCGTAATGCCAACTGTTCTTTGTTTTCTATTATCCAATGGAACACACTGGATAATAGAAAACAGAGAACAGTTGGTATTACAAACACATTTGCATGGTATTTAATATATTAGCAATAACTAAAATGTCACGAGATAGATATACTTGCCAATTGATGAACGAATAGACACGCGAATGTCAGGTTAAAAATAACAGTTATTCATTTGCACGGTGTTAGTCTAGTTGCCATAGTCTTTATAATCAGTGCATAACATACTTGACCAGGTGAACAAGTGATTCTAAACTGAGGCTGTATTTTCTCACGGAGATAATCATACGAAAATGCTATACAAATAATCAATGTCTGTGTATTGAGATCGATTAATCTGGTGAGTTATGTGATTTTTTAAGTAAAAATTTTATATAATAAGATTGATAAAAATTCTATTTCTGCTCCATTCTGCATAAGATATTCATATTTATAGATACAATAACACAAAATAACATGAGTATATCGAAAATATCGGATTCGAATTAGTTTTACGTTATCTTGTATTCTTAAAATATTTTTTGTATCATTGAATAAAATCCCATTAACTTGCATATCTATACATAGATACATCCACACATGACAACTATCCAGTCGATGTCAAGAATAACCATCTCTGCACCATAATTATGGTGCAGACATTGTTATTCTCGACGCATCTGCTACCACTATCAGCTCATAAGATCTGCAATGACCCCTAAATTCAGAAAAGCTTTTAAATGACAAATTTATCTTGGATATTTGCCTGTTTCATATTTTCATGTTTGATATTATGTACCTTCATATACTTGGTAAGACCAGACATTTTTTCTTAGACTGCTTTGTACAAATAAAGCCCTCTAGTTGATGATAACATTTATACTGAATTTGATCTTCCTTACACATGGTTTGTAATATGATTTTTTAGTCCTACACGTGATAAGCAGACACGACCGTCTTCTTCAGAAAATCAGAGTCACAACTGGCAATACAATCTTCTTTTGTTTTTTTGTTTTTTTAGTTGTGTATGCATTGTTGAATAATTCTTCAATATGAAGAACACTTTCAGAATGTAGAACCCGTTTTTCTTTACGTTTTTGTACATTTATCTCAACACAAATCAAACAGAGAAAGTGAGTAGATAAGGAATCTTTGAAATGTTTTGTGAATTTATGTTGCAGTTGTTTACCGCTTTTTAGTTATCCATATAATGTTTTCTTAAGCAAAAAATCACTCATAAATTTTACCAGATGTCTTACCCACCCTAATCGATGTTTGTGTCGCTGTATATGTTAGTGAGTTCGTTAATGAACAATGTAATCTGAAATGTGGTAGGAATGTGTATTTTGTTTTCTTTTGAGATAGCATTAATGGAATCTTAATTGTTTTATATGTCTATGATAAGGAACTCCTATTTCACACAAATGCAAGAGCACTGAAATAACAAAGGCATTATACAGTGCTCATTTAGTCCAAAATGAAAGACTTTGTTCAGATTAAAAAGGAGTATCAAGTGACTCGAAAACCTCAGTATTTTTCTGCTGGATGAGATTAATCTCATCATCTCAAGTGTTATGGAAACTTTTCAATGGTTTTCAACAGCTTCAACAGATTTTAGGCTGCACATGAAACAAGTTGATGAGTTTATTTTAAACTGATTAAGCCAAACAATTTTACAAGCTGCAGAAAGCTTTTTCACTAAAATATTGCGTAAATATAAATCAAAGTAACATTTAATGAAGAAAATTGAAATTAATTTTCATCATTAAATGGTATTTTAAGTTTATCCATTTGCAAAATTCGGAATGTTTGTATTATTGAAAATAAGCAATTGATATTTAGTGAAATAAAGTGGCACTTGGAGGAAGTTTTGAATTAAGTAATCTGTCTGTGGAACAAAGATGTCTAAAGTCTAGATGTCTGTTGCATTAAAACATTGCAAATCAATAAATGTAAAAGGTAAATTTAGTCAGTGTTTTAACGCAAAAGGTAAATTTAGTCAGGATTTTAAAGATTGTTCCATTAACGAATTTAATGGATCTTACAATAAATTGATTTATCGGTAGGCTGGTCTCTTTAGAGGTGACTTGCAGTAATGAGTGACAAATTTGACATCATGACCAAGATTTAATGCTTTTTAGTTTTCTATCAAATGTTAGAACAACACTGATATTTTTTTGAAATTGTAAAATAATATCAGATTGTGTTTTCTTCTTTGGTCTTTGAAATTCTGATCTGTGATCTTTTACCTTCCAAAATACTTATTTCAGAATATTTTCTAGCTGACAGTCCACGATGAATCTATTTGTTCCAGTTTAAAATTGCTTAGGTGAAAAACAAAACGCTTGAAAGTAAATTCGTAACATAAATAGATTGAAGTGGGTTCGTTGTTGATGTATTTCTGTGAATCTTTCTATTGAGAGCGCGTTCAAATGAGACTGTTTAAAGTCTGCATCAAATATAATTTTAGTTTACAATTATTTAATGAGGTTGAAGTAGATGATGCTGTAACCAATCAATGATTTATTCCCCATCCAACTATCACCCAGTCATATTCACTTCATATCAAATGGACATTTAAAGAAATAGCTGTCACAATTTATTTTATTTTATTTAATTTCTTGTAAACAGAAATTAACCATTTATGATAAGTTTCTTATGACAAATTTCATGTTTCTAACTTTTACATCGCCAAAGGTACGCTTCTTATCTTAATCATATACGTACAGTGGCAAAACCATTAAGATATTATCTTATTGTAAAGACCCTATGTATTCAGCGGTTGTAAAATTGACTAAAAGCTAGAAAGGGCAATTTTAACATTGCTATTTGACAATAACAACTTAGCTTTAACGAAGCTAAACTAGAAATCATAATTTAATAACAACTCTTGCGGATTGTTAACTAGAATTGGTGTTCGAGGTAACTATTCCTCTTTAAAATGAAGGCAATCCGCATTGGCTAAAATGTTAAAAATACATATTAAAGTGCAGTTTAAATTATGAAAAGAAAATATTCATTTCTGTGCCACTAACTAGCACAGGAAAAATAATTCCTTTGTACAGACATTGAGTTCACGGTCACAGTGTCAAACCCATAGTATCTCAAGAAATCTTCAAATAAAAATTATATAAACATACTTTTTATATAACACTGGAAATTCTACAAGAACCGAAATTATCGATTATAGATATATTCATCTCAGGTACCCTAAAATAGAACATATTTTGTCTAGTGTCCATTTACGTATACGCGCACACAAATTTTTTAAATACATTTTATTTTCCTTGCATTCATATTCATATAAAATAATCTTTCACGTTGTACTGCTAAATAAAGGCTTCAAATAGTACAATTCCAATAGCGCCGATAAACAGATTACACTCTCCTTACACAAATAGATTGAGAGCGGAAATATAGAATGTGAATATTATGAATGTATACTTCATTTCTCTGCAGCAGTAACAGCGAAGTATATCCATGATATACAGTAAATAGGTAAAACAAAAGGAATGGCTTTGTTTTCAAAGAGATTTTTATACTGATAAATTGTACAAAAATTTTATACAAATATTTACGCTTATCTCATACAGAGAAATTATAAAACATGTATACAACAACAAATAGTGTGAAAATTGTAGGTAAGGAAAAGAAAAGCTGATTATTTTCACTTTTTTAATTTTATTTCACTCATTTACACATCTGAGAGAGTTTGACGGACAATTAAACAGTTATTTTTTCTCCTTCTTTTTTTTCTTGTCTTCAAATTTATGTTTGTATTGCTCAACCCAAGGTAAAAAGTATGGCCTAAGTATGTTTGGAATTTATTTTCCCATTATCTTATTTTAAATCCACTCAAATTGTGCGTGTATTTGCTTGTGTGTACATGAAATGGCATAAGTTACACATAACACGTGATTACGGATATAGATTACATACGTGAACACGCAGATAGAGCATGATGGACAGAGAATAAGAGCTTCGTTTATAATATAGATGATAAAGAAACTATTTGGAAATAATTTATAAAACGTTTCAACCAACTGAAAAATGATTGATTGTTTAAAAATTAATTTATCCATTCGTACATTAAAACTAACTTCATTGCTCTTACTCAAATTAGATTTATTTACAAAAATTATGATAACCGAATAAAGCTTTCTAAGTGATTGTAACAGAAAAAGTTCGCCTATAATAAGATGATGTCGATGATGATGAAGCATCGATCAGGCGAGTCGTGGTAAATCGTCAAATCAGTTCGTTGTCCGATGTTTGGTCGTAGTTCGACAAAACAAAAAAACTTCCTTTACACGTGTTGTGGTTGATAGATCTGAAGAAGCATCTCCGCTTTTCTACGGTATGACTTTAAATATGTGCAAGCAGAGGGTCATCACATTAGCTGTCCACAGTCCCGCCTAGGTTTCACTAGGAATTATAATTACATGGATTGTAATCGTTGACCTGAGTCTGATTTATCTGAGATTGAAATATTCATTTTATTTTGCTTAATTACCGGATTGACGGCAGAATGTTTATTAAGGTAAAGATATTTAATGTTTATTAAGATAATGATATTTAATGTTTATTAAGGTAAAGATATTTAATGTTTATTAAGATAATGATATTTAATGTTTATTAAGATAATGATATTTAATGTTTATTAAGATAATGATATTTTCAATTGACTGCTTCGAGTTATAGGGTTATGGTTAAGAAGAAGAAGATCGATACGAGAATTGGTTCAAGTTAAGCTCAGCTGTTGTCCCTGTCCCCCCCACGATTAAGAAGCTGCCACAGCTGTCATCTCAAATTAGCTCAAATAGACTTATTAATTTCATCATTCGCTTATCGGAAGTTTTACAAATTTAAGTTATCTATTACTTGATTTACTATTGGTCCAGTATCACACATGATACTTTTTATGAAAAGAACGTTACTTTTAAGAGTGTCGCTACATTTCTTTCCTTCTATCAAAATGGTTTCTGTTTCTCTGTGAATTGTTGTTGGGAGATCATTTATTACAAAATGCAAACATTTCTTTAGTATCATCCTGGTTAGATCATTTCAAGGTTTCTGTTTTTCAGAGGTTTGGGGAATGAGATATTGTGATACACGACGTCATGTTGCTTGCAAACTTGGCTGAAATTTCTCAAAACAGTAATTTCTCGTATCGAAATCAAGATGTTCCACGTTAGTTTGTAAGACAACGGCATATGAAAAGCAATTGTCTTCATTTGCTCCTAGGCCGTTGTTTAAATAAAGAAATAGAGGCATTCAGTATCACACTTCACACTGATCTCAAAAACCATTGACTAAAATATTTACTTATTTCACCATGGTTCATTCTTAACGATTCGTTTTTAGTGCTTTTTGATCTGTAGTTAAATGAATCACTCACTCGCAATTTATCTAAGAAACATTTATCCAAGAAACATTATTGTATAGTATTCAGTTTTGAACCCCTTTTCATTGTTTTGAAAATCAATTCTTTCGCTAAACTAACTCTGAGCCAGAATATCCAAATATTACTAGGTTTACTAGGTTTTATTGAATTTTTCCTTGGTCATGTAGTATTTCAAAAACCACATTTTTTTTTTACATTTCTAGCATTATTTATTCAATAAAATTAATTTTCTAAATTCATTTTTACATTTAAAACTAGCTTTCTTCCCCCAGTCACTTTCTTTCTATTATAGTTTACTTCTGATACATTCAGTAGTTGATCCTATCAAACTTGTTTGTCGATAAAGCCACTCTTATATTATAGGTCTATTATAAAGAGAAATTCAATTAATTGTAAGATAAACTACATAATTTAATTTCGCCGTCTCATATTTTCAAATGATTTTCTTCTGGTGATAAAGGAAAAAGAATGCGAGAATTCTTGAAAAAAAGCTACAGGACATTAGGATTTATTTTAATTAAAGAAATGTAGAAGGAATTACCATTTTATAGTATCTCTCATCATATCGCAACAATTTAAAAAAAAACTCATCTAGAAATATTGCTACTCTACTACAACTACTATAACAAAGGAGTTAACAGACTGGTTAACCCTGAAAACGGACAGATGATGCACAATAGGAATAGCAAGTTGTAAAAATTAGCATTACCTCATTTTGCCAGTTGATTTAGTAACCATTATTTTGATCGTTTTTTTATGCTTTCGTAAAATAGGACGAAGTTGACTTGTGTACTCATTTCAAAAGCTCGTTTTCTTTCCCAGAGTCTATCAATCATAAACTGTTTGTCCTGTGTCGACCGAATTGATTTGACGCGGTCACCTTCTAGCGTGACTTAAAAGCTGGAAGGCGCTAGCGTTCGTGCCCTCACCCACATATTAAATACACTTTGTGTCACATCCTACCGGATGTAGGTGGCAGATAAATACCAAGACGCTAGCGAATTAGAAGATGACGTAGAGAGCTTGAAATGTTCTCTTCAAAGAAGAAAGGAGAGTGACCCAGACAGCCGCTATTCAACCACTGCCGCTCAAGCCACTAGTCAATCAAGAACGATTGGTTAAGATTTTTTGACGAAAGATAATAATTTCAGCCTGAGCAACGACTATTAATAAAAGCTTCTAGCCGATTAAAAAAAGACCATACGCAATCTGTTAAAAGACAGAGGTCTGTTAGGGTTGATTTCTAATATTCGACAGTGGGCACATTCGTAGCAGGAAACGTCAGTAACCACCGAATATGAAGCTGCATTAGAAAAACAGCTTTTAAGAGTTTACCAACAAATACCCTGCAGTTTCCTAAAAATAGTTGATAACTTTGCTTGAGAAGCGATAACGTGCGAAGAGCATATTCGTAGGAACGATTGATAAACTTCTCAGAAGTATTGAGTATAATTGCATTCCTCTAGTAGGTATCCTGATAGTGTGAAAGTATAAAACGTGTCAACGTCATTAAAGATGCAACTGAAGATCTTTTACTACTGGCAAATATATTTCTAGTTCAATATTTGTAATAAAAAATTGCTATGTGGTGCATATATCTACTTGTCTACAAAATAAATGGTTACTAAATTAGCAAATCTGAAATGAAAGACACCAAGCTTGATATGGGACTCAGTATACAGCGGTCCAGCAGATTGAAAGACTGAACATCAGCGTGACTTCTTAATGGGATTCAGTCGTGCCAACAAATTAACTTCGTCGATCGGTTGCATTGTAGAGAAACCACTTGAAACATGATCTCTGTCAATAGCAGTTGTTAATCAAGAATCCAGATATTTTATTCTAACATCAGCGCCAAGTACTGGATGTAATGGACTGCCAACAGTCATACATTGAGTATGCAGCAACCAAGTCGTGAGAAGGAAGACAACACTTATTCTTTCTTTTATCTTCCGTCTTCAGAGTTTGAGAAACAGAAAAATGAGGATACAGCAACCACTTGAAGAAAGAGATTAAAAAGATTAAATATAAGCCTAAAAACCACTCGACTTTATAAAACAAGCGCAGAAAGTATGTTAGTTTTTCCATCCAAAGGATTGAGATGGAAATTGGATAAATATCCAGAACATTTTAAAGAGCGCGTAAAGGATTGTAAGATGCAAATCGCTGTATTAGAAAAAGACTATGAACCTATCTGAGGAAGCATTAACAATGGAAAGTATCAAAGGAGAAATGTGACTTGAGGAATTTTTCAGATGTTTTTCAAGCCATCAGAACTGCTTAGGACAGTCTGTAGAATCACTTCATTTACACGTCAGACGTTATTATACAACTTAATGAATCAACCGATTGTTATGTAGTAGTTTCACAGTGGAGGCTTGTATTTGTACTAAGTCGGTCCTAAAATAGGTCCGACGTACAAAACGTTAGGAACTTGATATAATAGGTAATGACGCAGTAATCTAGTTGCGGTGGCTGATACTTCCATATCCGACTAACGGTCGTCCGACATCGACTGACTGACCAACTCTCCCAGCGACTCTACTACTACTACTGCTACTTATTATTGGTGGGAGAGTCTATTAACTATAGAATATGTGTGTTCCATTATAACACCCGCCCCCTAAAACTTTACTCCGTAGGAGCAAACGGTTTTTTTTAATTTATTTTTCATTTTTTTTTACAGAAAATATGAAGAAAAAACAACAAAAAAAAAAAAATTTTTTTTTTTTAGTAACATGGTAGCGTATCTCCTACGTTTTTTGATCCACTTTTAAATGATCAGTTGCCTTTCTTTTTTCTTCTGGATCGGCGTACCTCCGGTAAAATTGTTGCAGCCGTTGTTAGATCAAACGTATTGAAAATCACCTTCATCGGCGTTTTTTCCGCGGGAGCGCTGTCAACCACGTCTGACAAACGTCGTCTGATCTGGTTACGGCACGTGAATTTTTCGCCTTTCACCAAGTACATCATATAGCCAATCCGCTTTTCTATTTTTTTTATACCTCCATAGTGTTACCAGAAACAACCTTCCGCTTTGCGCTTCTTAAGGATGGAGTCACAGTTTCCGTAGGTTTTTCTTGTGGTTCTATTTTTTCAGCCTCTAGCTTCCCTTTTGATGATCTTGTGCTTCTTAACGTTTTCTGTGGTGACATCAGTTGACTTAAATCATTTAATAATACTGCATGTCCTTGGCTGCGGGTAACTCGCTCCCCAGTTTTCTCGGTGTCGGCTTCATTTTTACTTTCTGGTGCTTGTTTTTCACTTATATCGTTGGTGTTACCCATTCAACTTTTTTTAAATACACCGGTTTTGTCTAATCTGTCCAATTCTTTATCTATCTGTTCAATTGAAGCAAACAGCACATTCCTTTTCTTTTTGAATGCCGCCTGAGCGTTTTCTTTTGGCTGTAATGTTGCCTCCATCTTGGTACACGTTCCCAAACCTGGAGAAAAAACAGTAGGAAAAGTTCCCTTAAGTTTCTTTACTAATTTTTGGGCTTCTGAGTTTAAAAAACTACCTTGTAACAGAAAGAATTTATCGGTAGATCCCATAATTAGAATTCTGTTATCCAATCCGTACCAAGTAAGTTCGTGGTATTTTCTATGAAAAATAGTTTAGCTTTTCGCGTTTTTTTATTTAACGGGACGTTTGTAACAAATTCTCCAATAAATTGTACTTTTTCTCCCGTCACTGACCTCGCGATTTTATTTGTTTTCATTAAAGTTGTTTTCCCCAACTTCTTCCACGTATTCAAATTTATGATAGATAGGTCGGAACCAGTGTCGAGTTGCATTTTTAATTTTTTATTACTTATTTCGACGGTAACAAATTTTCTGGTTATTCCATCGTTCACCTCGTCGGACTTTAATTTTCTTATTTTATTGTCTTTATTTTTGACCCGCAGTGCGAGCTTTTATGCTCCACTCTTTTACAGTTGAAACATTTTTTATTCCTAAAATTGCAATATCTGTACCAGTGAAGTTCACCGCAAGCAAAACATGGCTTCGGGAGCTTTTGTTTATTTTTCACTTTTTGTTTGATAATCCGCAATTTTAGAATTCTTTTTGGTAGACTGATTTTCATTTTTGTAGCATATTTTCCTCACATACGAAACGCCAGACTGTTCTATCTTTTTCGAATCTTTCTTTACGCTAACATATCTTGTGCAGTCATCTGCCAAACTCTGTATGGTAATCCTTGGTTGGTTTTCCAATTTTGTCAGTACTAATTTTCTCAACTCTGCGTCTCTTTCCGATACCAGCCCTTGAACAAACATTAAGCACTTAAAGTTATCAGCGCTTAACTCTGCTAGCTTGAATTCTTCACAATGCTTATTCACATTGGCTGCGTACGTTATATAGTCTTGTTCTTCATCTTTCATTAGATTCAAACATTTCCAGCTCTTGTGAAACAAAGATGTCTTTTTACTAAATAATTCACTTAATATATTTACCACCTCGGTAAAAGTCAACTCGCTAGTTTTTTGTTTTTTTTCGGTAAAATGGAGTTTACCAATTTGTTATGCCCAGCAGTTTCTAACTTGCTTAAAAGAAGTCTGACCTTCTTTCCTCCACACCACGAGTGGCAGTCCTCGTTATACACGTCCATATATTTTTTATAATACTCCTCAAAAGTTATCTCTTCATCCGGACTGTACGTGAATATTTCAATTGAATTCCTTATTGTATTCTCTGGAAAAGAATCATTTTGTAGATTTTTCTCTTTCCTCTTCTCAGTTATTTATAGAATTTTATTTTGAAACTCCCTATGCCTCTGTTCCATTTCTCGTTGAAACTGCATCTGTCTATTAAAAGTTTCCTCCTGTAGTTGCACCTGGAATGTTTTCTGTTGCTCTAATATTGTCATCTGTTGTTCCGTCTGGAACTTAAAAAATTCCTGGAATATATTTATGCATTCCTCCATCTTTGCAAAAAGTTTACACAATGCTTGAATATTGTAGAGGGGGTCCTAAACGAATTTGCAATTCGTGACCTATTTGAGCAAACTGTCTTATCGAGAAAAAAAATTCTTTTCTCAGTTGAGAATACGACTGGTTTTTTCGTCACTAAGTTGACGTCTTGTCTTTCGAAAAACTTTGCCAAGTTTTTTTTTTTTAAATGTGAATCCGAGATGTTGTCGCCGGAAATTTGACAAGCACGTTTTTTTTTCTTTTTCCTCCGTATGAGTACGAATTTCGTCACCAAATAATGTGGCGAACGCAATTTTTTTTTTTCGTATGAGTTTGAATACTCGTACATTCTTTTTTTTTGTTATGGGGGGTGAAATTTTTTTTTTCTTCCACCGTATGAATTTCGAATCTTCGTGGGTAAGTGTGTAATGGAGTACGAATGTTTTTCTTCCTTGGTATGAATCCGAATACTGCCGCCAAGCGTACGAATTTTTTTTCTTTCTTCTGTATGAGTTTAAATCCTCGTCGTCAAGTGTTGTATATATGGCGAACGAATTTTTTCCCCCTCCATATGAGTTCAAATCCCTCGTCGTCAAGTTGTTATGTAGTGTGCGAAAGGTTTTTCTTCCTCCGTATGAATCCGAATCCCTCGTCGCTAAATTGTTATGTAGTGGTTTCACAGTGGAGGCTTGTATTTGTACTAAGTCGGTCCTAAAATAGGTTCGACGTAGAAAACGTTAGGAACTTGATATAATAGGTAATGACGCAGTAATCTAGTTGGGGTGGCTGATACTTCAATATCCGACTAACGGTCGTCCGACATCGACTGACTGACCAACTCTCCCAGTGACTGCTACTACTATTCCTACTTATTATAGGTGTGAGAGTCTATTAACTATAGAATAGGTGTGTTCCATTATAACCCCGATGAAGAAAACATTTTTAAGATATTATTATATTTATGAATATCAGTCCAGCTTATATCCTTTCTTATTAAAACCTGCTTTAGGGATGTCAAGTTTTATTATACAAGCAAACTATATTTTTAGCATAATTTTTATTTATTTATTTATAAACAACTCCGAAAGTTTAAGACTATAGAAAATATATTTGATTAATCACATAAATAATGGCTGTCTTCTCGTATCCGAGTATGCCTGTCAGCAGAAGGTGGCTAACGCCTGTTGCAGACGCCTGCTCAGTCACATATTTGGTGCCCAACACCCACAGAGCCCATCTGTGGCTTATACTGCAATTATGATGAGCGGACCATAATTACAGCTTTTCAGCGTGAGTGCATTACCTGGAGTGATTAACAGTATGAACAAGGCGCGTACGCCCAAAGCCTCGATCACGATCACTTGTGATTTCGTGCTAGCACAACCATCGACGGCTCCCAAATAGTTCTGTCTACACAATTTTACTCAGAAGGTTTAAGTCAACCCATGAGTATGGTTTTTCGGGCACTTTCCAAAGGTGCCACATGCTGGGATTGTCCCCCTCCAAGCCGATAACATCAAGGAATCATCTTCCTGATGATATTCTAGCACTCACTCTCATCACTCGACTATGTACCCATCGCATATATGTGCGTAAATTATCATTTTATTTTCTATGTCTATATGAATGCCTATAACCTTCATCAATCTTCCATTATTTTGATTTTTTTCTACTACATTATTTGCAGCAGTTTTATTATTTCGCAGATTTTTGCATGAATATTATTCATTTTCATATACAACCCTTTTTATCGAACGCAAATTTTATATTGGATGTTACCAACCCTCGACATCTGTCGAGGGTTGGTGACATCGTATTAATTTGTATTTTAAACATTTTTTGGCTAGCAATAGTATTTTTTAGGCCAGCAATAGTGAGCTTCAATGAATGAATCCTTGGTATTGACCTGTACAAATCTTACAAATTTTAGACATTTTGTCTAAAACTTAGAATTATTTTCTACATTTATTTTGACTCTTTAATGAACTTTTAATTTTACTGCCTAAAATACTAGCCAAAAATATTACTCGACATAATAGCGTCTGTTTTATAAATTGTGTTGCTTGCTTATTTCCATGAAGGGTCTATCTTCTATCTAGTGTATCTTGGTATGCATCACTTTTCATGTACGACTTCACCAAACTTAAAAGTTTCTCTTTTCAAAAGGTGGTAATTTGGTTGCTTCTATGTCAATTGTCGATGTTAATTCTTTAACCTTCTCTTTCTTTACATTCACCAACACCAATTTCTTCAAATATTTTCTTGATTATTAATATATTTTTCGTTTTCTTTTCCTCTTTTTGCGACTTTCTTAAAGCGAGATTTTTCTTGTTCTATCTAATGTTTTCTATTTTTTTTTGCTTGTTCTGCTACAGCTATTCATCTTTTATGCTTTCTCAGATATCTCTCAATTTCGAGATTAAAGCTTTTCATGACTCATAGTGAATATATCGGAAATTAAAAACCATCAATAATTGTACTATTGTATTTTTATTCACAGTATGATGAACAACCATCGAGTTGCTTAAAATTTCACGCGTAGATTATTATAAATATTTCTAATAAAAAAAGAATATCACGTGGTATACTAATATAAGTTCATTATGAAAATGTTAACTGCATAGGTTGGTTAATAACAATTTCATTGTGAAAATATTGACTTGAGATTCAACAGTCATTTGAGTCTTGGAAAATCTGTAATTGATCGATGAATTATTTTCGTGTATGGGTAAATATTAGCATTTATGTACCACAAGGGAATTCCCCTCAATCTTAGAACGTTGAATGACCAGTCCTATCTTAACACATGCGATGAACCTACAAATCTACAAATATGCCTTTCGTCCTTGCATTGAATACCTTGCATTGTCATATATGATCTGGCGCGCCCGCTGTTCATCTCGAGGTTCTAGACAAAATCCAAAGATGGATATGCAATGTGATAGGCCTTGGCCTGGCATCTCGACTCCAGTGACTTTCTCCCATACGTGATGTAGCTTCCATCTGTCTTTTCTACAAATATTTTTATGGCAACTGTCGAAACAGTTAAATGTAACCGTCTCTTCTACTCCAACAGTTTCTTCTCTCGCACTTCCCGACAGTGGAACTCCCTTCCTTTTCCTTGCTTCTCTGTTAATTATAATCTTCAAAAATTTAAATGTAATGTCAATCGGCATCTTCTGATGCTTTCATCTTGATCCATGTCCTTCTCTTTATCCTTTCCTCAAATACAACGCTTTACTCTTACTTTCACTCTCTGTAACCCCTTGCGTGCTAGCAGTGGTACTCCTGCCTTGCTTGGGGTGAATTTAAAATTATATATATATATATATATATATATATATATATATATATATATATATATATATCGGGGGTTTTTCTTTGGGCTTCAAACCTGTATCTGTGCGATTTTTTTCGATAGACTTTCATGTTTCTAGATCTTTCTTTTTTTAAAACCTTTTTTTCCCTCGAGATTGATTTGATTATTGGCAAATCAAAAATTCGAGGGTTTTTCAAAACGAGTATAGTTATCTATATTTGTATATATATATATATATATATATATATATATATATATATATATATATATAAACACACACACATATATATATATATATATATATATATATATATATATATATGTATATATATTTATTATATATGTATATATATATACTGGTGATATGGTACTTTACTTTTCTCTTTTACCCTGTTATGGCTCGACAGTTTTCATCATCACCTAAACATGAACTTTAATCAGAATCATGTAGTCTTTACTCGTGTAAATTACCATTAAATCCTTGATAATCACTCCTTCTGTTCATAGTCTCAAAGAGTTTCTATTAACTCCTCCTTTTTTTCCCAAAATGGAAACTTGTCGGATGGTCGGCGACTAAACTAACTGCACCCACCACTCTCGCTTCATTTCGTCTGGCTCGAAGAGTTTTAGTTAGTAAATCTGTAGGATAGAAAAAACTATCGTAAGTATAAAACTTTCAATGAGTCAATTAGAGTTGGTCTCAATAAGAACACCATGGAGAAAGCAACATTGCATGCGAAACCAATGTGGACGAGTAATGGAGACTTTGTAACAGACAGACACAGGATAATACATTCTGGCGAGAAGTAAAAAAGAGGTGTAAGCTTAATAACATGAAGAAATGTGTTCCGTGGTATTGCTAAATCTCAAACAGAATCATGTTAGTTAAACTAAAACGAAGCCCTTTAACATAGCAATTATCGTTGGATGCATAACGACGGCGCAAAGCACGGTGGAGGAAATCGATAATATTTTTTAACGCCCCATGTAAATCAGGAGAAATCACTATCATCATAGGAGACTTTAATGCCAAGATATGAAAAGAACGAGAACACGAAAACAATGGCAACTAGGATCTAGGAATTAGCTCGGCGAAAGATGGTTCCAGTGGTTTACACCAAACGATCAAGTGCAATCACTGACATCTGGTCCCAGGAGCACCCAAGACGCCTCTGGACACAAGTAGAGACACAAAGAACGAGATTGATAACGTAATTATCAATAAAAACGTTCCTAAACACAATTCTACACTTCAAAACATATCTAAATGCCAACTTGAAGGACGGCGAACTTCCAGCCAAGTGTAAAACTACAGAAAAATAAAAAGACCAAATCAATGCCTAAACTGTAATATGAAAGACTCCTAAAGAATCCATGTTGCAAGGAAACATGAAACTAGAGTTATAAAAGAGTGTAACCTGAAAGGGAGATATTCAAAGTGGAACATGTTGGAAGAAATATTTGTGACGTCGGCGAATGAGATCATCGGAAGGAAAACTAGACAAGAAAAGAATGAATGGATGACAGAGGAAATTCTAGGGAAAACGAAAAAGCGAAAAACAAACAATGCCAAAGAATGGAAAAGAATACCGAACATTAAGTACAGAAATTAAAATCAAATGTAGGCTGGCTAAAGTGGAATGGATTAATAAAAAGTGCTCAGAAATAAAAAATAAAATAAAATAAAAGATGAGTAATACAAATAAAGCAAGTATGCGCAACAGAATAAAAGAATTAACAGGTCGAAATGTGAACCAACAAACAGGCCCTATAAAATCAAAAGAAGGATCATCGATAATAGAAAAAGAAAAAATATTCCAAAGGTGGAGCGAATACACCAAATAATTTTTCACAAAACTACTCTGGAAAATACGGAATGGCCAGAAATACTAAAAGATAATGTAAAATCAGAATTGGAGAAAATGAATAGGAACAAAATAGAAGGGTCTAATGGCATCGTATCAAAAATGCCCTCAGCCATAGATGATTTCGGCAACGACAAGATCACAGAAGTAATAAGCGAAATATACAACGGTAGCAACATACAGGATGATCTCATTAAATCCATCTTCGTATCATTGCCTAAGAGACCAGGTGCAAACGAATACGAACTACATAGAAAAATCGGTTTAATGAGCCCCATAACCAAACTAATGATGCGAATCCTGATGAATAGAGCGTGAAGGAGAATTAGACCGTAAATGGGGCTTTGTCAAGGATAGCGGAACAAGAAATGTGATATTCATGATCAGAATCGGCAATACAAATCAGAAAGATGGGCACTTATGTTTTATAGGTTACGCAAAAGCGTTTAAGAAAGTACTGCACAATAATCTGTTTGAATTGGTATAAGATCCATTTGGAAAAGATGCTAGAATAATTCAGAACTTATATTGGGAGCAAACCAATTGCGTACAGATAGTAAATGAATTGATTAGCAATAGAAAAATACAAAGTAACATAAGACATGGATGTACTTTCTCCTTAGATTTTATTCTCTCTCTACAGCGACGCTATCCTAAGGGAACTAATGACACTAACAGGATTTATTATTGATTGGCGTGATCTTAACAATATAACATATGCAAATGAGCCTCTGTGCTGGAGGCTGACACGGAAAGAAAACTACAGGACCTAGTAGATAGGATGGTAGAAGAAAGCGAGAAAAAAGGACTAATCATCAAATGAAAGAAAATAGAAGGTATGGTCATCAGCAAGAGAAAAATCTCAGGGTGTGAGTTATGAATTGGAGATATAAAAACCTAGTAAATGCAGAAATTCAAACGTCTGGGAAGCGTATGAAAAATGCGACACCAAGATCTGAACATAGATTGAACTAGCGAAAGAAGCAGTCCAAAACTTAAGCAAGATGCTGAGAAATGGAAAAAAAATTGTTAGAATAAGAGTGCTGGATTACTGCTGTGTGATATTTTCATCCTCTTAGTGAATGCAGGACAAAATCTCTCCAGGGATGAGGAGACAATTAGGGGCAAATGAAATGTTATTCTAGAGAAGAGGACTAGAAATTCTATAGACAGTAAGTAATCAGGAAATCTTAAAGAAAATAGCATCAGAAAGAACATTTATATTCAAAATAAGGAAAAGACAGCATAAATTTCTTGGACACATAATGAGGAAGGAGGGCTTGGAAATCTTAAAACTCACGGGGCAATTTGGATAGGGGAAGGCACCGAGCTTCTTACCTGACGAGCTTATGTGAATGGATGACACAACGTAGGGCGGAACCTTAGTAAAGGAAGAAAACTGCTACGACCCACGCGTATAGGAAGTTTGGGAGAGGCATGATCGCTTATGTCTGTAGGGACCTGCCACATAGTAGAAAAAGATCAGACTTACTTTTAAAACAAGAGTAAATAGTTGTGTCATCTGCAGAGATACCGAGTCGGGAATTGATGATATCAGGAATGTCTTTGATGAAAATAAGGAACAGAATGTTAAATAATCATGGAGCAAAATAGTCTTATTTGCAAAATGACTTAAAGACATTATTGAGCTACTTTTTCATATTTTTACACTCGTGATCAGTGGGTGTAAAATTACAAGGTTAAAATATTAAACGGGAAAGGCTGTTTACATTGCTTCGGAATCCCTCTTTTCCATATGTGTCCGCATTGCTCTAATCAATTTATACGCACATATAAAGTAAAATATTTTTACAATTTAGCTTAAAATCCTTTTGCATAAATAACATGGTATGATTATATGATCTAAAGATGTATGCCAACATGTTATTTGAACATTCCAAAGTGGGTATCACGATAATATACCACAACTTTTCGATGAAGACGGGAAAGCTTTCGAAAATGATTAAAACATGAGAATTGAATGTTGAACATATTACAATATAACCAAATTTATTATAATTAAATGCAATTCTTGCTTTTATTTAAGGAAAATTTTTTATGGAATACATCCTGCTTTAAAATATTTCTAAGTTAAGCAAAGACAAATAGAAACGTTTAACCTATTGTTTTAGAATTAAAAGAATATTTCAACAAATTTTATATAGAAAAATATTAACATTTCTTTTTTTATTTCGATCTAAGTATTAAAATATAATAGTTACACATTGATGCACTACCAATAGGATATTCAAACTATTTATGAAAGAAAATATAATTGTAACATTTCAACATATTTCCTAATTTGGCCGATAGTCACTGTACACAATGAAAAACTGAAATTATAGAAAATCATTATGATAAAAATAAAATATAAATATAGAATAATAAAGGAACATTCTTGAAAGCAGTTTAATGGGCTTAGAAGAAAGTCGATATGAGTAAAATGTTAAAGATCCATTATGTTTCAATGAATCTTTCTTGGAGAATTAGAAAAAAGACATAATCTGAACAAATATCAACAAAATTCACTGACCAATTCAGAATTATATGATGACATATAAAATGATTTTTCGCACACATAAAACTTTTATACATTTGTAAACTTGTTTTGAACTTGGACAAATATGAAAGTATTGTGAGACCGTAACATACCTATAACATGGACTCTTCCAGGACTATATAAAGTATGCGACATAACACTCTAGGAGAGAAGAAGAAGTGGAGTGAGAGAGAGTATTCTAATACCGTAGTATCAGCCGCGTACGACTACCAATATTGGACACTAGCACATAGTAAGCTCCGCTTACACTATCTTTGTAACCTTTTTGTTAATATATCTTTCTTACCTCTAATTCGTGTTCCGTGTTTTACTTCCGTGGTTCCAACTTTGGGCCCACATCAGTGGCGATGGAGAATTCGAGAAACGCACTCATGCCGAAACCTCAATACCTTACCAGTCCCACATTTGTGTCAACGAAGAATTCGAGAAACGCATTCACGTCGAAAACCGCAATACCTTACCAGTCCCACATCAGTGGCGACAGAAAGATTCGAGAATTTCGTTCTCACCATATCAATAGCGGCAGAGTACTCGAAAAATACACAGAAACTCCACGCGTTCCCACAGCAGTGTTGAACGAGAAATTAAGCTGGTATTACTACATTAGCGATTTAAACGCAACACCCAGCGTCTACATATATATAAAAAAATTCCGATACCAAACAGCAGTGACGAACTAGCGATTAATCTACGGAATATTAAAGTCTGTCCAAATAACATTACGAGAACGATTTCTTACACACCCACACACACACACACACAAAAAAAACAGTTTGTTCATAAAACAAACTGACAACACAAGAGCCGAAGTACTATTTACAACTTTTCGAAAAAAACTATCTAAATTTTTTTTATGTAACTGAGTTGAACTCGTGCATAAAATTATTCTCCCCTCAAATTCACTGAGGCGAGTTTTCTCTTTTTGTACCTCTATAAAAAAAAATACATAATAAGTGTGGTGAAAATTTATACAATTACGTTAAAATTAACGGAACCACGCAAGACACATAATTAATTGTCTGTCCATATTTTTTTTTTTTTGTAAAAGAAAAAAAAGAAAGAAAAAAAACCTATCAAGATTTTTTTGTGTACCTCCCCTTGGTATACGGGTTTAAAGGCAACAAAAAATCGCTGTCATTTTTGTTTGTCTAAATATGGAAGATTTTCAAAAAGTAATCGTCCATATGCTAAAAGTAAATTTGGATCAGCAACAAAAATCAGAAGAAAGACAACAACAACTATTTTTGGAATTACATAAACAACAAATAGAATTCCAACAAATTACGCTTCAGAATGCTGAACTACAACAGAAACAACTTAAAGAATTACTCGTAAATGCATTAAAAGGCTCAAACTCTGAAAAAGATACAATATTCTCCCAGAGTACAATCTACAATTCAATGGAAACCTTTGAATACGTACCAGAGAACGAAAAAACGTTCGAGGCTTTTTACAGGCGTTACGAAGATATTTTCAACGTAGACTGTGAACAATGGCCCAGTAAAAAAAGGTACGTCTACTATTGAGAAAACTGGGAATTACAGAACATAGTAGGTTCGTAGAATTCGCACTACCCAAGAAAACCACTGACTTGGATTTTTCAGAGACTATTAAGCTCCTCTCGGAACTATTCGGGCCTAACACAACCTTGTTCCACAAAGTTGGAAAGTCCTAAACACAGTCAAAGACAACCAGCAAGATTTTCTAACGTTTGCAGCATCGGTAAACAAGCTCTGTAATGATTTTAAACTAGCCGAACTGACTGCCGATGATTTTAAGTGCTTAATTTTCGCACAAGGCCTAGTATCAGCAGAAGACGCCGAAGTCAGACCACGGGTACTGACCAAGCTTGAGAACGAACAAGGATTGACTCTCCAAAAACTGGCAGAGAACTGTCAAAGAGTAATATCTGTAAAGTGTGACTCAAACACTATCGAGGAATCAGGTGCGGCTCAGATTAATAAAATCAGAAGCAAGTCTACCTCCTATTCCCCTCAAAAAGACAAAAGGCAAATCTCATGTCCTAAATTCCACAGTAACCAAAACCCAAATAGGTTAAAGAAACGGCCCGGACCATATTACCATTGTGGTAAATGGCATTGGATGAAATTCTGTCCAGTTAAGAACAAAAAATATTGCAAAAATTGCAATAAAAGTGGGCATACTTTAACTTCGTGCTGGTACGCCAACAGAACGAGAAAACCCAAAAGTAAAATTAGGTAAGCTCAGTCTGACAATATTGTCGATAGGAATTTAAGAAAATATGTAACTGTGGATATTTTCAATAATTCCATTAAATTCCAGCTTGACTCGGGTTCCGATCTTTCAACCATTAACTGGCGTACTTGGCGAAAATTAAACAAGCCGACAAGCGGATAAAACAGCAAAATCCGTAACTGGCGAAAAGATTAACATTTTAGGCGAGGTAATACTTACAGTAACACTAAATGGAGTTAGCAAAAAGCTCAAAGCCTACGTATTGAAAACTTCAGATAACTTATTTGGAACAGATTGGATTGAAAAATTCAATCTTTGGGATTGCCCAATGAGTACATTTTGTCGCAAGATACAAAGTACAACGTCCAATTTAGTAAATCTCAAAAAGGTACTCAAACAACAATTTCCCCAGGTTTTTTTTTCTGGCGGCCTTGGGAAATGTACTAAAATGAAAGCTAAGTTCAAGGTGAAGGACGGTGCACAACCGGTATTCAAAAAGATACGGAATGTCCCTTTCGCTGCTCTAGAGAAAATCAACAAAGAGTTAGATAGACTCTAACAAGTAGGTATTTTGTCAAAAACAGATTTCAGCGAGTGGGCAGCACCTATGGTCTACGTAAAAAATAAGTCCAATCAAATACGAGTATGCGCAGATTTTCCACAGGGTTAAACGATGCCTTGCAAGATCACCACTATCCTCTCCCAAGCCCTGAAGAAATTTTCAATAAACTCAATGGTGGAAAAACCTTTTTCTAAAACCGACCTCTCAGACGCATACCTTCAGATAGAGGTGGAAGAAGAAAGTTCCAAATTGCTCTGCATAAACACGCATAGAGGGTTGTACAAATACAACAGACTGGCTTTTGGAATAAAGGTTGCGCCTGCAATTTTCCAGCAGGTCATGGTCGCCATGCTGGGCGACCTTGACTACGTAACAGCCTATTTGGATGATATATTAGTTACTAGTAAAACTACGGCAGAGCACCAGAACCATATAATAAACGTATTCGAAAAGATACAAGAATACGGATTTAATGTTAAGGAGGCAAAGTGTGATTTTTTCTTACCAGAGATTAAATACTTAGGGCACATTATAAATAAAGATGGTCGTCGGCCGGATCCAGAAAGAACCAACGCGATCAGAAACATGCCGGCCCCAGATAACGTTCAAGCGTTACAAAGCTTCCTCGGCCTAGCTAACTTTTACCAAGGGTTCATTAAGAACATGAAAAATTTGAGAGGGCCTCTCAACCAACTCTTAAAAAAGGACAAACCATGGTCATGGACCCCGGAATGGCAAGACGCATTAGAGAAGATCAAGAAAACTCTTACTTCAGACCACTCCCTCACCCATTACGACCCTAGTCTCGTCAGCATAGCCGCAAGTGATGCAAGCTCGTACGGCATTGGTGTTTGCATTCTGCATAAACTGCCAGATGGTTCGCGAAAAGCTGTGGCTCATGCATCAAGATCTCTACTTCCAGCTGAGAAACAATATTCACAAATAGAGAAAGAGGCTCTAGGGTTAATATTCGCTGTGACAAAGTTTCACAGATATCTACATGGTAGACGGTTCATACTGCAGACGGACCATAAACCTCTAATTACAATTTTTGGTTCTAAAAAAGGTCTGCTAGTCTATACTGGGGAACGATTCTCTTAAACTATAATTTCAAGATTCAATAGTTCCTTACATCCAAAAATATTTGCCATGGAGACAGTTTATCGCGACTCATTCCAAAAAATACAGAAGTCTTTGAAGACTCCATCATTGCTACTCTAAGGACAAATTATGAAATCAAAAACATGATCGCGAGTACCATAAGAGAGCTCCCAGTTACTTTGGCCGACATAAAAAGGGAGTCTCGGGAGGATGAATTCATTCAATCCATAAAAATCAAAATTCGCAACAAAGACCCCAATGTGCCTGAAGTTGTCTCCCTCTGCGATGATGTCCTACTATACAATGACCGCGTAGTGATTCCAAACAGCCTACAAAGAAAAATCCTCAGGAATTTTCACATGGGACATCTGGGGAAGAACCGTACGAAAGCCTCATGCGCTGCTATGTTTATTGGCCAAACATGGACATGGACATGAACATAGCAGACATGATAGAATCATGCAAAGGATGCGCGCTTGCAGCAAAGGTTCCAACCACGACGTGAAAACCATGGCCAAACACAGACCATCCACGGAAAAGAATTCATGTCGATTTTGCAGGGCCTATAGACAACATGTACTACCTCATTGTTGTGGATAGCCACTCAAAATGGCCTGAGGTTCTACAATACAAAATACCAACCACAAAGTGCACGATCGGATTTCTACACGAGCTATTCGCGCGTTTTGGCGTGGTAGATTGTGTAGTTACAGATAATGGCACTCAAGTGAATTTAGAGACTTCTGCAAGTCATATCAGGTGGACCACATTACAACGCATCAGTACCACCCTAGGTCGAATGGCCAGACCGAAAGGTTCGTGGACACTCTAAAAAGGGCTTTAAAAAAGGCACTAGGCACACCGACAGATAGAGCATTGCAACAGTTTCTGCAGGTGTATCGGATAACCCCTAATCCGAACACGCCCATGGGAAGCTCGCCTGCAGAAACAATGTTCGCAAGGAAAATCAAGCCTGTCTTCGACAAACTTATTCCACGGCAAGCAAAGTTAAAAAAAACCATATCACCTCATAAGTAATATTTCAATCCTGGCGATAAAGTTTTTTTCAAGGCTTACAAAAACAGCATGACATTCTGGGAAGTAGGCACCATAAAACAAAGAATTGGCGAACTTGTCTATATTGCCCAAGGACCGAAAAACACTCACAAACGCCATTGGAACCAGCTCAGAAAATGCCGTTTGAAGGAATCGGAGGAATCACTATAAAATAGCTGTGAAGAGCCGAACGATGTAATTTTCGATCACTTCGATCTCGACACGCCCCAAGTCTCTGCTGAAGTGCGACGCTCAGGAAGGAAAAGGAAATTTACTCAACCGCTCAACGTAAATCCCAAGAGAAAAAAAAGTATTAACAGTTTTTTTTTCTGCTTTTCAAAAAGAGAAAAAAAAAAGAAAACTCTTGGAACGGGGGGTGTTGTGAGACCGTAACATACCTACAACATGGACTCTTCCAAGACTATATAAAGTATGCGCCATATATAAAGACTATATAAAGTATGCGACATAACACTCTAGGAGAGAAGAAGAAGAGGAGGCGAGGGAGTCTTCTAATACCGTAGTATCAGCCGCGTACGACTACCAATATTGGACACTAGCACATAGTAAGCTCCGCTTACACTTACACTATCTTTGTAACCTTTTTGTTTAATATATCTTTCTTACCTCTAATCTGTGTTCCGTGTTTTACTTCCGTGGTCCCGACTTTAGGCCCACATCAGAAAGAGATAAAGCTCTGCTGGTTCTATTAAAATTCGATTCTTGATATTCTTACTGAAATTGGAAGTGGATTTTACATATCCGTTGATTTTATATGCTAACAAATATGGTAGTTTACTTACTATAAGCTTTCTTGCATGGAAATGAGAAAATTAAGGTAGATTTACTCAAAATTATATGTTGCATGATAGGTGACGATGAAGTATTTTCTCTTTTGTAAACAGAAATGACAGTAATGAAGTAGTACTTCTGTAAATGAATTTACTATCAACCATAATTATTTACAGATATATTTATATCATGAAAATGACAGAATTAGGTAAGTAGTCGTTTGCATTCCAGGTAAATAATTCTGAATGAAAAAAGTCAAAATTATTTTGAAAGTAATCAAGGTTTCATTTCACATTTTTCTGTATTTTTTCTATATAACTAAAGTGTTTCTTTAATTTTACCTGAATGTAGAATGGTAATTTGTCTACGTAATCCCTCCCCCATTAAAAGGCTTCAAATTGTAAATAGCTTATAAGTGGAAAAATCCTCTTAGATAGTAATTGTTATTGTTATTGTTTTCCAATGAAATGTGTAGATGAGGCAATTAGGATTTGTGACATTCTGAATTAAAACAAATACATTAAGTTGATTAATTTAATATTTTATTTTTTAAATCAATTTTTTTGATAGAAAGAATTTTGAAATAATCGACTACAGCAAATAAACTGACAAAATGAAAATAAAGATGTCGAATGCAGTAAGTCCCATTGTTTCTTCATAAAATTTGTTGACAACACTACTTCAATATTCCAAATATTTTTATCTCACATTTGTTTCTTAAAAAATATTTTAACAAAACCAATCTTATGAAGTTTGATGTTGAATTTAGAGGAACATTAGATTTTTACATTTACATTGGTATAATAATGAAGAATAAAAAATAATTTAAAATGGTATTGTAGGCATTTATTTAGAATATCTGATGAATGGTAGATTCTATGAAAATATTGCTTTTAATTTGAACAGCTAAACATAGTCGTCATCGCATCAGTGAACACGAAATTGCACATCCAATTATGTAGGCGTTCAGTCTTATATAATAATGCATATAAACATATAGGTAAAATGCATGGAGATATGATACAGACGTCTGCTCCTAAAAATATGTTCTGATCATTTCCAATTACTACATTGTTCCTAATTTTCATCAACGACCTTCCTGATGTCCTTAGTTCTCAACTCGGTATCTATGCTGATGACACAACTATTTACTCCTTTCAGATGTCATCAGTTCTGAACTCGTTATTTATGCTGATGACACTCTCGGAAAGCGTGAGAGAAGCTACTAAAGTAGAAGAAGCGTTTACATTTAAATGTCACGACAGTAAAAGGGTGGGACCGAGATGCCAACCAAGTATCACGCTTAAATTCATGCAGTTGGGGCACCAGTGAAAATAGTTCGTTAGAACAGATGTCATAAAAATATTTATGGAAAAGATAGGGGAAACCACATTACGTCGGTGAGAAAGTGATTGTAGTCGAGACCCCAAGACAGGACCGATCACATTGCATATCCGTCTTTGGATTTTGTCGAGAACCTGGAGATGAACAGCGGGGGCACCAGACCATATATGGAACCGGACGAATGCAAGGGAGAATGGTAGATTTGTAGATTTGATGGATGAATTCGGACGAGAAAAACCTTCTGGCGCGACATAGAAAAATAACTTTCATTGCGGATGTAGCTATTGATTCAATGTAGTTGTTCCATCTCAGGTCAGTGGAAAATGTGAGACCATGAAGGTGGGGTGAGGCACTCTCGTAGAGCTGAGCATCAACCATGCTGATAGAAGGCAGGGAGCTTTCTCTATGATTAGTAAATGACAGTAGTTCCGTTTTGGATGCATTAAAATTCACAAGCCATTTCCTGTCCCAGTCAACCACTGAGTGGATGTAGTTTTCGTGACAACTTTGTCATCAATGCAGGATTTACTATTGAGACAGGAGTAAATGGTAGTGTTGTCTGCGTAGATGCCTACTTGAGAATTGATGACGTCAGGAAGATCATTGATGAAGATCAGAATAAGCGTAGGACCAAGGATAAAACTTTGAGGAACACCAGCTTTCGTATGGAAGAAACTGGAAGAGAACCCGTTAAGAACAACCTTCATTTCGCCGTTACACAGGAATGATTGGATTAAATCAAATAATCGTATTTTAATACCGTATCCCTGAAGCTTACGTAGAAGTCCAGCATGCCAAACCCCAGCCCAGGGGCACATTTCTTTAGGATTACGGCTGGTATCCCGTCAACACCACTTGCTTTATGAGAGTCTAATTTAGAGATGATATATAATAGCATCGACGAGGGTATGCACATCTCACTCAGTATAGCCTCAGTTATAGGAGGGAAATTAGGTGTAGGTACCTCGGTGAGTCGTGTGTTGAGTTGGATGAGAATTTTCGAGCAAAGCATTCAGCATCATCAGCTGAGAATTAGGACTTCGAATTGATTGAATAAAGGATGGCTTGAGGATTTGCTGTAGTTCAGTACACTCTTGCAGTACCGCCAATAATCTTTAGAACCAAACTTGTGAGATGCAATACGTTGTTTCATTCTATCAGCAAACAGTAACTTTGCTTCATTGAAGACACGCTTGCACTCATTACGAGCAGACACAAACAGGCGTCTGTTGCAATCAGACATGACGCTCTGGTACAGACGGAAGAAGTGATTCTTATGGGCTATAGCGCCAGAGCAAGCAAGTGAAAATCAAGGAAATGTGCGATTTAACTTGGTATCTTCGTGCTGGGATGAAAGCCTCGTTGCCGACTTTTACCTAGGAGACCTCAGACGCACATTTTTTTTACGGGATGATTAAAAACCACGTTCCAGGGGACATCGCGAAGGAAGTCATGGAACGAGTTCCAGTCTGCGCGCTGATAACAGAAATGTATTCTGTTAGTAGGACGTTCATGTCTGGAGTGGGAGTGGGAGGAGATGTTAACAGACACCACAGCGTTGGTCAGAGTTGCCAAGAGGGTAGAGCTGCGTAACACGACAAGAATCAGGGATGGAGGTAAAACAGATCGAGAAGAGAAGCGTTACCGTCTGGGTTACTGAGGAAACGCGTAGCAAAGTCAACCACTTGCGTGAGGTATTGAGTGATTGAAAAGTTAAGGGCTTGGATACATGAATTTTGATGATGTAAACACAACCATGAGAGGTTTGTTTCAAAACCTCCCGCCATTTCATTATACTTAATATTTATTCATAACAGTCAATAAAATATTTTTCTAGTCTTTCTTGAATTTGTCCTACATTTTTGAAAATTGTGTATTTTCTTATTAAAAAACGATTCCAGTTTTGATTCGATGAATTATTTAAGGAATTTATAGCTATCTTAAACTTATTGGAGTTGCTAATCGAAAAGGAGTGTTGCATGGAACAAAAGTGTTTACTCCCTGAAAGTTACACGTCTAAAGAATATTTTTCATATTGAAGAACTTACTATGTCCACATCGTCTTTTGTATTTATATGACAAAGACGAACATTGATATACAGCAAATTCAACGGTCAGCTTCCTTTCTCAGATCGTTTCTCTTCCAATGTGTTATTTAAACAAGACAATTTTTCAGGGTAATGAATGCTTATCCAAGTTTCAGTGATTCACAATAGAAAATTTGCATCGAATTCCACCAAATACAGGCAAAAACATTTTTACTCCACCAGATTCCAATTAGGAGAAGCTGTTGAAGGATATCCCGGATTTATTCGTACGTTTCATCGTTTGGAACTTTCATAATAAATAATTCTTCCTTGTCAGTGACTATTTTGTCGAAAAATAATTTTTGTTTCTATCTTGAGCAAGAGGTGAAAAACTTTAATTGCTGTTCTTTTCTATACGTTCATATGTTCATATCATGTGGTGAGTAAACCTGAAAGCCATTTTTAGGTTTCCTTTAGAGTAGGTTCCTCATTAGGTCACCTAAAAAAGCAGCATATCACGATGAAAAAAGGTCCATAAATCAGCGAAAACAAAGTTTTGTATCAATATGGTTATGTTGTTATGAAGAGGAAAGACTAAAGTATTTTTTAAGTATTTTTTGAAATTTTTTACTCCTTCCTAGCACGTAGAAAATTTTGTTTAAAATTTTTTTTTTTTTTACGACAGCGCGAAAAGACTAAAAAAAGGTTTGTTTTATTTTGCGCTTTTCCCGAGGGAAACACACGTTAATTTAGGAAATTCTTGCAAAAATCAAATAATTGTCGGATTTTAATGAAACTTTCAGGATTTATTCACAAATGAATGACATTATTTTGGAAATTTTTTTTTTTTGAAAATCTTGTTAAAAAGAGATTTTTTTTAACATGTTTCCACCAACTTACATATTTTCATGAAATTTCGAGAAATTAAATCTTCAAGCGCGGGATTTGTTTTATTAGTCATAAACAGGACTCTTTGTAGAAAGTAAATCACCAGTTTTTTTTGTAAAACAATACCCCATATCATAGAAAATCTGCTCTGAATTATAAAAAAAATGTAAAAAACTATGGCATTAATTAATTAGAAAAGCTTTCACCTGTTTTTGTAAATACGTTATACTAAGGACATTATTTTGGGAAGAAATAAAAAATTTTCGATGAATAATGTATTTTTTACAATTTTTTTCCCATTTTTAAAATTTTTTTCATTAACTTCTTAATACTTCAAAAATCGTTTAAAATTCTTTATTGCTTTTAAGCACGTAATGCAATGATAACGTTAATGAAAAGTAAATTTACGAATCGAAATTTGAAAAGCACATAACAGTCGTTTGACCCCAAATATTTTTAAAATAATTTAAAAAAAATTTATTGAAAAAAACGTTCATAATTTCTACGTATGGAAATGTATACATGACATAATCCTTAAAAAATTTTAAACAATTATCTAATCAATAAAAAACTTTAAACTATTATCTAATTAAGACAGTATGAAATAAAAAATAGATATTACATAATTTCTGAATAAAAATGTTAATATTTAAAAAGTACTAGTTAAAAACGAAAAACCGCGTTCGCTTACTTTGCAAAAATTGTCAATTTTGATCATCCACAGTAATCTGTCATCACCTCGTCACAATCGATTTCTTTGATAAATTCAGACACATCGTTAAGAAATGTTTGGATACAAATTTTTATGCTATAAGTACTGTTTGTTTCATATCAGATTAATTTAACTTTAAATTTTCTAATTTTACTCAAATAACGTGTCAAAAATTTATAAATTTATTTTAGGAAGAAATTTAAAATCAAAATTTTGTTTGTTTACAAATTTCTTAAAATTTAAGAAAATGGCTGCTTTTAAGAAAATTAAACAAAAATCAAGCATATATTTGACATTCCAATCTATATAATTTCTGTCTGAAAGACACCAGAATATGTTACTTACTGTAAGTAATAAATTTAATGCTTTAGCTTTCAATTAATAACAACATATTGAGACAAAACTTTGTTTTTGTTGATTTATGAGCTTTTTTAATCGTGATATGCTACTTTTTACGTGACCTAATGGAGGAACCTACTTTAGAGTATGCAAAAGATAACGCTCGAAATGTTTGCATCAGCTTGGTAATTAGAATAATTGTTAAACAAAAAGATAATTTAGAAATGTTTGTCAATTTTTTATATAAAATTATTAACCTCATTAACTTTGTCCATTTGACACCCGAAGTTTCAAGGCTATTTTGTAAATAACGAAGATTTAGTTTATATAAAATAAGATTTCAAAAATGTAATTAAGTAAAATTTATTGCTCATCGTCTCTCTTCCCTTATAGCAATTATCAACCATTCCTACATTATTATCTCATTATTCGCAGTTTACTCTTTAAGTTATCCTGTAGAACAATATGCATCTTTCACAAATCTCTCTTTTTCTCACTATGTTTATCTCTCTTATTTTGGGTACAGTGTACGATTAAAATTCAAAGTATTATATCATAAAATAAAACATTACTCTTTCTCATTCGCACAGTATTCTTCAAAAAGATAGAATTGTTTATGGGTACAACTGTGGATGTTCGAGACAGAGAGACAGAGAGACAGATAAAAACAGTGACTGAAAGAGAAAGGCTGAGACAGAAAGAGTGACAGAAAATCGGTGAAGAAATGGGAAAGGCTGAGAATAAAATGAAGCAGTTTGTGGTTATCTGGATTGTAGCGCCTCGTTGATAGATTTAGTATGTTTTCTTGCTTGTATATGTACGAGATGCTAACATTTTCTCACTCCAAAACATTTTAAAATCAGTTTTCTGATATTTGTTCATTAAAATTCTAGAAAAGTGTCGGGCTGAGAGTTTTCAGCACACCCTTGTATTTTGTACTTATTGGGTTTCAATATCACATCTGGTGCTACTGGAATTCTGAACGGCGTGACTGAATAACAAATAAAACCAATATATTTTTTAAAGTAAAATTATAATAAACAATGATTGAAAAATAAAAAATAAAAATTGAAACTAAAAATAATAAAGCCTTTACTTTAAAAACGAAACCAAGTCATATTGAATATCTGATAGTTTTGAATTTGTATTCATTGTCCATTCGGCTATGCATAATTTCATATTCATTAAAAAACAAAGGGAGATGCAACACGAATAAAAATGAACATGCGCATTTCCCACTCAATGAACAAAAAGAATATTCCGACGATAGCCTTCAGCTCAAGCGTTATATTTTAGAATGAGAAGGAGAGATAGCAAGTAATTTGAAAAGATTTATTGGTATTTATTTGTCTTCTACAAGAAATATGCCTCAAAACATTTGCCATATATAAACCTGCAATTCAAATTCAGTTAAAAGCAGAGATTGTACAAATTACTTCCACAGTAAGCTTCAGGAAGGCTACACTATTAAGAAACTAAGAAATTATGGGGTACCAATATGCCTCTGATAATTTAGCTAATTGCTACTAATTACTGTATATAAGTTTCTGTGTGTGTTAGTATAAACATCATACAACAAAAAGTAATGACAATTTTAAGGTAATTAGATACAAAACTTTAATACAATATCTAACCTATTATCACCCATGAATTTTGTTGATTTATTGACAAATTAAAAATAAATTATGATGAAAATTAATGATAATAAAAAGTTAATAATTAACCTCTTTCTATATTATGGGAGGTCTAAATATCTTGATATATTACTCTTCTATAAAAACTACATTTGTCTTCAGCCAATCACATGATTAGAAGAAAAATATATGTCACTAGCTTGTGTTCATTGGTAGTATTCAAGGTTGAAATAGCCTATCATGATGATAATCGAAAAAGCATGTCCCACTGACGCTGGATAAAATGGAATATTCCTCATTAATCAATTGCACTTAGATGTAACTTCTACAAAGGAATAAATAAATAAAACTACTTTATAAAATATTCGGGGAAAACTGATATGAAAACATTTTGTAATGCTTAGAAAGAAGCCAGAATCGAGTACAATGTACATATCAAAGACAAAGATGCCTAAGGAAGCAATTCATGGTCTCAAATAAGACTTAAACTTACAGATATGTTCTTTCTAAATGTATAAATTACTTTGATAATTCTGCTTGTCTCACTAATCATACATAGATGTATAAAGAAAATCATAGATAGATGTATAGTTTTCCATTACATCTACACTTTACATATGTGCGTGTGCGTGTGTATGATTGAGTGTGTGTGTGTATGATTGAGTGTGTGTGTGTGTGTGAGAGAGAGAGAGAGAGACCGTCTCCATTGCTGTGAGGTACTAGACTGAGTTACTATGAGAGACGAGACACAATATGTGCGTGAACAAGTTATACGCATTCAGAAACCGTGACTTACATTAAAAGAACCAACGGGAAATATAGGCAGAACCAAAGCTGGCAAATTACTTTACTAACATTTATTTCGACGAAATTCAGAAATTCACAATTATTATGGGTAAATATAATTTACTCAGTTGAAAATTAGATTCGAAATGTAAATGTTTTTCTTAACCAATGTTTTTTTATCTGCTTCATACCCAACATGATGAATTAAGAATGATACTGATGAACTTTTTCAGGTCAGATTCAATTGGTAATTTCATTTTTAATTGAAACAAACAATGCATAAAAGAACTAAAGAGATAATTGAACAAAATATTGAATAGTTTAGATCCATATTAAATACAGCTGAAATTTTAATAAAATTCAAAAAACGATTTCTTGTCCAACTACTTTTGGGAGGCATTACTAATTGACTTTTTGCATAGAAAAAAAACCTTTTACTTCACAGTTAGCTATAACAAATATAAAAAGATTCGCGTTGATATAATATTACTTGAAAGTAAAATGTTTAAAAATTCATAAGCAATAATTCCTAAATTTCAGAATAAAAATTAAAAAATGATCACAACACCAGTACGATTCATACCAACGCCGTAATAATCAGATATTATTTAACTTATACTTCGAACCAAAAATAACGCATATTGTTCCCTTAAATTTGTCTGTCATGGCAAGTATCACATAAATATGTCACTTTAAGATTTGTAAATATACGATAGCAAGCGGGAAATTAATATCCTTAGCATTTTTGACTATTTTCTCTTGATACAAGAGCCACTCAATGTACAGAGTAACTGGCTACTTAAACCATTCAAGGTAGAAGGTAGGTTGTTGTAAGGACGAGAGGAAAGATGTACATATTAGGATGATATGTAGGATAGATATCGGTTCAGCCTAGACTCTCACAAGTGTGTTCCACAAGTGATACAAAAAACAACTTTTTCACTCACATCGAATACATATTATTAAGCGTGTTTGCATGGTATGTCTATAAATAGCTTGACAGATGCCACACATATAGATAATTTATTTTTATGGGATGACATAAAGTATTTTTCTGCTAGTATCAATTGTTGTCTTTGGCAAACAGACACTGCAATACAAACTAAGAAATAATCACACACACAATTTCCTCTGTGAAGAGTGATATTTTGTAGCCATTGTCCGCACAAGGAAAATAAATTTCATAATATCCATATACACACTCATCCTGTCTATTGTTGTGTCATACCAGTTACATGATCGTGATCAGGATAGATTCAAGAAGCTTAAAAAAAGGATGTAATCATCGGTAGGTTTCGAAGCTGCGTTCCCTTTTGTATAAGAAACTACCATCTAATCCAGCGTGGTTTAGACCGCTGAGCCACAGAGAGCATCACAGCTTTGCAAGATTCTTTCAGGGTCCTTTCGAAAGCGCATGCCGGTAGACGTAATTCCTCCTACCTAAAAAGAAAAAAGAAAAAAAAAAGGGGTGTCTGCTCAAATATGGATATCCAAAAAATGATGTATATAGTAATAGAAAATAATGTCGGATAAAATATTTGTTGATTCCATAGATTGATTTATTTACGTTTCGGATACGAAAAAAAGAGCAGATATGGACTTTCGAAATCTGAACGAGAGAATATGCATTCTTCAAAAAGGGTAATATAATCTTGCTGAGATGTAACGCTTTCTGTAGCTCAATGGTCGCTGGATCAGAAGGTTGTTTCTCCTACAAAGGAGAACACAGTTTCGAACTCTGCTGGATAGCACATTTTCTCAAGTCTCTGAAATGCGCAGGCCGGTTGACGTAATTCACACTGTTTAAAAATAAGAGAAGTCATCTATTTATACATGATTATTTTATCCACAAAAATAACGTTTGGAATAACAGTGACTATTTCAGATCGAAATCCAGCTAATAACTGCATAAGTCTACGGATATAATGATTTACATGATCTGATTCCAGAGTATTCGTGATCAATTGAATAAAAATCCAGTTTTGAAGTATGTCAATGTATTTCAGTTATGGAGACTTTAAATAATAATAATAATAATAATAAATTCAAATAAATCACATGTTAATGTGAATATTAATCAAACGAAATACATCTGAAAAGAATTATTAAAGTTCGCAATCAGTGACAACGTCAACTCAAGCAAAAATTAATGACATCCTCATCATGGAAACTGTTCTATATTGACGTCGACCAAATGAAAGATAGCCAAGGGCTGCTACTTTATTCATATCTCCTCTTTTCAGAGAATCCGATGCGCCTAAGAATTTTATATTTCTCCTTGTTACATTGCTGTTTGCAGACCGTCATACAGCAGTACAAATAAATCATAACTCGATCAAGACGAAGGTTGACAGAGGCCGCCAACGACCACTTCTTCCATATTACTTCTTTGAGATAAATCGATAATAATCATAATATCTATAAAGATAGAATGATAACATGAGAAATATCTTGGCTTGGTAAACACTCTATAAAATGTTTCTTTCGTCTTTTATTCATATATATATATATATGATACAGGAATTAATAAGATGCAGTTCATGTTAGGTAATAAGATACGTAAAACATTTTGGCAAAATTCATACATTGGCGGTAGTATCATTTTTAACGATTAAACCTCTTTTCTTTGCCATAAAAGACACTATCGTCCTTTCCACTTACTCATTCCAGTTTTGTTTGACAGTATCTCCTACTGAGATGAAATTGTTTTATTCTTATATTTGTCGAAAAAATTAAAACCTTAATGAAAATAATTTTTAATTCCTGTAATAATTGTAAAGCAAAAAGAGGACATGAATATTGTAGATGATTGCATTGTCTTGACGTTTAATTATTCTAAGCAAATGTCATACAGGTCACGCCTATTAATACTTTTTCCATTTCATAAAAATCATGAACTTGTTGCTCTTTAAAAGATTAAATTGCACAGCTGTTCAGAAAACCTATTAGGAAGGAAATTAAGAGCAAAATAATAGCAGAAAAAATATTTTGAACTGGGAAATCATTATTCAGAGATCTATAAATACTGTATGCCTCCTGCTGACTAGTAAGAAAAATTTGACTGTAAAAGAGAGCGTATTTATAATATGCTTAGATGATTGGAAGAGGAGCAACAAATTATTACCGTGTCGGAAATGAAAAATTAGAATTCACACACACACACACACATATATATACATGTGCTTAAACATTCGATTTTTAATGGCCAATGATTATTTTGAATGTATAATTGGTTGGACATAGATTTAGTGGTATTCTCATTTCAAATTGTCTTTTCGCCATTTGATTGAATCAATACACGCTATAGGTTTCTGCTTTTATTTTGTGGTACATGTAATTATTATTTTAGTGTAGTCTTAATCAAACGTATTACTTAAATTTAATTTGATATTACTTGCTTTTTTCTAGTATTTTTATGATTTTTATCTTTATTTATTAACTGTCAACATAACCTTTAGTCCCTTTTATCCTAAATATTTCAATATACTTACAATATTACAACACAACAATCTTATCAAAATATTTCTATGAGGTGTGGAAACGCATTTCAAAGAACATATGTACACACAAGCATTCATATGTACATATTTATATCGATCCAGTTTGGAGGATATTTGTTGGTTAATCGTCCTCCGCATCATCACCAATATCTAAATCATTTGAATATGTTGTTACTACTATTTCCGCGCTTTTTCTCCTCTAAGTTCTTTCATTGTATTGCTGTTTGTATCTATATGTCAAGGATATTTATATATTTTTCGGTAATGTTTGAAACTTTTTGCTGAAGTAAAGTTATCTCTCTTGAAATGACAACTCCAGGTTACAGTGATTTTGTTATGACAATAGTGGGCTGTTCCAAGATATTTACGAATCCTGCGGGGTGCAAAGGGAATCCATTGAAAGAGCAGAGTACAACAACAACAACAATAATTAGAAAGTCTAAAAATAGTAAGGAAAGTAACAAAATATTAATTTCTTAAAAATGCCCTAAAAAAGACGGGTGAATTTGTTATTTTATAATATTTTTATCAATTTTATGTTTTATCACAATTTAAAACATTTTATGTATATTCACGTTATCCAATTTTCAGAAATTGTTTTTATTTTAAGATAATATTTTTAATTCGTAGTAATGTTATGAAGTTAAGGCATTTATATTAGTTTAAAACTATAAAAAACTAAATAAAACTATATTACGCCTTGAAATGATCATTTGATCTTTTTTTTTTTTGTTGCTATCCGTCCTTGTAAATTGTCGTGTGTTTTTGGCTGATTTTCGTTTGTTATCCATGAAAAAATTAAAGCATTGAAGAATGCACAATATTTTGATGTTCTGTGGCGGCAGGAAGCTCAAGGTTTTTGAGAGAAAACGGTGTGTATTTAATTCCAGAACCGTGTGACTTTCCAATATATGAAGCAAAAAAAAAAAAAAATGAATTGAATTAATACGCAGAGATAAGCATTTGTTTTACTTCTTTTATGTTTAGCATCCACAAAGATGCAATTTTACATGACCCGGATGAATACATTTTTATATACATTCAGATACACAGACGTAAATGAACATAAACATATATGCACACATATCACCATTTCTTCTCCTTCAAATGAGTAAAATGCCATTCTATTCCGATTAAATCCACCCATCAAATTCCTTGATTGACAAATGCTTATATATGCGTATTCATACATCTATGCTTATATATGCGTATTCATACATCTATACAGACGTTATAGTCAGTCATATATATTTACGTATATCCATCCATAAATTCATGTATAAATGCATACTTGTATACACATGTGTCTACATAGACTGGTGGAAAATAGAATTGTAACAATATATCTGTTTCAATTTACTTTGGATTAAACGTACACGCAGTATAGTAGGATTACAGTAAATGATCACATATAAACATCAATAAACTTGACAGACTCAAATAATTTGTGTATCAACATTACTCAGATACATATTAATATGTCCCATGTTCAATAGACAGATCTGGCAATCATACTGTTAAGAGAAAGTGTGGAACATCTTACAGAGTATGTTAGATAACATGTGGGCTGGGACAGCATTTCTATTGCAGAAATGACAGTTCAACGGTTTGGATAATAGTGTTATTCAATGAACTCTCCCCAAACAGTAAAGGTGAGTGAAATTTTTAACTTAAAGCAACTCATGTCATAACGTTAGCAGTTGGCCTGTGTTTTGAATATGTTCTAAAAGATGTCACTCCACAGACTTACACGTAAACGACCATCATTTATATGAGTGCAGGACCTTCTCTCATCAATAAACATTATACAACGCTATTCAATCTTTCATGTGATTATATCGCGACACGACTGAAAACGGGGACTACGCATTGTAGCGCATGTGGAAGTTTCAATGAATGTCCGCCAGTAGTACTTGTAATTACTTGTAAGTAAACGATCCGTGCTGTGGACCCTATGCAGTACGCCAATATCGGTGAACGTCCGTTCTATATAGCCATCCAGAACGTGGTCTAGGAGTGTAGGAATGTTCATTTGGACACATTTGCGAACGCTGAAGCACTACTACCACGTAAGATCCAACATACACAGCAATTCTATGGGAATATTGAGCCTCACAAAAGCTCACAATTCGACTGGCTCTAATGGAACAAATTTAACATACGTGCATTTCCGTTCCTTTCACTGGATTCTTTATTAACACGCATCATACGGCTACTGCTATGAGTGATATTACGTCATAAATGGTCTAAAGACTGAAAATTTTATCAGTATATCGACTATCCACGTAGAATGTATGTGCTGTAGCCAGGTCAAAATTGGAATCGTTCTTCACAGTGATGGTAATTATATTTGTCGTTACTGTATATATTAGGTTGGTGCAAAAATAATATCTTTTTTTGACGTTAAAAAATAGGTCAAAAAATGATATTATTTTTGCACCAACCTAATACTTAGTTATTTGCATAAACACATATATATTTATATACATACTCATATATTTGTTGCTCTGGTACTTATTTTTTTTCTTTTATGTGCCAAGTTTTTTTTAAAAACATAACTTTCCACAACTTCCTGTCTTTCATCACACATCTTTGTCATTGTCCTGCTATTTTTTCACAGAAGCTTGTTAAGTAGATTACTCGCTTCTCTTGCCTTCAGTATGTCCTGTAAGTTTTATTTTATCAAGGGCCTTTTAACTATTATTTGTTCCAGAAATATCAACTGTTAATCATAGCAATACATGATACTTACTTGTGGTATAATTTAATTCACTTTGCTGCCTTGCTTCAGAAATAGTGACGACTTTTGTTTTATTCTTTCAGTATTAACATTAATGAGAACATAGATAGAGGCACTGTCACATACATCAGGATAATGAAATTCATTTCTAAACAGATTTTCTTCCATTTGTAAAATCTGTTAGATTTACAAATTGCAAATAAACGCATTGCCATTTCGAGATTCATCAAACTACTTTTATGACTTAGATCGTTGGTAATTTAGGTTATAGTCCAAGATACGAACTCAGTAATCTTCATAAAAATGCACTGGGGGATGCACAAAAGCAATCTAATACGTCAAGTTAGCTTCCCGTCCAAACAGCAACTGCCGAAAAATCTTACTCTATAACTCGTTCCCGTGTTCGGCTAAGCTAATCAAAATCAACATCCCTATTTCGTTAACCATCGGACCTCAAGGGTCAGCCTCAGGTGCAGTGTATTTATTAATTTTATTTCAATTTCATTATATTTATCCAGATCTTATTTGTTCTTGAAGCATACACGAATGCAAAAATATCACTTTTTCTCACCTTAAAAACAGTGTGAACGATTAAACATCAACAATCAACAATATGGAAATATTAAAAATATTCAATACTGATATAAAACACTCATAATTCAGTAACTATCTCTATCACCGTTCAGTACCACTTTACTATGCTGAATCATTAATCTAACCTAGTGATGTCTGTCAAAACTTGCGCTGAATTTCATTAGATAAAAGTGAAGTCGAATGACATCAAGAGTCATTGAGGGAATGTTTAAAACGTTCATAATAAAGTGTTCCTTATTCAAGTGCATTTTCCCAATTAATACATTTTCCCTTAAAATGTGCAGGGGAATTATTGCCATGTTTCTTGTCTAAAATAATGTTTTAAGAAGCTAACAACAGCCTTTCATACCTAATGTCCAAAGCAATCAGTTTATCTGTATACTCTGTGATACCATCGTATAGTTAAGGAATCACCAAGATAGGCTTCATTTTTAATGACCTGCTTCTGAGTTAATAAAATTCACTTTAGTTGGTTTATGGAAAATACATTTTACAAGTAAATCACTCTATTGATTCACAGCGTTTCGGCTTGATAATTTTAATGAGTTTAATAAGGTAAAACCTTGTCGGGGAGCCGGTCGCCAATTTAACGCCTAACTAGGAAAATATTTTTTTTTGTTTCCCCTACTAGTTGTGGTATATTTTAACACTAGTTGTTGAAAATAAGTTTTCTTTTCAACCACTTAGTTTTATTTGCCGACGATATTATTTTTTCTGAAGATGTGGCCGAAAGGTACCTTAAATTTTAATCATCTTGGTACTTTTTCATCGTTTTTTATGAATAAAATATGATCCCTTTCTTAAGATCATTTTATCTGGTGTGGCAAGAATAATCTATCTATCTATATATATATATATATATATATATATATATATATATATAGAGAGAGAGAGAGAGAGAGAGAGAGGGGGGGTGGAGAGAGAGAAGCAAGCGATAAATTGTAAAATAACGTTTATATAAGAGAAGACATATCTAATGTATCGGATATTTATTTTTACAGTGAGATTCACCCTGGACAAGGCCATGGGGCCACTCGAGGTAGAGGCTTACAGAGTAAGAAACATATTTTATGCGGATAGGGGGAGAAGATAATACTTAACCCTAGACTTGAACAGGTTAAGATTGTAGTGATCGGGGAAATATCCACTTGGGAGTGGTTTACACAAAGCAGCTGTTCACAAGAAGAAGCTGCACGAGTGGAACTTAAATGAATACAAAGGGAATGAGGGCGGTTTGCTACAACGTGAGTGGCATAGCGGCTACACGCCGTGAAGTTTCGATATAGTTGAACCAAGGAACGCAGTTCGTCAGAGTACTTTCTAAGGAAGCAGAGATAGAGCAGTGAGAGGCTTGCCACATCCTCTCTGTGAGAGTGGGTTTGCAGAGTGGAAAATAATTTGTCACCCCCAAGGATGCAGAGACGCTTTTGGACTATCGAGACTGGAAAGTGAGAAGTTGGCAGCTACTGTTCAAATATGACAGTAGTCCTCTATTTAGGCCTCATCTGTAAAGTTCGAGGATAGCACGAGGAATCAGGTATTAACTGGAGCGGTACACGGAACCGACCATTTTTCCTGCATACTTGACGATGGATTCACTTGTGTTTGTGTAAGTCTACGAGTTCCACTTGAAGTCTCGGTGAGTTTAAAGCCCAATAGAAGCTCAAGACACAGGAGGGGACATCTCTTCATAGTAAATGGTGGTAGTGTGTGGTCCGAGCGGCGAAGATGGAAAGTATCTAGTTTCGTTTACGAGGCATTGAATGTAACCAGCCAGAACTCTCGGGATCCAGTTTGCTTGATTTCAACCTTGGCCTGGACCGTCTGCGCATAGCTCCATTTTGCATTTTCCAGAACCTCCTTGCAGATACTGACGGTTCTGAATGCAGTAAGAGTCAAACTACATCGCACCTTGCGATAGATATTGAAGCAGTGGTTATGCTGAGCTATGGCTGCTGCGCATTCGAGGGTTAACCAGGGCCTGGTTGTTTGTTTTTTGTAGGACATTTTTTGAGAGTGAAGGGTATAAAACTCTCTATTCCAAAAAAGATCCATTCTAAGACAACGCGGGGGCCACATCACGTCGTTGAGAAAGTGACTGAAGACGAGATGCAATGTCAGGATTGCTTTCATTGCACATCCTTCTTTGGATTTAGTCAAAAATCTCGAGATGAATAGCAGGAACACCACACCAGATATGCCAATAATATTCAATATACACAGCTGAATGGTAGATTTGTAAATATGTAATATAGACTCTGACGAGAAAAACCTTCTGGCACGACACAGTGATCCAACTTAGTAAATGCAGCTATTGATTCGATGTATTCGTTCTACTTAAACTCAGTTGAAAATGTGAGGGCAAGTAAGCGTAGTGCGTTAGTCTTCTGGAGTCTAGCATCAGCCATGCTAATGTGGAGAGGGAAAGTTTTTCTACTGAGTTTTAAAGTTTTTCTAATGAGAACAGTTTCGTTTTGGAGGCATTAAAAAGTTAACTGTCAGCTCTGACGGATTTGCTGTTGAGACATGAGTAAATCGTAGTGTCATTTTCATAAATGCCTAGTTGGGAACTGGTGATATCCCAATTAATGAAGATCAGAAACAGTGTAGGATCCAGGGTAGAGCCTTAGGGCACATCAGTGTTAGTGAAAAACGACCTTCATTTCACGATTTGATAGGAACGATTGGATTAAATCAAAAAAATCGTCCAGTAATGCCGTAGCCCTTGAGCTTACGTAAAAGACCAGTGTGCCAAACCCTGTCCAACGCCTTCGAGCCACAGCTCGAGCTAAGCTGGTCTTATCAAGAACTTAATTTACATATTCAGTGATGGCCGTAAGCACATCAGCAGTAGGCTTGGCAAAACGGAAGACATATTGTTTGTCAGAGAGTAGGTCGTGAGAGGCAAGATACTTCAGCATTGATTAAAGCCTCGAATACTTTTCCGACAGCGGTAGGAGACTAATACGGCGATAGTTAAAGGGGTTTCTTAAAAATAGGAACTACAGAGGAGGACTGGAAAGCAGGGAGCAGCGAGGCAATAGTTGTAGAGTTTGAAGAGAACTGGAGACAACCCGGGAGTACACTTATTTAGGATGACGGCTGGCTCCGTTTACCTTATGGGAGCAAAGCAAAGCATTCTACATTATCTGCTGTAGATTTCGAATTGATTACTAGCAGAGATAAATCAGATGTGTTGCTCTAGTAAAGCCGGAAGAAAAGATTCCTGTGAGCTTATAACGGCCGAACATCCAAGGAGATTAACGTGATTTAACTTGACATTTCCTTGCTGGAATGAAAGTTTTCACTCAGACGCGTGTTGATAGATGGTTCTTGGTTGGTGGGGGAGCGGGAAGAGATGTTTACAGACACTACCGCACAATCAGAGTGGCTAAGAGGGCCGATTTGCATAGTACGACATGAGTCAGGGATAGAGGTGACAAAGAGGGTTACCGTGGAAACGCATAGGGAAGTTCACTACTTGCGTGAGAGATTGAGTGATTGAAAAGTTCGGGGTTTGGATGTCAAGCGAGGTCAGTCATAGAGAGTTTAAGCCACCTGGCATAGTGGGCAGTAAAGTCACCGAACACAAATATATTTGCAAAATGGGTGTAGGGAGATGACCATGACTGTATTATCAGAAATACTATCAACAGTCATGAAAGGAAGGGGAACGGTAGAGAAAGAGGAAATAGCTGACTGAGTTAAGTAGAGAGAGACAGAGACACATGTAATTAAAAATAATGGAAAGCCCTAATAATAAACAAAGGAAAACAAACACCCAATAAGATTAACTATGAACAGGACCACATGTGCTGACCGTGTTCGGAAAATAAAATATTCCTACAACTTCAGACACATACATAAAAAAAACACATATTTTGTTAATAAATAAATAAATAAATCGCCCTTGATAATGGCTAAAAGAATAGTCGAAACTACTCGGATATGCAGAACCTTTAGATAGGGTCTTAAACATTTTGTGTACAGAAAAGAAAATAGTTGTACGAAAACAAGAGAAATTAAATAAATCCTTAATCGTGTTAATTGTCAGTCGTTATTTAAGGGATTTCTGCCTAAATACACAATTATATATATATATATATATATATATATATATATATATATATATATATATATATATATATATTAATTTTATGTGGCTGTGCAAGTATATATATATATATATATATATATATATATATATATTAATTTTATGTGGCTGTGCAAGTATATATATATATATATATATATATATATATATATATATATTAATTTTATGTGGCTGTGCAAGTATATATATATATATATATATATATATATATATATATATATATATATATATATATATATATACTTGCACAGCCACATAAAATTAATCTATATACATAAAATAAATGCCAATTTCATAGTAAAAAAACAAACTTTTAGCCTTGACGCCAATCACTTGTGATTAATCTTTGATTCTCTTTGGAATAAGACAAGGATAAAAAAAAATTAGAAGCAGAATGTTTACATTCTGCTTTCACATTGCAACCTCGGTGCTGTCAAACGATGAACGGTTGGAATAGCAGAGAAAGGCAAAATTAAATGGCCTGTCATACAAGGAGCCGAAATGCACACGTGTAACACGATGACCTCATCTAAGAAATTAACTATCGATTGCCTTTTTGCGCTTTTGTTGCTAGTATTATGGCAAGAAATCTCATTTTGTATGGTAACGTTTTTGTTTGTTGCAGTTTTCTTAACTCGACTCCTACGCAATTTCCATTTTTTAACACTGACACATGAAAACGTAAAACAATACACAGGCGTCACCTCACGTGAATCCATTGGAACGAATGATAATCAATAAGACGTGCAAAATGACATGTCATCAAAATTAATAATACGTCAGCATATATATCTATATACGTGTATGCGCGTACATATGTACGCATACTAACGTGCAAGTACACATATACGCATACTTATATACATATACACATGCACGCATACTAACATGCACATACACATGCACACATACTAACATGCACATACACATGTACGCACACTAACATGTACCTACTCATACACGTATACCAACATGCACATACATTTACGCATTTGAAAAATTTCTATCCAAGACGCCCGAAATCATCTAATTCATTCAACTTTATATTTCTTCGATATTCATAAAAATTTCATAAAATCAAAATTTTGCATCCATGCGTTTACGAAAAATTGTAAAAACAACAAATACAATTTTTTCATAGCTAAATACATACAAACAGACCGTTTGAACAAAGCAAATAATCAACAATTAATCGATACATTTTATCTGCATTACCGACAAAATGTGCATTGCTTATAGACGTAGACAGAGATGTTTAATTTAGATAATGAAAAATCTTGAATTGATGACGTCATTGGCTATCATGTGTGCACATTTACGCTTATGTTGTTTCTGCACATACATATATAAATTGTCATATATTATACACATATACGCTATGCATGTCCTTTGCATGCACTCCTGGGATCACACACAAACGTACGAAACACGAACACGCATGCACACAAACAAACACACACGCAGACACACAAAACCTACAAACTGTTAGGGGACCTTACCCATAATAACATAATGGACTATTCCATACGTAATAAATACTGCGCCTCAAGAGGAAGCAGAGAGTTCAGACTGAAGTCTGGAGTGAGGTCCGTTAGAGGTCCGTCAGTCAATCAGTCAGTCGAGTCATAGGCAGTCCGAAACAGAGTCGCGTTCCGACAATTACTACTAAACCTGATTGTTCGTACTAACACTTTCTACCTTCTCTGTATAACATTCCTGTTTGTAATATACCTGTGTTATTCTATATCCGTGTTCAAGTTCTTCTATATTGGTTCTACCTTGGACTATGACCGTGGTACAAGGAACCGGACCATAACAGTGGCGACGAGCGATTCTAACTCATTCGGTGGAAGAAAAAAATTTCGTTTGCCACAGCATAACAGTGGCGACGAAGATTCGAACTCTCACGTGAAGAACAAACAACAAAATCATCTCTCGTCAACATAACAAGTGACGACGAAGAAACCCCTAAAAAGGAAATACGAACTCTATACACAGAGGACTTATTTTTTTGTTATACGTCACACATAACAAGTGGCGACCTGGAAAGCCCTTAAAGAAAAATAAACTCCCTACTCGGAGGACATTTTTTTTTTTGCTATCTGTCGTACGTAACAGTGGACGACGATGAAATTCTAAAAAAAAAAAAAAAAAAAAAAGAAAAATTTTCTTTTCTTGATATCAAATTTCACTGACAACAAAGGAAAGTTTTTTTTGCGAGTACAGGCTACAGAATATCAGGTTACACAAAAAAAATACGTTAACATGGAAGATTTTAAGTCAACCATTATGGAACTTATCAAAATCCAATTTGAACAGCAACAAAGGTACGAACAGAAACATCTAGAAATGCAAGAATTATTGATACGTGCAATGGCAAATAAGGATCAAAAACCCGAGAACGAATCAGTTCTCTCTCAAGACGCTATTTGGAGTAATATTGAAGATTTCAAGTACGCACCCGACGAAGATAAAACGTTTGCAAATTACTTCCGAAGGTATGAAGATCTATATGATTTTGACTGCAAAGATTGGTCAGACGCACGTAAAGTACGCCTTTTATTAAGAAAATTAGGCACAGGCGAATATACCGATTGCTAACGGAACTTTTCAGCCATAATACTTCACTATTTCATAAAAGATGGAAATGTATGAACCTTACAAAAAAGGATAGTGAAGATTACGTAACTTTCGCATCCATTGGTAATAAATATTGTGACGACTTCAAATTATCGGAACTCAACGCTGACAACTTCAAATGCTTAATTTACGCCCAATGTCTGGTTTCAACCAAAGAAGCAGAAATGAAACGTAGAATACTTACTAAATTAGAAAATGAAGAGGATCTGACACTTCAAAAACTAGCCGAAGACTGCCAGAGACATAAAACAAGCTGGCATAGCATACATACGCAAAGTACGAAGACAAACAAATTTTCCTTCCTCACAAACAAACCGAACCTATTTTCCCGCCTCAAGAACAGGTAAAACAAAATTTTCTAATTATAGTAACACAGTCCTACGCACCAAAAAGAACATTCCTCCCAGGGGAAAAAGTTTTTTAAGGCATACAAAAATAATACCTCTTGCTGGGAACAAGGGATAATTGAGAAAAGAATTGGCAATATGATGTACATAGTTCAAGGAAAAAAATTCTCACACAGAAGACACGTGTACCAAATAAGGAGGAGACCGTTACAGGATGCTAACGGTCCACCTCAAGAAGAGGTATTGGACACGATTTTCGACACATTCGATATAACAAGAACGCAAATAATGCCAGAACCAAGAAAAAATTTACTGAACCTTTGGAAATAGATCCAAAGAAATAATATATTAAAAAAACCTGCTACGCAAAATTTTCGGAAGGGGGCTGTTAGGAGACGTTACCCATAATAACATAATGGACTATTCCATACGTAATAAATACTGCGCCTCAAGACGAAGCAGAGAGTTCAGTCTGAAGTCTGGAGTGAGGTCCGTCAGAGGTTCGTCAGGAGTCTGTCAGTCAATCAGAGCAAGCGAGTCAGTCAGTCAGTCGAGTCAGAGGCAGTTCGAAACAGAGTCGCGTTCAGACAATTACTACTAAACCTGATTGTTCGTACTAACACTTTCTACTTCTCTGTATATATTCCTGTTTGTAATATATCTGTGTTATTCCATATCCGTGTTCGAGTTCTTCTATATTAGTTCTACCTTGGACTATGACCGTGGTACAACGAACCGGACCATAACACGAACAAAATGTTATAAAAATTAAAACATGAATAATACATAAAAGAGTGCACAGCTCAGTCCTCGGTGACAGCAGTCGATGTTCGAGTCTAGGTAAAAGTAGACATTCATCCATTTAAATTGAGTTCCTATATAATAAATTTGAAAACAAAAGGCTTATATGTATATACTGATGAATAAATTGTACAAATATATAGCAATAAATTATACAAATCTATATCTATCTACATGTATGTACTTACATACATATATGCTGATTTTTTCCAGATAATTAAACATTTATACATAAATTATTTAATACCACACACATCCACACATGACTGTATACACATATAGGCACTGGTGTACGCAATCGATTTCCAAATACATTATTGATCAGTTAATGGTAGGAATAGAAAAAAGTATTAATTTTCAAGAAAGACATATTTATAGCTTAGTAAGATAAATATACTTTATCTATAAAACGTGGTTATCAATAAGAATATTCCTATTTTTTATGTAACCAAACAAAGTGATATTTATTTTGTATTTGTCACACAGTGTTTAGTAAGCTTGTCTCGGAGACGAATTCACGAGTTTCATTCTTACTGGATAAGCTATACTTGAGACTTTCTGTCCAAACAAACTCTTCCTCTGATACTTCAGGACATAGCCGATGATAGCTCTACACAAATTCCTATCTATTGTGGCTCTTTGCAGTTTTTCTCCTTTTGCTAATGTACTCGCCCTGGTAACGCTATCCATTTAACCACGTCAGGTAAGTGGTTCCCTGCCTTCCCGTTAAAGAGAAATAAAGGGTCGCAGCCGACGCTTGAGTTTGAACATAGATCGCCAATGAGCAAACACGGGTGAACCTATTATTGAATCAAGTGGATCACATGACCGTGGGAGAAACAGCAGGAAGTCGCGTGACGTCTAAAGGATCGCCATTTTTAGTCTATCCTCTATTACTATTCGGATCGCTATTTCTACTCTATCCTCTATTACTATACGGACCACTATTCTCTACTCTATGCACTAAGTTTTTTTACTTGTTTACTAAAACGATAGAAGTAAAAACTTGAGATTCATTCACTCCAGATACTGTTGCTAATTCACTCAGCGAATTTGCATATCCAGACGAAGAGATAACTTTTCCAGCTTATTATAGAAGATACGAAAGAAACTTCAAAAGGGATTGTTCGCATTGGAATGATGAAAAGAAAGTTCGGTTATTATAACGGAAATTGTTCCCCGCTGAACATGAAAAATATGTGAATTATATTTTGCCGAAAAAAACAGGAGATATAAATTTTGAGGAAACTGTTCTAATGCTATTAAAAAGTTTTTTGATAGAAGTTCATTATTAAATACACGATGGCAATGTCTTAGTAAAGTCCGACGATGGAGATTTTGTCATTTATAGATTAATGTCGTGAATGGAGAATGTGAGAAGTTCAAGTTAAAGGAATTAACGCTTGATTTATTTAAATGCATGATATTTGTACAGGGTTTAACTTCTAATAAGGACGCAGAGATAAGATCCAGGATACTTCCTAAATTAGAAATGGATTCCAAATTAACTCTCCAAAAAATAGCGGAAGAATGTCAACGTATTGTGAATTTGAAAATAGATGCCTCAAGGATTGAGGAAAAATACAATTCACAGATACATAGTGTCCGACCATCTAAGAGAAAAAAAACTACAAACGTTTTTGAGCTCCTAACAGAACAGTAAAAAAAGACGATACTCCCCAACCCCCTCCTCAATACCTAATACTTGTCATGGTTGTGGAGGTAAGGATTTTAAAAGTAATTATTTTTTTCAAGAACAACAAAACAAATGCTATGAATGCGAGGGATTAGGACACAAAACTACGTGTGGCAGATACAAAAAAATGGCGAAAAAATAAAACGTATGTGAACATGATCAATACACGGAATAACGATAAGAAGCCTAAAAGGAAAATTAACAAGACGTCTCAAAAGAGGAAATTTGTTTTGGTGCAAATTAATGATGTAAAAATAAAATTGCAACTAGATACATGATCTGATATCGCTATCATAAATGAACAGACATGGAGAAAATGGGTAAACCTAGTTTATTGATGTCTGATAACGTTGCGTATGGAGTCTCAGGACTTGGACTTTTGGGGTGAACTCAGCTGTAACTTTTCTTTTGTGGGAAAAACCAATAAAAGCGGTGGTGTTTGTATTAAAGAATAACTGGATTGCATTCTTTGATCTTTGGGACCCTTCCAATTAGCTATTTTTGCAACAAGATAAATGTTGTTACCCCTGGTGCTAATACGGCAACTGAATAATTAAAGAATGAATTGAAAAAGAGTTTCACAGAAGTTTCCTCAGAAGGTCAACTCACATACACGAAAGTAAAAGCTGGTATTCGATAGTTACACTAAATAACCAGAAATATTAAAATGTAGAAGACCGACTACCGTGGTAGTCCTATACGAGATTTTTGCAAGCTTCGGTGCTCCTGACTCTATCGTTTCAGATAACAGGACTCAATTCACGTCTAGTAAAATTAAGTTTGTTTTTTTTACAAATCATTAGCAATAGAACATAATAGCCCACCTCCTTATCACCCAACATCAAACGGACAAGCGGAAGGGTTCGTCGATAGGTAGTAAACGGAAGACGAAAACATCAAGGAATCAAAATAATATAAATAAATATTTCAAAAACAGTGATAAAGTGTTTCTTAAAATGCACCAACGTGGAAAAAAATTCTTGGAAGATGGCGTTATAAAAAAAAAACGGATCGGCAAAATAACATCCATGATAGAGGAACAAAAGTGGGAACATAAGCGAAACCTTAATCAGTTAAAACGGAGATTCACTGATTTAGTAAGTCCACGAAAAAAGGTACCGAATGAAATATTGTATGACATGTTTGACGTACCTACGCCACCAAAAATTAGTCAACAGGAACAGGAAAAAAAAACGAAAAAACAAAAAAACCACCGGAACATTTAAATATTGCACCGAAGCTGAAGAAATATAAACTCCAGGGGAAGTCATCTTAAAGGGGTTGTGTTATATAGGAATAAAGTGTCGCTGCCGAAACTTGAGTTTGAACATAGAACACTAGTGAGCAAACACAGGTGATGCCATTGTTGAATTAAGTGGATCACATGAGCAGGAAGTCGCGTGACGTCTAAAAGATGGCCATAGCTAGTCTATCCTCTATTACTATACGGATCACTATTTCTATTCTATCCTCTATTACTGTTCGGATCGCTATTTCTATTCTATCCTCTGATACTATACGGATCACTATTTCTACTCTATCCCCTACTACTATTCGGATCGCTATTTCTACTCTATCCTCTATTACTATTAGTATCGCTATTTCTACACTATCCTCTATTTTTATACGGATCACTATTTCTATTCTATCCACTATTACTGTTCAGACCGCTATTTCTATTCTATCCTCTATTATTGTTCGGATCGATATTTTGTACTCTATCCTCTATTACTATTCGGATCGCTATTTCTACACTATCCTTTATTACTATTCGGATCGCTATTTCTACTTCATCCCCTATTACTATTCGGATCATAATTTCTACTCTATCCCCTACTACTATTCGGATCGCTATTTCTACTCTATCCTCTATTACTATACGGATCGCTATTTCTACTGTATCCTCTATTACTATACGGATCGCTATTTCTACTCTATCTTCTATTACTGTTCCGATCGCTATTTATATTCTGTCATGTATTACTGATCAGATCGCTATTTCTGTTCGAGCCTCTATTACTATTCGGATCACTATTTCTATTCTATCCTCTATTAGTATTCGGATCGCTATTTCTATTCTATCCTCTATTACCATACGGATCACTAATTCTACTCTATCCTCTATTACTATACGGATCACCAATTCTATTCTATGTTCTATTACTATTCGGATCGCTATTTCTGCTCTATCTTCTATTAGTATTCGGATCGCTATTTCTATTCTATCCTCTATTACCATACGGATCACTAATTCTACTCTATCCTCTATTACTATTCGGATCGCTATTTCTACTCTATCATCTATTAATATTTGGATCGCTATTTCTACTCTATCATCTATTACTATTCGGATCACTATTTCTACTCTATCATCTATTACTATTCGGATCACTATTTCTACTCTATCCTCTATTACTATTCGTATCGCTATTTCTACTCTATCCTCTATTACTATTCTGATCGCTGATTTACTCTATCCTCTATTACTGTTCCGATCGCTATTTATATTCTATCCTGTATTACTGATCGGATCGCTATTTCTATTCGAGCCTCTATTACTATTCGGATCACTATTTCTATTCTATCCTCTATTAGTATTCGGATCGCTATTTCTATTCTATCATCTATTAATATACGGATCACCAATTCTGTTCTACCCGCTATTACTATTCGTATCGCTATTTCTACTCTATCATCTATTACTATTCGGATCACTATTTCTACTCTATCCTCTATTACTATTCGGGCCGTTATTTCTACACTATCCTCTATTACTATTCGGATCGCTATTTCTACTCTATCCTCTATTACTATACAGATCACTATTTTTATTCTATCCTGTTCCGATCGCTATATCTATTCTATCTTCTATTACGGTTCGGATAGCTATTTCTACTCTATCCTCTAATACTATACGGATCACTATTTCTACTCTATTCTCTATTACTATATGGTTCACTATTTCTACTCTAACCTCTATTACTATACGTATCGCTATTTCTACTCTATCCTCTATTATTATTCGGATCGCTAGTTCTACTCTATCCTCTATTACTATTCGGATCGCTATTTCTACTCTATCCTCTATTAATATTTGGATCGCTATTTCTATTCTATCCTCTATTACTATACGGATCACCAATTCTATTCTATCCTCTATTACTATTCAGGTCGCTATTTCTACTCTATCCTCTATTACTATACGGATCGCTATATCTACTCCATCCTCTATTACTATACGGATCGCTATTTCTACTCTATCTTCTATTACTGTTCTGATCGCTATTTATATTCTACCCTGTATTACTGATCGGATCGCTATTTCTATTCTATCCTCTATTACTATTCGGATCACTATTTCTACTCTATCCTCTATTACTATTAGGATCGCTATTTCTACACTATTTTTATACGGATCACTATTTCTATTCTATCCACTATTACTGTTCAGACCGCTATTTCTATTCTATCCTCTATTATTGTTCGGATCGATATTTTGTACTCTATCCTCTATTACTATTCGGATCGCTATTTCTATTCTATCCTCTATTACTATTCGGGCCGTTATTTCTACACTATCCTCTATTACTATTCGGATCGCTATTTCTACTCTATCCTCTATTACTATACAGATCACTATTTTTATTCTATGCTGTTCGGATCGCTATATCTATTCTATCTTCTATTACGGTTCGGATCGCTATTTCTATTCTATCCTCTGATACTATACGGATCACTATTTCTACTCTATCCCCTACTACTATTCGGATGGCTATTTCTACTCTATCCTCTATTACTATTAGTATCGCTATTTCTACACTATCCTCTATTTTTATACGGATCACTATTTCTATTCTATCCACTATTACTGTTCAGACCGCTATTTCTATTCTATCCTCTATTATTGTTCGGATCGATATTTTGTACTCTATCCTCTATTACTATTCGGATCGCTATTTCTACACTATCCTTTATTACTATTCGGATCGCTATTTCTACTTCATCCCCTATTACTATTCGGATCACAATTTCTACTCTATCCCCTACTACTATTCGGATCGCTATTTCTACTCTATCCTCTATTACTATACGGATCGCTATTTCTACTGTATCCTCTATTACTATACGGATCGCTATTTCTACTCTATCTTCTATTACTGTTCCGATCGCTATTTATATTCTGTCATGTATTACTGATCAGATCGCTATTTCTGTTCGAGCCTCTATTACTATTCGGATCACTATTTCTATTCTATCCTCTATTAGTATTCGGATCGCTATTTCTATTCTATCCTCTATTACCATACGGATCACTAATTCTACTCTATCCTCTATTACTATTCGGATCGCTATTTCTACTCTATCATCTATTAATATTTGGATCGCTATTTCTACTCTATCATCTATTACTATTCGGATCACTATTTCTACTCTATCATCTATTACTATTCGGATCACTATTTCTACTCTATCCTCTATTACTATTCGTATCGCTATTTCTACTCTATCCTCTATTACTATTCTGATCGCTGATTTACTCTATCCTCTATTACTGTTCCGATCGCTATTTATATTCTATCCTGTATTACTGATCGGATCGCTATTTCTATTCGAGCCTCTATTACTATTCGGATCACTATTTCTATTCTATCCTCTATTAGTATTCGGATCGCTATTTCTATTCTATCATCTATTAATATACGGATCACCAATTCTGTTCTACCCGCTATTACTATTCGGATCGCTATTTCTACTCTATCATCTATTACTATTCGGATCACTATTTCTACTCTATCCTCTATTACTATTCGGGCCGTTATTTCTACACTATCCTCTATTACTATTCGGATCGCTATTTCTACTCTATCCTCTATTACTATACAGATCACTATTTTTATTCTATCCTGTTCGGATCGCTATATCTATTCTATCTTCTATTACGGTTCGGATAGCTATTTCTACTCTATCCTCTAATACTATACGGATCACTATTTCTACTGTATTCTCTATTACTATATGGTTCACTATTTCTACTCTAACCTCTATTACTATTCGTATCGCTATTTCTACTCTATCCTCTATTATTATTCGGATCGCTAGTTCTACTCTATCCTCTATTACTATTCGGATCGCTATTTCTACTCTATCCTCTATCAATATTTGGATCGCTATTTCTATTCTATCCTCTATTACTATACGGATCACCAATTCTATTCTATCCTCTATTACTATTCAGGTCGCTATTTCTACTCTATCCTCTATTACTATACGGATCGCTATATCTACTCCATCCTCTATTACTATACGGATCGCTATTTCTACTCTATCTTCTATTACTGTTCCGATCGCTATTTATATTCTACCCTGTATTACTGATCGGATCGCTATTTCTATTCTATCCTCTATTACTATTCGGATCACTATTTCTACTCTATCCTCTATTACTATTAGGATCGCTATTTCTACACTATTTTTATACGGATCACTATTTCTATTCTATCCACTATTACTGTTCAGACCGCTATTTCTATTCTATCCTCTATTATTGTTCGGATCGATATTTTGTACTCTATCCTCTATTACTATTCGGATCGCTATTTCTATTCTATCCTCTATTACTGTTCGGATCGCTATTTCTATTCTATCCTCTGATACTATTCGGATCACCATTTCTACTCTATCCCTTGCTACTATTCGGATCGCTATTTCTACTCCATCCTCTATTACTATTAGGATCGCTATTTCTACACTATCCTCTATTTTTATACGGATCACTATTTCTATTCTATCCACTATTACTGTTCAGACCGCTATTTCTATTCTATCCTCTAATACTATACGGATCACTATTTCTACTCTATTCTCTATTACTGTTCCGATCGCTATTTCTACTCTAACCTCTATTACTATTCGTATCGCTATTTCTACTCTATCCTCTATTACTATACGGATCGCTATTTCTACTCTATCCTCTATTACTATTCGGATCGCTATTTCTACTCTATCCTCTATTACTATTCGGATCGCTATTTCTACTCTATCCTCTATTACTATTCGGATCGCTATTTCTACTCTATCCTCTATTAATATTCGGATCGCTATTTCTACTCTATCCTCAATTACTATTCGGATCACTATTTCTAGTGTATCCTCTATTACTATTCGCATCGCTATTTCTACTCTATCCTCTATTACTATACGGATCACTATTTCTATTCTATCCTTTATTACTATTCGGTCACTATTTCTACTCTATCCTCTGTTACTATACAGACCCCCATTTTCTATACTATGCTCTTTCTCTCTTCAGATCGCTATTCATTGGTTACTTTTTGAATGAGTATTATCGAGCAAGTATTATTAGTGTTACTGATATTCGAAGACGTCTGACACCAGCATTGTTCAACTGCGTACTATTGTTGTATCTGCGATTACATCTACTTGGCTAACAACTCTAGTACGACGAGCATTACGATGTGACAACGATTATTCGTTGACATAACAAAACTCCCACTAGCACTTTTGCTCTCAGTATGCCTCGTGAGAGTTAAATTTTCCAAGCCCCCCTTCCTCATTATGTGTTCAAGGAATTTCAGCTGTCTTTTCCTGATTCTGAGTAGAAGTATATGATTTTGTTGCCATTTCCTGTAAGACTTCTTTGTTTCTTATTCGATCCGTCTATGGAATTTTCTGTATCCTTCTGTAGGACCACATTTCGGTTGCCTCTAGTTTTTTTCTCATCCGCGAGAAGATTGTCCAGCATTCGCTGCTATATAAGAGGGTCGATATTATATAGCAATTCAGCACTCTTTTCTTTGTTCCTACCGAAATTTTTCCGTTTTTCAGCATCCATTACTTTTGGAATGCTCTCTTCGCTAGGCATATTCGGATCTCAGTGTCGCATTTTCTATTAAAACGATTTCCAGATATTTGAAATTTTGCACCTGCTTGGTGTCTATATCTCCAATTCATAATTCGACTCTTGTGATTTTTCTTTTCTTACCATACTTTCTGTCAGTTAGTCATAAATTCTGTCACAGAATAATGTGAAAGAAAAGACGAACAATAGCTCTGTCTAGGAAGTTCTGTAGTTTCCTTTCCGAGATGACCACCAACATTGTGCCATCTACGTATTTTATATTGTTAAGATTACGGCTACCGAAAATAAATCTTAGTAGGGTCTCCATTTCCCATAGGATAGCGTCACTTTAGCCCTTGAATATAAAACTATATAAATATATAGCTCCTAATATAAATTCGGGATTATTTTCGAAATGTTTACTAGCAGTTCAAATAGATCCTTCTGCTATATCTTGATAAATGCTTTTGTGTAATCTATAAAACATGTGTATCGTGTTTCTCTCACTGATATCATTCTGATCATGAATAACACTTCTCTTGTTCCAGTATTCTTCACAAAACTGCAGTGTTCTTGTTCTATTTCCGTTCTAATTCTGCTTCGTGCTCTACTTATCAGCATCATGGGTTATGTGGCTCATTAAATCGATGTCCTCTGGAGTTTGCATTCGTTTGCACCCTTTATCTTACATCATGTTACGAAGATGAATTTATTAAGGTCCTCCAGCATGTGGTCATTGTTGGTAACAATTGTTGTTACTTCGGTGATCGGTGCCTGATTTATTTACTTACAGCCATAGTAGACAAGGCTAGGCCCTCAAAATCTAAGGAGGCTTTAGCAAAGGTATATAATATTTTTGATACTGTCATTTTTCTTTCTTACACATGCTGTCATAACGCATTGTCAGTAATTTTCTTTCCATTCCATTTCAGAATTATACTGTCTTGAGCCAATAACTCGATGTTAGCATTGTTTTCTTCATAGATTTTGTCATTCCAGGAAAGCAATGAGGTAGATATGCAGAAAACACAGATGTGGAAGTATTAGGAGCCTTCCCGAACGATTTCAAGTACTGGAAATTTGAAGAAGCCACAGTAAAAATATTTAAGTGCATTCAAGTATATTGATGTAAATTGCTGCTATATATACTCTACTTTTGGAAAGATCCAACGGGCACAAAAATATATCTTTTGAATAACTAAAAATATGAATATTTGTATTGATTTAATCCAGTTGTAGGATTTTCCATTTTTTGTGTGTAATGAAATCTGACTGGCCAGTATCACAATATTCTTTTTATTAAGTTGTAGTTGTGTAATATCAATAAATGTTGCTGTTAATAAGATACAGGATTTGAGCTGAAAAGATCTGGCAGGAGTTTATGACATATTTTTATATCTGTGTTTTTACAAATCCACTTTTCTTTATTAATGCTATAATTTCATATGAAGAACAATGGATTAGTTTTCTCTTGCCTTCTTCATGTTATGGAACAAATGCACATACGCACGCACACACACACACACACACACATATATAGTTGTCATTCTATACTGATTTCCATTATAGTTAGTGTTTCCAGTTTAACATTCTATTCAAACTATAGCTAGGAGTGGTGAGGAGATTGAGAAGAGATAGTTTCATCCCTTTCCCAAGAACTTCCTAAAAGTGGACGCAACAGAATAAGCCGGAATTTGAACACGACTCGCCAGTTCGACTTTCCGTATCGATAAGCATTGCATTATATGTATCCCCATTATATGTTGTATAGCTATTCTAAAATACGCAATTATATTTCTACATTTTAAATTTATTTTACATATAATATATAGTTATAGCTAGTGTAATATTGTTAGGAATTTAATATGATTACATGCACTGGGCATTTTTACTGTATTTTAATGAAAACGTCGCTTTGTATGCGTCAAGTGCTTTTGTTTATGGATGTAATAAAAAGTTATTAACACAGCACAATTTATTTGTCTTTTATCATTGTTAATTGTCCACTAGTTGCACAACAGAAATGAACAATAAACGGAGACATCAAGAAATCTTCAGGTGTAGCCATGACCTATTTTATGTTGAATTATCGTTAATCAGTTATGCCAAATATTCTTAAAATCAACTTCGCAATATCCATTTTATGTTTTTAAAACTAAATAAGAAATTGACACTATGTATATTCAGACTATTGTCCTCATCTTTGTTGTTTTTGTAAATCTCTCCACAGTTACAATCTCTGGGTCAGGCAGTGTGCACTTGCACTCAGTTTAAATGGGCAAGAAATAGCTGAACAGTGCTAATTAAAATAAGAATGAGACAATATCCCGAGACATGAACAGTGGGACGAGAATAGTCTACCCCGTTGATGAAATAAAGCGCTCAGTTCGGAATTCCGTGTAGGTTATCCAGATCGATATACACCTGAAGAAGGCCAGAGATGCCTAAAACGTTGTGATAAAAACAACAAAAATGAGGACAATAGTCCAGATATAAATAGCGTAAATAATGGTAACTCCTCATCACAGAAGTTCAGACAAAAATTATTGAATCAGTATGAACCCGATATGATACACCAATGGAGGGGTGAGTGGAAAAGCTACATCCAGTATAGATGAAGAGACCTAAAGTTAGTTCCATGGGGCTTATCAATCGGGTAGTTCCAGGAAAGCACACAGTGTAGCGGAAAGATCAGGGCACACCCTCGTGAAGGAAAGGATTTCTCCATAACCAGCGGCGAAAATATCAGCTGGAATATGAAATATACGAAAAAAAAAACACGAAAATTACTTAGCAAATTAACGGATGAACCGGGTAAATATAAAACCCAACAAAACGCGGATAAGTCATACAGTGAAGAATTCCTAAGGGCCAAGGCTCGCCACAGACGTAATCTCGTATGGATGAAGGAACAGAATTGGAACGTCAACAAGGCCCACTACGGTTCGATTTTAGCAGATGTTGCCTCAGCAACCGGCGGAATGAGTGCTTCTGGGGAATCTGTGCTAAACTTCGTCACAGCTATCAGGCGAATTCCATACTTAGATATGATTGCTCCAGTAGAGGAGATTACTTTGAAGATCCCGAAGGCCTAGTTAAATGAGTTATGATGGAAAGTGAGATAAACCCTAGAAAAGGCGAAACCAACTAAATCAATCATCACAAGGGAAGAAAGGTTGGCAATGAAGACCTTACAGTGTGACACTAGTATGATCATACCTTCCAGCTGACAAAGTCAATGCTTCAGTTGCGATGGACAAATTGGAATACTCCAAAAATTTGGCAAGCCTAGATGGAGCTGGCAACTATAGCAAAGTGAAAAAGGATCCAACCCTAAAAACTGAGAGGAAGCTGTCACAGATTCTAAATAACATCAAGGAGTACTTCACACTAAATAAGTTACTCAACGTTATACCAAGCTACCGCACATGTATAGTCTCCTCAACATTTACAAAGTTGGTATTCCATTGAGACCTATCTTTAGCTGTAGGGACTCATTATGCTACTCGCTGAGCTGATTCCTAGTGGATATAGTTAACCCACTAACAGGGAAGTCTTCAGCCTATGTTAGAAACTCAGAAAACAATGAAACTGATGCATAACAATCTGATGGTAAGCTTGGATGTGGGAGCTCTGTTCACGAGAGTTCCTAAAGATGAGGACCTCTCAATGGTTACAAAACGATTGGAACCAGACCCCTCTCTGGGAGAACGTACTAGCATTCCAATAGATAATCTGATGAAAATGTTCACGTTCTGTGTACAGACAACATTCTTCCAACTAGAGATTGACAAATGCCAACAGGAGGAAAGCTTGGTTATGGGTTCGCCATTGTCACCAGTGATAGCAAACATATACATGGAATACTTCGAGGAATTGGCTTTATAAACGGCACCACTGAAGCCAGCAGTATGGCTGAGATACGTAGATGACACCTTCATACTCTGGCCACACAAGGAAGTTGTACAAATATTACTGGGTGATGTGAACAACAAGACTTTTGATCCGGTTGACAATGGAAGAAGAAAATAATAATCAACTAGCCTTTCTGGATGTACTAATAACTCGCACAGAGAATGAGTTCAAGACATCCGTATATCACCAGCCAACCTTCACCGGACAATAGCTTAACTTCAGTTCCCACCATACGTACAGTATGAAGAAAGGGTCCGTTCAATGCCTATAACACTAGACGAAAATCATAAGTGGTGACCCTGACACATGCCAACAAGAAATGATCAGCATCAAACGTACCCTTCAAAATAATAACTACCCGGCCAAAAATGACATCAGCGTCTACAGGTGGGAAAAGAAGGGACAAGGAACGTGAATAGAAAATTGCCACGGTCTGCCTACCTTACATCAAGGGCTTATCGGAAAAGATTCAGAAGATCTGCAGTTCATACAACTCCAGGAAAATATTTAGAAGCAGTTCCATTCTACGGAGAAATCTCTACTGTGTAAAACCTAACACGGAGGATAATATGACTAAGAATTGCATGTATTGGATTCCTTATGACAGAGAATATAAAGATGAAACAAGCTGCTCACTAACAGTAAGGTTGATGGAACATCGAAAAGCCGTAGTGATAGGCATGATAGTGAAATTGTGCATGGCTGATCATATATGGAAGAAAAAGGGATGGTCACGTCTTAAAGAATCAGCGCATATGCTAGACTATGGGAACCTCCTTAGCAAGTCTCACATGAACATAATTTCAATATGGGAGCCGCTAAGAAAGAAAGAAAGAAAGAAAGAAAGAAAGAAAGAAAGAAAGAACACGATATCCCTAGGGGAATGTGAACAGTCTACTCCCATAGATGAGAGATATTTAGTTCGGAATTCCCTGTAGGTTACCCGGATCAATATACACCTAAAGAAGGCTGAAACGTTGTGATAAAAACAACAAAGATGAGGACAATAATCTGAATATAAATAGTGTAAATAATGATAACTCCCAGAAAAATAAATGAGAAATATTCTTATTTCAAACAGAATTTCATTGTCTTTTGGAATATATCAACTAATCTTTAAATCTGCAGTTCTCATATGATATTACAAGGATATTTGAAAAGTTTTCATTCTAATTTTTTTTAATAGTATAATATGAAATGTCACACATGTTTGAACTTCTCGATTTCTTAAGGACCAGACACAAACGTCTTTTTTCTTGTTTGTCTCGGTTCTCTAAGTGATAAAAATATCTTGTCACAGTAGGATTTTAACAATAGGGCAATTTTATTTTCGAACTGTGGTATTACACTCAATATAAGATTTTGAGTTTGACATGATATATAATAGCACAAAATATCTTTTTTCCAAATCGTTACCGTTTCTTTGAGGAAATGATTTTAGAGATTAAGTTTAGATTCAATATTGGAACGTGGGGATTTCATTCCGGTGATCAGTGAAAGCCTTATAGCACAGCCTTATAAAATTTATAATTGAAACTATATGCAAAATTAGTTGGTTTGAAATTAAAAGTGATAACAAATTGCATAAACAACAACTGTTTTATCTTTAACATGAGCCACAGTGAATAGAGCAACAGTCGACCGAAAGTTTTCAATAAAAATACTTTTTTCTTTCAGAATTAGCGAGCCACGAAAGAAATTAAAAATAATTACATTCATCAACAGTGAGGCAACACATTGGTCTAATTCAATTAACCTCTTACAAAACAAAATTTTTGAACCTGCGTTTGTAAAAGGTTTTGAAATAATGAACTGCGAGAGTAACGACACTGCAGTTGCCGAATTTGCCTGCACATTCTCAAGTTGTGTGAAAAGAACAGTTAACTACAGAAGCTTCATAATTTTTATTTGGACAAAGAGAAATACACAAGCACCTTATTACTAAATCATTGTCCCATCAAATAAGACCTTCGTTTACTTCAAAGAGAAATTATATTGAACACTTTAGCTATATCATAGTGTAATATGTCATACAACGCAGTAGTTTTAGTGCAATTTTCAATAAACAATGCAAATTTAAAACATTTTGTCTTATAATTTGTGTTCAGCAATATTATGGTGTTTCATGCACTTTTTATCTATTTTTTATCATGACCTAACAAATAGTGTAAGATCTTATTCATTGATTTAGACTTTTTGTAAACATTTACAATTTTTACTGCTTTCACTTATTGAATAAAGTAAAAATTTCCTTGTGTCGATTCATAATTAGAATTTTGGTTTGAATATATTTTCCATTCAATACATCTAATACAAAAATATCAATTTTATTTGGAATTATACTTGAAATAGTAAAATTTTGAAGTCGGTTTGTAAGCAAAAACCTGGGGAAATTAGGTACATATTTTCAGACGATCTTTAAATGCTCAAAAATTGGTGAAAGTTATGAATCTACTTTTTGGTATCATTACTTAGCACATAAAACCCTAGCTTTCGCATCGAGTGCAATGTTGATTTTCTAAAGAAAGTGTAGAATCAACCTGCTGTATTTTGACAATCACTACAATAATAAGCAACTAGTAACAAAAATATGTAATATATTTTTTCAGGATACCCGTGTTTGAAATAGACACCAATTTTTATTTTATTTTAAGCACTAGAAGATAAAAACATTCAGACTTCTTCACTACCCACATCATTTCATCGTCAACGCTAAAAAAACGAGCTTACAAAATCCACAAAACCAAAAACACAAACACCACCAATAATACTTCTAAAAAAAAATTACACAAAATTCATAATCCTGTCCTCCAACAATCTTTCTACTAAACTTGCAAACAAATTTGTCGTCCCTAATAATAGGATCATTACCACCAACTCTAAAACGATCAGAGATATAATAAGGAAGAAAAATAAAGCCAGCATCAATTCAAACACCGAGGCTTATCAAATGAATTGTTTACAATACAAAAATGTTTATTTGGGGGAAACATCACGTGATCTAAAAGCCCGGATCTACGAACACAAGAGAGACTTTAGACAAACGATCTAACTCTCACGTATTGCATTGAAACGATGCTGGACATAACTTTGATTTCACTAATGACACCTTAATTAGAAAAGAACATAATTCTTTAAGGAGAAAATACTTTAAACCTTAATAATAACAACGTTATTACCAACTATAAACACACGCCTAAAACATTACATTACATCGCCATCTTTTTTAATCCATTCTTAAAGATCTAACTTATATCCATCTAATACAAAGAATACATGCCTAAAAAGATCAGCTACATATTATAATGAAGTGCCACCTCACTACACCGGCTGATCGCACAAAAGTGAAGTCATTAGAACTTCCACTAGACACACACACATACACAATTACGAATACACATTACTACCTGATGCTAGGTTATACAAGAATCTTCACAAGCTTACATACATATAGAATTATCTACGGTTTTAATGCACTTGATACGTGAGTGACTAATGAGAACTGATCCTAACAAAATTAAAAATTCCTGAGTTTCCGTCTTTTTGTCTGTTTTCTCTAAATCCCGGACGAAGCTTATTTTTATTTTATATATATATATATATATATATATATATATATATATATATATATATATATATATATATGTGTGTGTGTGTGTGTGTGTGTGTGTACTTTATCATTCACATTTTTCGTTTATGGCTTCTAAAAAAGCGCATTTTTTTTTTACTGTCGAGTAATATTGTCGTCTTTTGGACTGTGAAATCTATATTACTATTAAATGTTCATTTTATATAAGATTTTACAATAATATATATTTCACTGTATACAAATGATAATTGTTGTTTTTTGAAATTTTGCTCCGTCTAGCGAATTATAAGGAAATGAGAGATGTCATCACAAAATGTCTGTTATTTGATATTTTTCTTTGAACTACAATATTGTGTCAGATTTCTCATATTGAATATGGCACACGATATATTCTGGCCATTAATACTTTGTTGAAGACATCTAATGATATTTAAAACTTGGTTCAATATACCATTGTGTTTACTTTCATAACAATGGTAAGCAAGTTTCAAAATTAAAAGAAGGCCATTCATGAAATATTCTTACTATTTGATATTTCTAACAAATTCTTCAAAAATTATCATTGGGCTTTTTATATATGTTGTTTCATCGTCAGCATTGTCTTGGGACATTATTTCATTTTAAGACTTAGACATTAAATTTTTATATGATAATTGTAAACGTGATCAAATTTGTACAATTTTCAGTAAGGCGAAAAGATCTTGTCTTAATCGTAAAATATTTCAATATTTTTGTACACGTGTAGAGAGAAAAGTAATATAATTTTTATCAATTAAAATATTATAAAAACATTGATAAACTTGTTCTCGTTTATTAAGTTTCAAATTTTTGGAAAGTATATTTTCTAAACCATGATCTTTCCCCTCGTACGATTTTCAAATTAGAATTTGGTTTGGAATAGTGTTTTAAGGAAGTATACATGATTGTTAAAGATTTTTCAAGAACACGAGTGTAACGACTATTGCAAATATGTTTCAATAAAAATCATTTAATTTGATTAATTAGTTTTCTACGGCTTATAAACCCTTTGCAGATTTTCAATAGAAAATACCTGCCTTGACTTAACAGAAATTGAACTGTTGCTTGGCATCATATCTAATTACTATAAAGTGATACGTAGAAATTAGTATATTCAAGCATATTTCTTTTTATCACTCGTGACATGGCTAGAAATCTGCTAGAAAGATTCATGTCAATGCACATTCGTTTCTTAAAAAGAAGATAGAATGAATTGTGGTATTTGTGACTTATTAAGAAATCAATAATCAGAATAAAATTGGCTCCAATGAAATAATCTTATGATTTCTTGTTGCATTATTAATAATTTCATTAATAACTTTCTAAGAGGATAGAACTAGAAGTACTTAAAACATCAAATGGAAGGTGGGTGGAGAAAGCAGTCAGCTTAGCTACGGCAACATAAGAATGAAGTAATTAAAATAATCGAAGCTCAAAGCACTATCACTCAAGTTCACCTATTTACAAAATTCATTTCTTATAACGACAATTATAAAATTAAAAGTTTTACAAAATGATATAAAAGAATAATTTGCTACAAATATATTTATGTATTTGTAATATGTAGATAAATGAATATTTTGTTATATCACTTAAAGTATACAGTATAGCCATTAAATACGAGAAAGTTTATTTCACAGAGATTTCATAAAGGTAACATTTGATAGCAAGCAGAATGCTGGTAAAACAAATTGTAGCATTTATAGACATATCAAGGTAAATTTGCACACAGCTACTAGCACAAAGCCTGTTCCAAATCTATACAGTGTATTTTATAACCATGTATTTTATTGGAAGAAAAGTAAATGAATGTGCCTAAATCATTTACTTGGAAAGTTGCAACTAAATCGCCATTATTCTCTCTTCAAGAAAAAAAAAAAAAAAAAAAACTATTATTCTACTTAACCCATTAATACTTCAAAACGAAACTGTGGGCATTAATCACTTATAAATAGAAATCATTAATTAATACCGAATTTTTTTATGAATCTATAATTAATATCTAATTTTTATTTTTATTGTTAACAACAGATTTTACGGTAGGCATTAATGGATTATGGAAACGCAGACAAAATCCCTTTACATTAATTTTCTTATGTATGATTTGAGTTCAGTAGTTAAACGAAAAGATACCATTTGAGAATTGTACAAATATAGTGTGTACGGCCATCTACTGGACTGTCAATTTGTCCTAATTTACTTGCAAGCTCATGTCAAAATTACTAATTGGTAATTAGTATATGAAATCAATTAATGAATAAATATTGGGATCAAATCAGCATTTGATAAAACTGAGCTATTAACAATATCTACTTAGTGGTCCAGGAAAATTCCAATCTCTAAAATAGGAAAATCGGATCATTATTATAAAACTAAAATATTGCAAATTTAAAGGAAAGGAAAAATTTCGAATATTGCGTTCAACTTATTGTTCAGATATTTAAGAAAAAAGCAATTTTGGTTTCATGTTCTAATAATCCGGGGCAGTATTACAATAACGTATCATTTTAAAATACTATAGCATTTGTGTTGAAATTCAAAGATTGGAAGTGTAGCGAAAATTTCTCCTGAATGTCTCGTGAATGTATACATGTCAGCAACTAGAGCATTTTTCTATTTTTTCGCTGAATAATATTTCCTCGCATGCACGTATATACGTGTGGTGGGTCTGTGTAAAATTATAATAGGTAAAAATTACTATTATTTTTAATTTAAAAAAAAGTTTATTTGCTATTATTTTAAAGCTGGTTATTTGCTTGTTTTTGATGACTGTGTATATGTGACTGGTAGAAATTTCAGTTTGTAATCCTTATTGGTTATTTTTATGGTGGTATTAAATATGCTGGGGGAGGGGGTAGTTTACGTTAATAATTATGAGAGGTTTATATGATAATAGTAGATGTGATAGTAATATGTAAGGGGGTTGGTGACAATGATAATATAAGTGGCTAATAGTTATTGTAAATTGGTAGAAGTGATTAGTAATGGTGGTGCGAGAATAATAAAAAACAATAAGTGTAATTATTATGGTGGTAGCTTGAACTAAAAAGTGATTGTTGGTGTTTTATTTTATTTTATTTCATATATTTATTTATTTTGGTATAAATCCTGGTAATTGGTATTTATTTTCATGTCTACATTTGGAAATTATCTCTGATCTTATTGGTTTTTATTTGGTGGTATTAAATATGCTGGGGGAGTAATTTACGTTAATAATTATAGTGGATTTATATGTTAATAGTAGATGTGATGTGGTAGTAATGGTGTTGGTGGTAATGAAAGCGAGTGAAATCACAAGTCATCGTGACCAAAGGTTTGAGTGTGCTGGCCTTGTTCAGACTTGATCACGCTAGATAATGCGCTCTCTCTGCTAAAACATAGTTGCAGTATAAAACACTGATGTGCTCTGTGTGTTTTGAACTAGCACAAATCTGCCTGAGCAAGTGTCTGCAACAGGAATTGGCTAGCCGCGCTAGTAGACGAGCATCCTCAGATACAAGTGGTCACCCATAATATATATATATATATATATATATATATATATATATATATATATATATATATTGAGGTCTGTCTTCATTTTGGAATTACAATGCCAATACTCCGACAAAAATTTGCGACGCAATGGGAAATAATGCTGTAAGAAACTTCACCAAATTTGAAGCTTTCTTCAGATAAGATTTTTTTGTTTTAGTGCTTGGATTGACTTTTTGCCCAAATACTAGAACCTTTGAAAAAAATAATCTAGCTCAGGGTGTATTTCAATATTTTTTCGAAAACAATGGTGGCGAAAACTCTACAACAAGATAGTGGCATAATTTGGTTAATAAAAATCCATCCTGATATCTAGAGAAAGTTCGAGGGGGACACTGACAGTCATTACTAGAATTTTTGCAAATCTGCCAGGCTGGTTGTTATAAGGGAAGACGTAAAATCAAACGATAAAAAACATGGAACAACCTTATGTCCGCAACGTAACACTCTTCGTCGTCTCACCAATTATAATTCGATCGTCATCAAAATGACAGACAAAAGAGGCACTATTATTATTATTATTATGAATAAAGAAAATATATTTCGGCTTGTGACGAAGTTTTAAGCGACAAAATTTTTATGAAGTAGTAAAAATAGATCCGTACCCTTATTACAGAAAAAAGTTAGACACGATAATTTCTGAAATGAAAGAAAACAGTTTTATCAATGAATAAGAATTTAACATATTACGTTCAGAGCAAAGTACACCAATGTTTTATGACCTTCCAAAAATACATAAGAAATTTGATAAATTTCCACTGCTGCACTCGATTTGTAGTGGATATTAATGTTGCACGGCAAAATCCTCTAAGCGGATAGATGTTTTTATTTGTAAAATTTTATTTTATTTCTAAAATAATTCTCAAAACGAAAACATTTCCTTTATGATTGCTTTTTGGTCGCCATAGATATCTCATCTCTTTATCTTAACACTGATCACGAGGAAGGCATTGAGGCAAAGCTTTCGAGAAACGCAAAAATGAAAGCATTCCGTCAAACTTTTTTTGTAGACTTATACGATTCTTCTTGGAAAGCAACACGATGAAGTTTGGGAAAAGGTTTTCCACCAAATGAAAGAATGTGCAATGGGGACCCCAATGGCCGTTAAATTTGTAAGTGATTTTATCACAAACTTCGAAGAAAAACTAATTGAAGCTTTCAAATCACAAGACAGCCATGAATCAGAACTTTGCGATTTATTGATATTTTTTCATATGCGTATGTACACAGGAAAGTTTACAAAGTTTTTAAAAATTCTGCGATACTTTTGCATTTGAAAATTATTTTTAATCACATATAAAATTTATATCTAGTTTCTCCAAAGCTAGTGTTGAATTTTTAGAGGTCTTTAGACCGAATTATTTGCAAACCTACCTCATCATACATTTACCTGCACCATCATTCTGATCATCCTTATCACACAATAAAACCCGAAGTGCCAATTTTTTATGTATAAGGCGAATTTGCACAGAGATAAAAGATTGTTGGAAGCATGCTAATAATTTAATTCGGCATTATGTTAAGCATAGCTATCAAGAGTCGCGACTGGAACAAATTGCCAATGAAATAACTAAAAATGAAGATTACCATAATTTTATGATCCCATGAGTCATCAACTGGCACTAAAACTTTGCTGGAATTTCGAAAATACTGCACGACAGCTATGAAGAAATTACGCAAAATTATCTGCGTTTTAAAGAGATTTTTTTTATTCCCCTTATAGTTTCTTTCAAAAGAAATAAAAACATTGGACAAATTTTAACAAATTTCACACACTCAAAACAACATTGGCGTTTTGAATCGTTGTACTACTGAAAACATTTCTAGAAGAGGAAAACCCATTTCTTTGTGCAACAACATAATTTCTATCAGAAATTCAAAGAGAAACATCACAATTTCTAGAGAGAGGCTGTGTCAGTTGAAATGATTCGCATTTAATATACACCACCCACTGTACCAAATATGACTTCATTTATGTTGGATTGCACAACGGAAAAATTAAATAAAAAATTTAATGGATACAGGTATAATGTCAGATACAGCAATGTGACATGAACGGAACTTGCAAAACATTTTATTACTAACGACTGTAATTTCGACAAACATCTTAAGGTGTATATTCTGAAAAAATATTCAGAATCTACAGACCTTTCGACGCTTAAAACACATGGGGATGGTTATGTATGTAAATTACTAACATCCTGACCCGGAGAATGAGCAGAATGACAGGAAAGTTCTATAAGATTTATACTAAGCTATTTGATTAATTCCTCTTAGTAACTAATCAACTAACGGAAAATTCGAAGGTGAACAAGATCACCATCCTATTAAGCACGTTTCAGTTTCATGCCTTCACGCAAAAACTTATAAATTTTTTTGTAGTTTATATATATTTTTATATTTGAAAATTTAATAAAAAATGTAACTTGAAGAAGACATTCATTTGAAATATTGTTTAACAATGTCAAACACTGCTTTTTATTTTCTTAAATCGCACTCTTCTCTTAACTGTAATAATAATAATAATAATAATAATAATAAATGCTTCGTAACGTTGACTGAACTATTAATTATTTCAGTTCTTTCTGATTTCAGATTTTGTTACAATTTCATAATTAATTAGACAATTCCTTTTTAGATACACCTACCATGGAACGGTGTATATTTCTGCATGAATTACAGCACGCTATAAGTTCACTATTTCTAAAATTAGATGACCAGCTACAGACAGTAGATGAATGGATCTTTCTAATTATCACTGTACACAAAGCAGCAGTACTCTTCATATATGGTACAATCGCTACGGGCTGATTTTGTTCGACAGACGTTAATAATATTTGTCTGCTTTTAATGTTATAATTATACAAGCGCAAGTTTAGTTCCGTGCCTTCGAGTTGGATTACAAATTTGTTGATGTACGTTACTCGATGAGGAATATTTTGTTAGTCCTTCTACTGTCTATATCTAAAACCTTTTAATAGCAAAAACATAATCACATGTACATATAAGAATTGTAAATATGGAACAATATAAAGTAATTTTAAGAAAATCATTAAAATGATAATAATAACGAATATGTAAAATAACAAACTTCATAATGTGGCCTCAGGGTTGTCCACCGGCCACATTATGATGATGCAGGTTGTACCAACTCCTACCTGTCCACGTCATGGTCGATAACTGTCTGCTTCTTTTACTTCAGACCTCATCTTCCAACCAAAATCCCCCATGACTTACAAAGACCGAAAAAGTAATCTACTACTCTTCTCATCCTTTATTCTATCACTCCTACCTGATCTTGCTCCAAATTTTCTGTAACCCCTTGCGTCCTAGTGGCTTCTCGCCTTACTTGGGGTAAAACGCTTAAACCCCCCCCCCCAAAAAAAACTGTGTATTAACGGCACAGGTATAATAGGTGTGTCGTAAGAATGATTTTATATTTCAGGTAGTATTACTAAAAAGTTTAGCTTATTAGATAAGCAAGCCCATCTATTAATACTTTTTCTTTACTTGTAGTTTTCAGCAAGATTCTTAATTTTCGAATATTTTCTATCAACCTAAAGTAATATCTTCAACCTAAATTTGCACGTAAAGATGCAAGTAACGACTCGGCGATATTCATATGAAAGAAAATCTGATATTCTTTGGGTAACATGTATTTTCAAATAATCATCTTTTCAGGTACGATTCGATTTAAATCGTTATAAAAATGAATTAATTTTACCCTCGTGCTAAATGGAATTAAATTACACAAGGAAAAAATGTAGCTTTCCTTGAAACTGTTACGAGCCCAATATGAAGGTGAGTGATAAACAGGTCAGTGAGAACAAGAGAACTGATAGACAAAAATAGGATTAGGTATAAGAAATTTAAGCTGTTTTAAGCGTGTATCGTATGCGCGCCTTTCAGAGAGAAAGCTTTCACTGCGTTGAACTTTTGCTTAATTTTTGAATTTCGAAAATATTTTTAGTACCTTTCAACTTGTGGGAAAACAACACAGAATAAATTTGACAATTACTAGACGAGAATTGAAAGGAATGTCAAAGTCGATCTCATATCAAGGAAAAGTGTGCTTGTTCTATTCTTCACTGTTACCACGAACTTTGCTTCGAAAACTGTGCCAATTCTTTGAAAACTATTCAGAGAAGTATTTTCTTTTTTTTAATTGTATGCGGTTTTCTTTTCTGATGAAGTTATGCAGCTTTATAATTTTTATTGTAAAAAGGCATATTTCATTTTCATTGTTATTAGCCATCATTTGGCATACAATGCACTTAATTTGTGTAATTCATTCATTTTTGTGTGTTAACAATAAATTTATCGTCTGTTTTTAAACTCAGCTCGTCTTGTCTTTGTTGTGTACACGTATAAATTAAATGTTACCTAAACAGTTGTTTCAACTATTTTTCCGAAGGTTTTTTAACAAATAAAAAAAATCCTATACAACGATTGATACCTTTGTGTTATACATTATGCTTATCTGAGAAGAAGCATTATACTTCTAAATTCTAAAGAGTTTTGGGTGAGTTCTGAACATTGAATGTTATGATAGTACATTCCTTCACGCTTCACAAAGAAATTTACTAAAGGAAAACATATAATTTTTTTGCCACCAGGACAATAGATACTAATTTTGATTCATTGATGAGATACGTGTAAATTACACGACATTTAATAATACAAAATATTTCTTGAAAACTTAGTACTTAAAGATTCGCGGTTGTAATTTGCCTCACAAACTCAATCTTGAAAATAGTGTTTAATGTTTGTCGTGATTTCGGCTAGTTTAAATATTATTCTTGTTATGGCCCGGTTCCTTGTACCACGGTGATAGTCCAAGGTAGAACCAATAAAGAAGAACTCGAACACGGGTATGGAATAACACAGATATATTACAAACAGGAATATATACAGAGAAGTAGAAGTGTTAGTATGAACAATCAGGTTTAGAAGTCTCGACCAGTATCCCTATTCCAAATGTCTTGCAGTAATTGTCTGAAGGCAACTCTGTTTCGGACTGTCTCAGACTCGACTCTTGACTCGACTTGAACTACTGACTATATTTAGTCACCCCCACGTGGGCATCATGTGGCACAAGGCCGATTTAACGTGGGATCTTCGAGCACGTGGGCTCGGCCAAAAATATGCCCATTGAACCCGTATAAACGGGTTCAGGGGTGGTTTAGCTCCTCGAAAGAGACTCCGCCCTTCTCCGTAGCCTCCTTCGGGTTCCTCCCCGCCCGAAGGCGGAGAGTTCAACCGAACAGCCGGTCAGGACTTGAGCGACTGACTGACGATATTCAGTCATCCCCCCACTGGGGCATCATGTGGTACAAGGCCGGTTATTTAATGTGGGATCTCCGAGCTTGTGGGCTTGGCCCCAAAATATGCACATTGAACCCGTATAAACGGGCTCAGCGCCGGTTTACCTCCCCGCACGAGACTCCGCCCCTCGGCGTAGCCTCGTTCGGGTTCCTCTCCGCCCGAAAGCAAGAGTTCAACCGAACAGTCGGTTCACAAGTGAGCGACTGACTGACGATATTCAGTCACGCCACCCCCACTGGGGCATCATGTGGCACAAGGCCGTTTTTAACGTGGGATTTCCGAGCCCGTGGGCTCGGCCCAAATATATGCCTATTGAACCCGTATAAACAGGGTTAGAGCCGGTTTACCTCCCCGAAAAAGAATCCGCCCTTCGGCGTAGCCTCGTTCGAGTTCCTCCCCGTCCGAAAGCAGAGAGTTTAACCGAACAGCCGGTCAGGACTTGAGCGACTGACTGACGATATTCAGTCACTCCCACCACTGGGGCATTATGTAGCACAAGGCCGTTTTTAACGTGGGATTTCCGAGCCCGTGGGCTCGGCCCAAATATATGCCTATTGAACCCGTATAAACAGGGTTAGGGCCGGTTTACCTCCTCGAAAAAGATTCCACCCTTCGGCGTAGCCTCGTTCGGGTTCCTCCCCGCCCGAAGTCAGAGTGTTCAACCGAACAGCGGGTCATGAGGTAAACGACAGACTCCTTGCCTACTCCGGAGTCGCAGTATTTATTAAGTATGGAATAGTCCATTATTATTATTATGTGTAAGATCCCATGACAATTCTTTACGCAAAATGTTTTCGTATAATGTAAAGTATTACACTGTCAGATACTCTGTCGTAGTTTAATTCTTCAATATACATATAATTTATTTTGTGCTTGTGTTATCTTTTTCAACATTTTAGTTCAAGTTTCTAAATATTAGATTAAAGAGTTTTGAATTCGTTAAATTTTGAATAGAATTTATAAAAGTTGGACTCAAGGGTACGTTTAAACTACTCTTCGGAGATAAAAGAATTATTGTGCAGTTTTGAAATGTCAGGTTTTCTGAAGGTATACTTACTGGATAATTTTATTTTGAAAGTTTATTTTGATAGATTTTCTAGTTTATACAAAACGTAACAATTGTTGAAAAAAAAGACGTTATATTCAAATCTATCTGCAAGAAGTAATATAAATAACATTAATCTGCATTTAAACAATCTTTTGCTACAAAGATACAAAATGAGTCTTTATAACAGAACGACAGCAATTGTTTTGATTCAACAGAGAAAAATCACAAATGAAAACGACTGTAGTAGTGTAGCAATTAGATTTGAAGCAGCTAAACATTTAGTTGCAAAGGTTATGTTTCCTACTTTATATTTTCTTGATTTCTCATTTGGGTATAATGGCGATATTTTTCGTTCGCTGTGACAAAAGTAGGACCCTCCACAAAAACGCGATGCCTAAGATTTAAAATGAATTTTTAAAACTGAAAAATCTTCCTTGAATCTTTTATTTTAGTTTTAATTTTAAGCTAATAGATTTCATTTGATATTTCCACTAAGCGAAATACTTTGTTGTATTTCAAAAACTAACTTAAATTGACTGGAATTAGTTTTTTTATGCTAAAATAGCTGATTAGTGCCCTTTTTCAGTTGTCTTTCATTGCAATGCAATTCTCTTCATTTAAAAATCTTGCAAAAATAAAATATACTTTTCTGAAACTTTATTTGAAGAATATACAACGATTTAATTAATCTGATTTGAAACAAATATTATTTACTTTAAGTTTAAACTGTCACAGAAATGCATTTTTAACCCGTCAATAACTGTGTTATTAACCCGACAGTAGCCGTTTTGACACTTAGATAGTATGATGATAAATGATGTTCTACGGAGAAACATAATTTAAGAAAATGACTTAAGCGCCATTTTTATATAATTTTTAAGTATTCAGTAATATTAAAAATTTATGAAAATATTCTCCATAATCTAATATTTTATTGAATTTTAGAAATTTTGACTTTAAATTTACTATAGTTATCGCTCTTATTTTCTGATAATGTCATGTATAGTCGCTTGTACTTACATAAATCGTACTTTGAAAAATTAATGTACATACAAAAAATTCAAAATTCCTTTAAAAATATTGGTGTTTGATGAGCTTTTCCGTTTATGATTAGTAAATATAGTTTTCACTTAATAATATAATCTAAAACATATAATATTGAGCTTTAACAGATTTAAAATTTAATAACTTTTTCTATTTAAAACGAAAACAATTCTTGTAAAAGATCATTATTCATCGTATTTTTTCTTAAGACAATTGGTAAATGATGTTTCTGTTTGGCTAAAACAAATTGATGATTTTAATCCTCCGGACAGTCCTGCTTTTAACTGATATAAATATAAAGAAGCGGAGAATAATTTAATTCCTTAAAATCCAACAATTACTTGATTTTTGCAAGAATTTCCAAAAAGAAAAAAAAAAGAAAAAAAAGACGCTAAGAATCGCTCTACTAATCTTTAGTCCACCTGCTGACACAAGAAAAACAAGATTTTCAACCACAATTTTGCGGGTTACCTACACACGGGTGTCATGAATGTTAGTTGAGTATGAGCTAAACATGTAGAATTGTAGATCCAGTAAAGAAAATCGTTTGTCTAATCGCTACACTGCTACAGTCATTTTCATTTGTGATTTTCCTTTATTGAATCAAAACAATTGCTGTCGTCAATTTTATCTTTCAATATAAGGAACGCTCTAAAAGTAATGCATTTTATTTGTTTCTACGAAAATTACAACGGGATGCACAATAATTTCATTGGATAGAGAATTTTCGCGATTGTTTAAACTATTTTCCACATAATCACTATCATTGGTCATGCATTTTCGCCACCAGTGATCATATTGTTAGTTGGCAGTTGCAGAAGATCACCCAGAAAATGGATTTTCCTCATACATTGCCATTAATGAGACGTATTAATGTCCACCTGTGCTCACATTCATTGTTTGGTTATTTTAAATGTTTAGTGTCGATGAATGTCGATATGTATATATTTTTTCTATGTTGAGGAATTCAATGAAACGCCACTGTTACCTACGCACTTTCATATCGGACGCTATTTTATCACACTACCGTCGTAATATGGGAAAAACACATTGATTGTTGGTGGTAAATTTGATACTGTCAACATTCACTTCTGATGTCGTATGTTAACTTTTAAAAAAGCAGTCATTTAAGTTTCTGAGTAACCGTCGTAATATTAAGAAATAAAATGTGGTTTTATATAACTACGATAAAGATTATTTAGAAGAAATGAATTGATTTTTTCCGTATATATACACCCAAATTATAAATATTCTGACGGTATTATATGCTTTCTAAATTACTAATCACCTGCTAAGAAAATATATTACTGATCTGACTCTTGCGTCTCATTTCACCTCTCACTGATTTCAAATAAATAAATTTCTAAATGCAATAATGCATTCAAAGAAAACTACCTTCAAAAATCGTTTTCGACATTTTAATTCGCTTTTGTATATTTATTTTTAAAGGTGACCTTTTGCATGTTTTTCGATCTATTATTGTACAAAAAGATATCGTTACATAAATATATCCATAGCCAATACCATGGTAAATTGTTGTTTTCCTAGTGACAGTCTCGGGTTAGTCTCTGAAAATGTTAATATCGTGTAGGTGGATATGTCAGTGAAAGATGACGTCAGCTGTCACTCAAGCACTAGTAAAAATGAGTGGTAGATGTGTTAGAGCGATAAATGTATGCGTATGTGCGCATGTCCATATATGTTTACACAGAAGGAAAATAAAAAGTGAAGTTAAAATAAAAAGGAGGAAACATCTACATTGCCAGAACGGAAAGACGTGACATTACGTATTGCGATATTATTTTTGATTGACAATGCTTTACATCAAAGAAAATATGTTTCTCTTTTAGCATTAACAAATGCTGCAAGGGAAAATATACACCAATGTGACTTCGGAAATGATTAAATATCTAATACTGTGTGGGGAATGCTATCCAGATAAAGTGATGCTCTAATAAATTAAGCCGAGGATACTGTACTAAAAGTTATCCTAAGATATGCGGCTTTTGAGATAGTACTGTATCTAATTTTTTTCAAGGTAAATAATATGTATTTATATATAAGGAAAATGTAGCAGAATACGATAAATAACCTAATAAATATAAAACACTTTAATTCTTATATATTCAGAAAGGTTTGAAAAATTTGCTCTTGCGTGTGTAGCTTTGAGTTGGTCTCCTGTTGCATGAGCAATCAGTAGTTACGTGTCATATTTGGATTTAATATAATATTTATCTTGAACGAAAATATGCTATGCACATATCTGAAAGCTGTGACATGTTAGGAAAATTTTGAGTACAGATTCAGAATCAAGCGTATTTGATTTAGTAAAGACCATTTGTCCAGGTGCCAAGGAAATTTTTTTCGTTGCTCAATGAAATTGATAAATTGATAAATTCTCTCCCATAATATGTGCATGGATAACACAAATTCTTTAGTTCATAAAGTAATTTTGAGTATTGATTCGGAATCAGTGTACTCGATTTAGTTTAAAACACGATATTTTGGCCTGATAACAAAATCTTTGTTGCCGATTTTAGCCAAGGGTGTCATGAATGTTAGTTGAGTTAAACACGTAGATCTAATTTGAAACTATTAGTCCTTTTACGAAAGCCATGATTGCTGTCGATGTAGAACCTAAGACACATCAACTTTAAGTATTGACTTCTCGTCTCTGTACAGAAAAATACTTTATTGCAAACAACTCTTTTTAGTACGCTAACAAGTAAAAATCAGATTTGAAAATAAAAATGGCCATTAAAACATTTAAAAATTGGTAAAAATTTTGCAATTCAAAATTAACTGCTTTTATAGAGCGCTGTTGCAGTTAGAACCAAAACTAGAATCTAAGATTTTATTTCAATAATTATAATTCATTGCAATTATACTAATAACTATATGAATATTCCATAAAGAATTATTGTTCTCATAGAGTTGTTGATATATAATAATGATAAGAACTGAACTGTTTGTGAAAAGTTTTCTTTTTAGAAATAGTTTTTCGCAGTTGAATTATGGCCTAACACATTGAGTCAAAACTATGGTTTTAATTAGAAGTGTAACTCATTCTTTATAGAATAACCATGGTTTTATTTATTTGTGGTATTTATTTAATGTGAATGTAAAAACTTTGCAATAATATAGGATTGAACAAGTCACGAAATCGGGATGTAAATGTGATCATATACTTAAATAAACTTATTTATCATTCATTAATTCGTGTAGTATGTTGATTATTATTATTTTACTCGAAAAGGGTACCGAATATTCTGGTGATTACACAATATTTCTGTTATTTATGATTTACAATATGTAAATTGAAAAAGAACAGAAATATTTTATTTCTGAAGATATTACTCCTTTAATTGCGTGTATTTTGGGAATTGCTTTATATCGAACTATGATTGAACAGAATATAATTTTGGAATTGAAATTAAAAGGCACAAGAACGTGCTACTGTCCTTGGGCAAAACAAATCCCCCTTATTGCACAAACAACAATCATGAAGCCACCTTTGGAAAATAACATTGTTATGCATATCAACTTAACAAATACAAAGTGAACCATAATTGAATATAATTGTCACATTTTATTTTGCAATTCAAATATTGTCACAATTTTGTATTAACCAACCAATGTTGGTAACATTTTCAGCATATAATAAGGCTGATATGAACAAAATATCGCCTGAGCGTCAGCTTATAATATCAATTTTAATTTAAAAAAATGTGTGGCCACCTGTTTGGGGCATATCAGGTTTTATTATGCAAAGCACCACATATTTTTATTTATAAATAATTACAAAATGTATGGCTACAGATATATACATTTGATTAGGACAATATTTCGTATGTCTGAATAAATTATTATTTTTATTGGTCTCCTTCAAATTCTATATTTTTCATCAGTGTTTTATTCATTGATTTTGTTAATATTCTTTCTACTGTTTTCCATTTTTGCAACAGTTTTATTGCTGTCCAGAGATATTTCTAGCTGGAATATTGTTTTCTGTTATCATCTATTGTCTCTTTTAAATGATGAACCAATAGAAGAGGCTGAGTAGCATATGATTTGTTTTTAAAACCGTTTTTGGTGGGGAAGGTAGATAATAGTAAACCTTGCAAAATGCAAAGGCGTATTGCATAGCAACAATGCACTTAAATCATCTTAGTTGACTTGGACCACTCACAAAGACATTGTTGAAGAAGTTAGAATAATTATAAGCATTTATTTTAACTCCTTAATGAAATTTGAAGAGACCTTTCATTTTATTGCCTAAAATACTAGCTCCAAATATTGCTCTCTCTCTGTTGCTTTTTAAGATGTGTTGGGTAACTATTTCCATGAAGGACCCCATCTATCAGGCTCATATAATGTAGCTATACATTCATCACCGTTTTCAATGTTGACTTGTTAACACGTAACTGACATCATTACTTTTTGTTTTATAACAAATGTAAATTCTGTTCTACAGATTTGATTTATATAAAATGCAATAAAATTTACTTAAATGTTCTCAAGATTTGAAATCAAATATCCTTAAAAGTATATTCTTAAGAAAACGCATTTGTAGGGAAGTAGTCTCTGTACTTTTTTAAAAATATCAACAACACTATAAAAATATCATTAGAGGAATAGATTTGGATTATTACTATTTTGATTACCATCAAAATAGTAATATACAATTATATTGATGATGGTAATCAACAATTGTCTTCGAAATAAGTTAACAACTGATATTGTTTCTAGTCATTTCACACAAAGTAAGGCGATAAAACTACTAAGACGCAAGTTTTTATTGAGAAGGAAAGAAACAGAAACATTATTGAGGAGAGAAGAAAATAAAGGAACACGGTTCATAGAGACAGATGACGACGATCGATGTTGCATTTAAATATTTGAAAATCGTAGTTGAGAGGAAAAAAGGAAATCAAGAGAGATTTTCACATGTGAAAAGTTTGAGAGAAGAAAGTATGAAAATAGAATTTCATCGTGCGATTTCTACAATGAAATTATGCTAATCTATTACTACGCATAAATTCATGTGATCGAGTTACCAAGAATCTCCTCAAAACAATCGCGATGAAAATATTTCTAAAGGATGCACAAGCATTGTTATAGCGCTGGGGCTGAAGCCAAGAGGCCAGTTCAGGATCGATAACGTTGCAGATTCCTCTTTGGAGTTTGCGAAGAATCTCTAGATTCATAGCAGAAGCACCGGATGTAGTAACAATATTCAGTGCACTGACGAATGGTAAACTTATAAATATAACTTCTGGGGAGAAAAGATGTCTAGAACAACACAATGAACCAACTTTCCTAACAGAATACTTAATAATTGATGCGATATAATTGTTCCAATCAATATAAATGGAAAATGTTAGATCGAGAAAGCGCAATGAGGTACTTTCTTGGAGGTTGCCAACAGCCATGTTGATGGAAGGCAAAACGATTAAAAGAAAGCAGTTTAGCCTTGAAGGCGCTAAAATTAACAAGCCATTTCTTGCTCCAGTTAACAAAAGATTGAAGATCATTTTCGATATCAGCTGCCAATTTGACCTTATCGAAACTATCAAATTTACCATTAAGACAGGAGCAAATAGTTGTGTCATTAGCATAAATACCAATTCAAAAACTGATGAGATTGGGAAGGTCATTGGTAAAAAAGGAAGAAAATAAGTCTAAGGATAGAGGCATGGGGAACATCCGCATTTATGTAGAAAAATCTAGAAGCGTGTCCATTCAAGCTTTGATAAGAAAGCTTGTATTAAATAAAAAATCGACCAGAGACACTATAATCCTTCAAACTGTCTAGAATAATAACATGCTCTGTCAAACGGCTTCCAGATATCTATAGCAACAGCCCGATTTACTTAAGAATTGACAGACTTTTTCAACAATAATCGTCAACACATCGATAGCTGCCCTAGAGACGCAAAACATAGAAATATAGTAAGTTTGCTGAAAAGTTTATGAGATCGACCAAGAAAGGGCTCATGAATGATTCTGTCAGATTTGGAAAAAATGAACAATAGTCTGAAATATAAGTTGTTGTGGTCTAGAGTGAATTGAAACAGTTGACCCGATCTTGTAATAAGATCTAATGAAACGATACTAGCTTGTGTTTAGAGGTTACAAACTATAATTTTGGTTTTTGAAAGTGGATCCATGAACAGCAGTATCATCTGACTAGAGATTTCCAATGATTTGAGAATATTCCTAGATAGATCATTAATGACATTTGACTGATAAAAAGGAAGTAGAACATAAGAGAGAGCTTTTCATTGATATCACGAGATTCTAAAGACTAATCATTTAAGTCAAACTGGGAGAAAGGATGATAAACATTTCCAGAGATGATATAGTGATTTTATGTAACATCGTCCATGCTACACTTTGTCAAAGGTAAACACCGTCGTAACAAAGATACTATCAAGTACCTCATTTTTTCTATGGGTGATGACATTCAAAACATCAGCAGTGAACATAGAAGTGAAACCTATACCGTTTATCATTCACGAGATTCTTTCTGGTAAGGTAATACCTCCTTGTTGGTAATATACCCAAAAGAGTTTTCTAATGACACTAAGGAAGATGAAGTGGTGATACTGCGATGGAGATGAACGCTCACCAACAGTCTTGAAAACATGACAAACATCTGACACTAATATGGGAAACCTCTTTCTCATTCATGCAAAGATATTTGTCATAGATAGATGTAGAACTTTCAACAAAAGACCGGTGATCTGTTTGTGCAGATGTCAAATACGATATAAAGTAGTTGAAAAGTTAAAGACTGGCAGAATTGTCCTTATATATCTTAGAAATGTTGCATTCTGTCAAATAGTTAAACCTATCATTCTTTAAAAATGAAACTTAGGAATTATGCAAAATCTTTAATTTAAGAGATTTTAAAATAATATTAAAATAAAGAGAAGAGATCCTAATTTGAAAGTGTAAATAATGAAGACGTTGGCACTCATGAATTTTTTATTATATGCAAAGCAAGTGTGGAGGTAAATGTAATAAAAGAAGCAGTACTTAAATCGAGAGTTGAGTTAAGTACAAAAAAGGTAGAAGTATTTAAACCGAATTTGGAGAAAAGTAAAATAAAAGGAACAATAATTAAACCGATGTGGAGATAAGTGCAGTAGGGAAAACAATACTTAAAATGAGTGTGTAGATAAATGGTATAAATTCAACAAAGTAATCAATAATAAATCGGGTGTGGAGATAAGGGAAATAAAGGAAGCAGTACTTAAACCGGCTGTGGAGATATACACAATAAAGGAAACAGAACCTAAAACGACTGCGTATATAAATCTGAAAAAAGACACAGTAATTAAATCGAGACAGGGGCATAAGCTCTAAAAAAAGAAAATATATAAACCGATTGTGGAGATAAGTGTAACAATGGAAACTGAGTGTAGATATAAGATCATTAAAGGAAGCTATACTTAAATCGAATGTGGAGATAAGTATAATAAAGGAAGCAGTACGTAAACTGAGATAGGTGTAATAAAGGGAGCAGTATTAGATTGATTTTGGAGAAAAGTATAACAAAAGAGGCAGTACTTAAAACGGGTGTGGAGATAAATGGAAAAAAGTAAGAAGTACTTAAACCGGATGCGGAAATAAGTGCAAAAAAGGAAGCAGTACTTAAACTGGGTGTGGAGATAAGTGGAAAAAAGGAAGTAGTAATTAAACCGGATGTGCAAAAAAGATAGCAGTACATAAATAGTGTATGTAATAAAGGAAACATTACTTAAACCGAGAGTGGAGATAAGAGTAATAAACACTTATTAAACAATTTGGGGAGATAAATGCATTAAATGAAGCATTACTTAAATCGAATGTGGAGATAAGTATAATAAATGAAGCAGTACTTAAAACGTGTGCGGAGACAAATGAGGCAGTATTAAATAGAGTTTGCACATGAGTATAATAAATGAAGTAGAACTTAAAAAGAAGTGGGAATTAAGCGTTATAAAAGAAGCAGAAGTTAAACCAAATGTAGATATAGGTGTAATAAAGGAAACAACAATTAAACCGAGTGTAGAGATAAGTGTAATAAAGAAGCATGTAAACGAAGTATAGTGATGTGCAATAAACGAAACGAAACTGAGTGCGGAGATATAAAGGAAGCGGTACTTAAACCTAATGTGGAGATAAGTATAATAAAGGAAGCATTACTTAAATCGAGTGTGCAGATAAGTGCAATAAATGTAGCAGTACTTAAACCGAACGTGGTGATAATTGCAATAAAGGAAGACGTACGTAATCCCAGTTTGGAGATATGAGCAATAAATGAACCACCACCTCTGCGTGTTGCATATAAGTGTATGATAATCTTCAATTTTCGTACAATCTAAAAATCGTACCTACACTTCCACCAACGGAGAAGCACCATTTTATCAAGACTAATGTACGTATTTAAAAGACATTACTAAAATATCGGTATTTTAAAACCAGAACTATTTATTCTTCATAGAATGCCACATGCTCTCGAAGAAAGTTAATGAATGTATCACCCGAAAGATTGGCTTAAAAGAAATAAATAAATTTACTAGCATGCATAATCCATGGAACAATACAAATGCATCAGTAGCTTTTTGTCGCCTCGTTAAAATACTTTTGTCGCGTATCTTGCTCCTGGAAAAAAATTTGTACACGTCAATCATATATAGAGAGAAAAGTGTTTTGAAATGGACGAGGATAAAATGATGGGTATGTTTTGTTATGTTCTGTTTATTTCTCATGTATTTCCTTCAATCTTTGCTTTGTCACCATGAATTAACAATTCTCCATAGTAAAAATCACATCTCTGAAATGTATTATTGTTTTTTGCGAAGGTTTTGTTATTGTTTTTTGCGAAGGTTTCGTTATTGCTTCTTGGATGTGCTAGCTTATAAGTATTGTATCAAACCCATAAAATAAGCTTACAAGTCGTCTACGTCCCATCAACCCAACCACTCACCTTCATTTTACTGCACATTATGTTCGTTTTAGGAGGAAAAAATTTACAGAAGCAAAATCAGAAGGGAATACAATAAAACATAGATACATGTATGTATGATTATACCTAAATATAATAAATATACATAAAATGATAAAATTTTCCACGTTTTTCATTACGATATTATATACTTTTATTTAATTGATAGCTTTCATTATCATACACTGTCAGAAAAATGCTTCATATTATAAACATAAAATAGTCGAAAATCAAGTAAACCGACTAAAACTGTAATTTTAATGGCGAGTTTGTATAATTTTGAAATAAATACTTCTTTAACGTGATTGACTTTAACAGGATTATAATATAATATAGCTTTCTTGAAATATATCATTATTTTATTTTTATTTATTTTTTTTTTTGGCTATAGTTTCCTTTCAATAAGCATATTATTCAATATGTGAACCCGAGATGAATGCGAGGGTGCCATCTGATAATACGGAATTATATCAATGAGCGTTAAATGTGTTCACTCGTAAAGCATATTTTGACATTGAAATGTATTCCTAAAGAAATTCGATATCGTTGTAAATAAAAAGTATCATTATCTGTCTAAACGTAAATGTTTATATGTATATGACGCAATCAAAATATCAAAATTATTCATGTAAATATTTGTCTTAACATTTATTGATGTAAGTAAACAGATTTTTTGCTACCGAAGAATAATTTTGTCGTTGTAAAAATAAAATGGTTTTAAATTCGAGACCATCAGTTTTTCATCAATGTTGATTGAATTAATGTTATAACTGCTGTCATAACGAAATAAACAAGTTAATGATTAGATATTATTATTTAAAACCTTTATTTTTGGTAATACCGACATGTAATCAGCGGATGGGAGAGGATTGAATAAAGCCGTGTTTTACACTTTTAGCAGCTGTCAGGTTTTCAAAAAGTGAAGGGTACGGGATGTTGGCTGCAGTCCGTAAATCTTTAATACAGGTTTATCTCCGCCGGAGATAAACCTGTATTTCTATGTTAGCGTATTGCTGGAAAAATCGTGGCCCAGTATTAACCTCTTTCATTATCGATAACTTAACAGCTTTATATGAGATGCCGTTATAATGTAGGTCGGCCAAACAATATCCACTTACGTGTGATGACAAAGCTGCGTTCGCCATTGTTACTCTCTTGGGGGAGGGAACATATGTGAATTTTTACTAGACTGTCTCTGATATAGTTTTTCCGAACTGCCAGTGTCTAATAATGCGTTGGTAAGGATTCCATTAATTTTAATTTTTATAATAGTTTTTGAAAGATAGTCAGGGAACACGGCCAATGCTGCAGAAAATGGTAACGAGATGACAGGACGGTTAGCTTTGTAAGAGATATTTTTAAACGAACGACATACCTTGGAGAAATGTCCTATTTTTCCACACTTGTGGCAACGAGCTTCCCTGGCAGGACATGAAAGTCGTGAGTGTAGAGTTAGACCGCAATAGTAACATGTCCATTTGGTTGATGCAGCAGTGACAGGTTGTTCTGCGGTGTTTAAAGGTGGAACATCCTGGGCAGAAGAGTAAGTCAAATCATCATAGAGAGGCGGGATAGTAGAAACAGGTTGTTTTAGAGCGGTACCCACAGTATCGGGTTGAAAATACGAGCTGGACTGCTCTATAGCAAGCTCGCAAGTATAAGCTTGTTCATAAGCAGCTTTCAAGGTAAGGGTCTTATTTTCAAGAAGGCGTTGCCTTACCTGAATATTGCATAGGCCATTTACGAAGGCGTCTAGAATATGTTCCTCTTGTGCCTCCAAAGCGTTTAATATCTTAAGGGTCTTTAGAGAATGATCGAATGTTTCGCCAGATTCCTGTTGCCGGGTAGCAAGTATATGTCGGGCAAATAGATCATTTTGGGGCTTCACGAAGGTTGCGTGTAATCTTTCTATCGCTTCATTATAAGTTTTACAGTGTACAATGATATCGTTGATTGAATGAGACACATAGTCAGAAGAGCACGCTTGTTAATAAGCCGATTTGGGTTCTCAAGTAGCAGACTTTCAAAGAAGTTCCTAAAAGTTTTGAGCCAGTGTGTCCAGCGTTTACCTGCTGCTTCGCTTTCTGAGTCATAGGTAAATCGTTCTGGCCGCATATATAGTTCCATTGAAAGTGCAATAAATTGTAGTGAAACCAGAACCAGTGAATAAATAAACTTATATCAAAGTTTTATTGCACTTTACTCTGACTACTCGTCTACTGACGGGTGGAACAGACCCCTAAATCTTAAGGGGAGGTAACTGATTATTTATCCATACAGGAGGATTGAATAAAGACGTGTTTTACACGCGTGTTTATGTGTCCGCCATTGTTGTTGTCCTCCCAGACCAAACTCACCGATCCAGTTTGATAACCCCGTACAGTTATCTCCCTTAGTTGGCTCCGTTCTAGCAATTAAGTATTTTATTATAAATTTTGTGTTTATTATTGAACAAATCATATGATGTTCTAAAATAGTAGCTTTTTCATTTTTTTCTTTCAATATTTTATCACGACTTTTTGTTGAAATATTTCATCATGACTTTGTTGAAATTTTGTATAAATACAAAAGTTATGTTTGTTTTTTACTCCTGTTACTCAGTTTTCCTTTTTCATTAAATCCATTTTTCTGACGGCCAGAATAAAAACAAAGAACCATTTCAACTGAGTTAATAGATTTAAGTTAAATAGGATCTCGCACGTACACACAATTGAAAAGCAAAAGTTCTGAAAATAATAAATGAAAGGAAACTGTTAATAAGTGTCTATGTAAATGGAAATAATATTAAATTAGAATTTTAGGTAGAAAAGAAATGTACCGCAAAATGCTACACTTGAGAAGAAATTTGTTTTGTCTATTCAAAGAAGGAGATACAAAACAAGGAACACGAAAGAAACTTTTATATCCATTTATTGATTATTTTGTAGTTTTGAATCTTAAACATATTTAAATTACTTTAACAGGGATGTTAAAACAAAAATTATAAATTCAATAGATGTGTAGATATTTGCTATTTATCTGGTGCTCCTTGATAAGATCCAAAGAAGACTCAACAATATTATTAGTCCTGGTCTGTCGGTTCGGCTTCAGTCTCTTGATTACCGCCGTAAGGTTGCCTCTCTATGCTTTTTTTTTTTTATAAATACTTTCATGGTAATTGTTTGGATGAGCTCTTTGCTATTGTACCTAGATTTTATTAATTTAAGCGCAATACTAGACTGGTGGTGAGATCTCATCATTTTATAGTTGAGCTAGCTAAATGTAGCCGTAACTTCTGTGAAGACAGTTTCTTTTCTCGTACATTTCGTCTGGGGAACTCCCTTCCGGATCCATGCTTTCCAGCCAACATTAATCAGCAAAAATTTGATTGCAATGTCAATCGCTATATATTGTCTTCCTGATTCCTCTTTTCTCTTTCTACTCATTACTAATGTTTCTGTTCATAATTCCTTCACACCCTGTAAACCCTTGCGTGCTAGTGGCTGTACTACCTTTGCTCGGTGTGATAACCGATAAAAAAAAATTCCAATTTGTTTGCGCTGAACTGTTAGTTCTTGACACGCTTCGGACAAATTCACAAATACAGATTCCTCCAGAAATATATTATTTTATTATTTAAAAGTTTAGTATTAATACTATAAATACTAGAAAACCTATACTAAATCCCCAATTCTGTTTTAATAACTCAACTGTGATTCGTACAACTGGGCTAAGTCTACTAAAGCACATTTTTTTCAAAACATGCAAAAAAATCTCTGGACAAAAGAATTTACAAATGAGACGAATGAAATTTATATTAAATTTATAATGTTTATACAGTAATTTATAATCATAAAATTACTATAAAATTTGTGCCTTATATTAAAGTTGGTTATATTGCAACTTCATAATGCTCACAATTTAGCATCTACAGTTGTAGCCATAGAAAAACGGAAAAATTCTCGCCGTTCTAGCTCGGCAAAACCTGATGCTCGGCAAAACCTGATGTCAAAATCCCTTCGCAAAACTGAAGGGCTCATCATAAATTATCTATTGGACGAAGCAATCATTCATCAGTAAATTAGCTTATATAATCGATATACATGTCTGGAATTGTATTTATTGACGTTAACCTATTATCATTACCCGATGTATCATATATTTTCGTATTGCAATAAATAAATACATATTATGTTGAGCTTAAACTTAAATTTGATAACCTATTTATATTCAAATGATTGAAATGGATTATTGAATTCAAAATGACTAATTATTACTGATCACTTATTCCAAACAGACTTCAGGCATTTAATCAAATTGAAATATAGTATTTTCAATTCACTGTGGCCAGTATTTCAGGAAGATAACAAAAAGCAACTATTTATAACAATGAAAAATGACTAATCTTCATAAATTATTAGTGCTTGAAAAAACTTTCAGAGATCTGATTTCATGTTAATAAAGCAAATTATTTTAATGCATGCATACATGATGACTGCAATTCGATTTCGAGATATTGCCATCGATTGATCTATCCCCATATATAGGCACAGCGGATGTAGCATTTTAGTCCTGTTATGCTCTTGCATTGTCTTGGACGTCTTTTTGCAATAGCTGTTACATTAATACCACATAACATATAATGGATGACTTCTCTCTGTTTGGCGTCTTTGATGATTTTTAGGCTTACCACATTCATTAAAAGTTAAATCAGATATTGTAGCACCATTTTTAGGGAAATTAACCCCAAGACGCTTACGAATATCTCTCGTGAGATTTCATGCGCAACACGATTCTATTCTCTTACCACGGGACATTCTATAGCTACGTTTTTTCCAGTCTTTCTGCATGTTGGCATTTTCCATTGTTTTCCTGGTGAAATATTTATATCTCAGTTTCGACTTGTGCACTGGACTTTTACCTTCAAGCAATTTACAGGACACTATCGTTCTTCATCCTTGCTGCATGACCACTCCATTACAACCGGCACTAAAGTACCAGAGATTCTATACAAGTAGACTGACTGCATTCGAGGATATAAACGCCACTCACATACATTTACCACCGGATACACAATATACCGTAGACAAACTATTGGTGAAATCGCTCCATCTTTTTCATGTCTCCAGTATGTGACCCGTGTCACATACTGGAGACATGTATGCAACAATGAAGACAAACGTATTGTAAAATGCAACTTCGTCTGAAACAAAATTCCTTACGGAGACCATAGACGTCTATCCAGCTTTCCGAAAGTATTTCTGGTCTTTATTATTCGAGGGTGGGGAGGTTTCATCTTTCAGAGTTTGTCATATTTACAGTACTGCCTAAATACACGAACCTTTCTACAACCTGCAATTTCTGACCATATGCATAAATGTTTGACTCAGGCTTTATCTGAAGGAAGTTGATACATTACGATAGTTTTTTTTTCTAAACTAATCCTTAGATCTAATGTGCTGCATGCAGTCGGGAAGGAATCCATAAGATATTGCATGTCACTTTGGGAGTGAGCAATAAGATCAAAATCATCAACGAAAAGGAAATCACGTATTAGTGATGACAATAGCTTTGTTTTTGCAGCAAACCCTCTTATAATTAACATCTTACACGTTGTTTGATATTTAATGTAGACCAATGTAAGCATCTTTTAAAGGGCATCATGAAAAACTACAAAGTATAACGCGAACAGAATTGGCACTAATATATCCCCTTGCTTTACCAAGCTGGATCAGAGAGGTTACCGCCTAGGCTGAAACGTGCTTTCATTTTTCCATTTATTCTAAGAACGAAGACAGGCTGATTAGAATAAATAAGTTTCTTCGGAATCTTCCATAAGATATTTCTATTCACAGTATCAAAAGCCTTTATTGGCTCAACAACGATTTCATACTGGTTAATCCTTTTCTCAATATATTTCTAATGTAATTACCTTACAGAAACATTCACTTGCCACGCCGGAAACAACATTGTTTTTTTAATCAGTATCGCCGCATGCAAGGCAATAAAGCCACGAAGGCACTGGTTACAGGATGTGAAAGAATTAGGAACAGAAACATTTATAATGAGGGGAAGAAGAAAGAGTAATCAGAAGTCTACTGTTATGCAGGAACCAGCTTTTCGCTTCAGCATTTTAAGATCTCGGCATAGATACAACCATTCTAAGAAACATACCATTTATTAAGATTTTTGTGTTATTTTTTACTACTTTAGGGGAATCAGTTTCTGGCATATGTTCTTTGGTGCGATAGCATGGAATCGAGTTAGCAAACTCATCATGAACTTGAAAATGCCTGTTTAAAAGTACGTTAAAGTTTTCTCGCTAATTGAGAAGAATGTCATTTGGAGCTTGGAGTAACCCTTTACCATCCAGAGTTCATAAAGTTCACCTTTGCACGAACAAAATGATGGTCAGTCCAGCATTCAGCTTTCCACGGACATTGCACACATTTCGACCACCATGTCTACGAAGAAGAACGCAGTCACATGTCATTGCTTTGAACGTGGATGCATCCATGTTTTTTTGTATTTATTTTTTTAAAGAAACAGTGTTCGCTATGTACAAGTCCAATTCCTGACACATTTCCAGTAGTGACAAGCCATTACTATTGCACATTCCGACTTCATGTTTTCCAATTATTTCTCATGTTTGATAATCTTTACATTGAAGACACCAAGTGTGAAAATTTATCAGCACAAGGAATCTTGCGAACATGCGAAAGATAAAAGAATTTTTCATCTTCAGAAGAACACAGACTTAGAGAATAGACACTCACTAAGATAACAAACCCGTCGTTTCACAATAATATTCTCATTCTATCACTTCCATCTTAGTGACGATGGAGTTCTTTACCCCAAGCACTACACCAGCTTCATTTCCTACTCCTCTAGTGCAATAAAAAGTAGAGCTACCAGATTGTTATGTGATGTGACAGAGAGTCTCGTTTCAGACAAAACCATCACACATCCATATTGTATCGCCATATCTCTTTCACTACAATTGCTGATCTTTGTTCAGGTCAAAGTTTAGCAATATCCAGATATTCAATAAACCAATAGCCAAAGGTTTAAAATTTCTTGCGTAGCAAGATGATGACTGGGCTCAGGTTACGTTGCCATCGGACACCTGCTGGCTCAGACCATTTCAATATTTATTCTTTTATTGCCAGTACTCTGTAATTTTTCGTAAGATGTTAGAAGAAATCAAGCGATAAATGTGCATGGAGATTTCTAATCGAGAAATAGCCATACATATATGAATGGGGCTGAAGAAAATATTTATTTTAGAGAGGAAAATTGATATTTTTACATTTTAGGGGCAAAAGTTTATTTTTTAAATCCTAGTTATCAAATTTTACATAATGATTTCATTTCAATGGGTTTGTTTATGTGCCTTGTCAGTGAAGAATCTTTCTTTCACTAAGTAATTTATTTTAATTTATGCTGTGTGCATAAACTGCGTTGATGCTCAAATCTGCATGATAAAATTGACAATGTTTAGTCATTAATCTGCATCTTGTAAATTATGTCAGGTTAAAGCGAGATTAAGGAATGTAATGCAATGTAACAGCAATGACTATATCCTTTTCTAAAAAAATCCTTGGTTTGATTATATGTTTATATAAACGTAACTTCAATAAATGCCAAGAGCCATTTGCTATATTGAACACAAATAAAACAATAACGCATTCATAAACCGATTATTGGTTTCTCGTATTCATCTCTACTGATGCCACATCCGTCCAATTTTCTAAATATTCAATGCCTCTGCATGATAACCAAGACTTCAAATAAAAGAAAACAGAAGCACCAAGGAAGTCTTCAATTCTGTTAGCGCTTGATGATGATGTATTGGATAAAAACCTTCAATAAGATATTGTTGTTCAATGATTTGATACTGATTATATGCTATATAGATGCATTAAAGTTGGAGATAAATTCACAAAAGCGATATTTATAGAATTCAGCAGCTCGATAGCTGAAGGAAGTCAGGTAAGATACATCGCTTCGTGAGGGCATAATCTCATTTCATAAACACCAAAATGAAGAGTTTTCTTTTGAAATCATAGCCAGTAGTATAATCAGTAATAAATAACTATAGAGCAAATCATAAAGAGCGTTATCAGAAGGCTATTGGGAATATAAATTATCTGGTTGGAAAATTAAGGATTTGGGAATTTATTTATATTAACAATAAATATAAAAGGATGAATAAACAAACCCGTGATCTGACGCAGCTGAATTTTGATTTGAATAATATAATATATATGCATAATGTTCGTTCTACGTGGATTATATTCACCATTGAGCAATAAATAATTTTCCCTAATATATTTTTCATCATTAGGCTACATACATGTTTAAGTATATATATATTTAAGTGTATCAGGTAATTGATAAAAAATTATATTTATCATATACTAGTATGAAACCAAAGATATTTAATAGACAAAACAAAAACAAAAGAAACTGTAAATATATTGAACTAAGAAAAACAAAATATATTAAATAAAACCGTCTTCAGTTTTAAGGATAACTAGGATGAAATTTCGGAAGCTCTTACATATCCATATCATGTGGTTCTCTTTTATATTGGCTATTACGCCCAAGATGGCGGCCTTCAAAGAATCATCGGTATTGTGAGTTAGTTGATATCTCAGACATAGTATTCAAAATGTTTTAATAAGTATTATTAGTATATTATGGAAAGTACACCTATATTGGAATAGGAAAAACAAAATATATTCAATAAAACTGCCATCAGGAACTCTCGGAAGCTGTTGCATGTTCAGATTAGGTGGTTCACATTTATATTGACTATCACGTCCATGATGGCGGCCTTCAAATAGTCCTTGGAAATGTGAATTAGGTGATACCTCAGGTGTAGTATTCCAGACGTTTCAATAAGTATATTATGAAATAAAAGAAAATCTCTATTGAACAAATAAAAAAGTATATATTCAATAAAAGCACCGTCAATCTTGAGGATAAACTCGATGCAGGTTCGGAAGCTGTAGTATATCCTCACCAAGTGATTCTCGTTCATATTCGCTATCACGTCTACGATAACGGTTGGTATTGTGGATTAGTTAATACCTCAGGTGTAGTTGACTACAGACTTCAGTAAGCATAATAAATATGTTATGAAAAACTCTACATATATTGAAATATGAAAAGCAAAATATATTCAGTATAACTGCTTTTATTTTTCAGGATAGTCTTAACGCAGTTGAAACTGTTGCATGTCCATGTCAAGTGTGGCTATCGTTCACGGTGTCTATCACGGTCTTAAAAAAGTTGTTGGTATCACGTGTTATCTGATACCCCCAAGCGTAATAGTCCAGAGGTTTCATAAGTATAATAAGTATACTATGAAAAAAATAAAATCTGTAAATATATTGATATAACAATCCAAAATATATTCAATAAAACTGGTTTCAGTTTTGAAGTCAGTCTCGATACAGTTTCGGAAGCAGTTGCATGTGTCCTCATCAAGTAGTTATTTTTCATATTGTCTATCACGTCCACAGTCGTGACCTTCGAAGTATCTTTGATGTTGTAGGTTAGATTATAGCTCAGGCGTAGTAGTCCAGAGGTTTCAATAAGTATAATAAATACATGATGAAAAAAACAAAAAACGAAACTATAAATATATTGAAATTAGAAAAGAAAATTTCAGTAAAACTGCCTTCTGCCTTGAAGACAACCTGGATGCCGTTTCGGAAGCTATTGCATATCTAGATCAAGTGATTGTCACTCATATTGGCTACCACTTCGAATATGACGGCTTCAAAGAGTCCTTGGTATTGTCGGTTAGCTGATACCTCATGCATCACAGTCAGGAGGTTCCAATAAGTATAATAAATACATTACGAAAAATAAAAATAAACGGTAATTATATTGATCAAAGAAAACAAAATATATTCAATAAAGCCGCCTTCACTCTTGAAGACATTGATGAACTCTCAAAAAATGTTGCATGTCCAAATAGGTGGGTCTATCACATTCACGATGTCGGTCTAGAAAGAGTCTTTGGATTATCTGATACCTCAAGCGTATTAGTCCAGAGGTTTCAATAAGTATAATAAGTATATTATAAAAAATAAACTTTAAATATTGTAAACTAAGAAAAACATCGATGCAGTCTAGGCAACTGTTGCATGTCTAGATCAGGTGGTTCTTGTTCATATTGGTGGGCTTTAAATCGTCTTTGATATTGTAGGTTAAATGATACCTCAAGCTTCGTAGTCCAGAGGTTCTTAATCTGTTGAGCTAAGCTGTAACATGTTAGGAGTAACATAGTCGTGAAAATTCTCGGCTAGCCACTGCCTGACCTAAATCATGCTTAAAGTAGTTGCGTACTTCCCACCGGGGTTCGAACCGAGGTAGAAGATAGGTTTTCGGGTGCTATGTTTTCAGGATAGGCAATTATATTTCACTTGGAAGATCGAGGTAACATAATCTTTTTATCATGAATTTGCATTCGGCTTGTGACATAGTAAACTTGACAGAGACATTTTTTATGTTACAAGTACTAAATTCAAGGATTTAACGTAATTAACAGAAATTCTGAGATGAACAGTTATCATTACTTACATGCCTTATCTCTGTAGCTATCACAACGTTTCGGCCGTTGTGCTCTCCGGTCTTCATCAGGTGTTTGCCAATTGGTGTAACCTTCTGGAAATTGCGAAGTGAACTCTTCACTTAATCTACGGAGTAGATTGTTCTCATTCCGTTGACAATGTATAGGGATATCCTGTCTAGCTCTATGCCAATTTTTATATCGCTACATATTTCAAGCCATCTTCTTCTTTAAATTGGCCATTTTTATGAAATATCATTAAAATTATGTTCTCCTGGAAAGTAAACTACTGAATTTGGAACTGACTGTGTTTGTGTAGATAAGCTTACCCGATATAAGCTTTATATAAATTTAGTAAGCGTCTCCAATATAACACGCATATAAAAAAGCATTAAGTATTTTAATGGTATTAACAAATTCAAATTCATATGTATTTTTTGCATACAGAGAGGTGTGTTTTTTTATTTCACATTACAAACCCTGCCAGGAATCAATTATATATTTACTGCTATCCCATACTAATGAATGTTATTGATTATTACTTTGATTTTCTCCGTTTCTTTTGTTTGTGTTTTTATCAGATTTCTGAAAGTTTGGAATTCATAAAATTATTTCTGTAGAATCTTTAAAAATGTCACAGAATATTCAGTATTATGATTCAAGTGGATATTCAATATCGCTTCCTCTCGAAGTTAATAACTGCAATCAAACCAAAACGAACAAATATTTTATCTTAATGCACATTCCGTGTCTTTTCTTCTAATTAAACAGCAATCTTTACACTTTCAAAAATGAGATATACGAGGGATGACACTTCGGATGTGTATGGCATCGTACGGCTGGGCTATTAAATTAGGCAAACGTTTGTACCCGATCATGTTCGGTCATTTTTGTAAATTCCAGTTTCTTGAGACACAGACAGGATAAATTATTCGTTTCTTAGCAGTAGAGGCATTTGTACCTATTCATGTAATTCTGTTATCGGAAAATGAGGAAAGTGAATACATTCATGTATCATTGTTTTTTAAGAAATGTAAAACAATTTAGAAAGAAAAAATTACTTCATTTTTGATAGCTACAAACTCGAAAAAGAAAGGTGAAAGGACAAGATCCTTCAATTTTACTGTTGCGGTTACATTGTAACTTAAAAAGGTAACGCGCAGAAAAGTGTCTACAATATATGACTGAAGAAACGGCGTTGCAAACTACTTTATTTTTAGGTAAGATGTGGTAAGCTTAAATAGAAATGCCCACTGAATTATTCTGTCCTTGCTACCGTACAGATGTCCTAACAAATGTGGCGTGTAGTAATCCGACATTTGTGATGGCTGCTTTCTTCTGCACGAACGGCCGTAGGAGTAACACTTTTTATAAGGCGCCAAATATCAAATGTCGTTAAATGTCAAAGGTCATTTGGTTAAAATGGCAGACAGCGACGTACCACATGATTTCAATAAAGCAACTTTTTGATAAAATAAATGGTAAAAACAGAATGCCGTTTAAAATATTGAATAGAAATCAATGTAATTATTTCAACAAGCCACAAAAAAGGAAACAATGAAACATATTTGAGGGAATTAAAAATAATAAAATAAAAAATTAAAATAAAACTTCTGCGTTTATTTATTTATTTTTTTTTGTTTCTTTTCTTTCTGCCTATGATCTTGATGAAAACAATTTTACTTTATATATTATAATTCTGATAACAATATGATCGTATTTTTTCGCAAATAAAGGTTCTATATGGTTTTATGGTTTGAAACAGATTCTAAAATGTTACGAAAATGATTCGAAAATATTTATTGCTAAAAATTGTTTCAACATTTTTTTTACTTAAACAAAACTTTGTTGTAACTTTTTGTGAATATTTTCAATTTGATTTAAAAAGATTATCATTTTTTATTACAAAATGAACGATGTTATTTTCTAAAACATTTGATTAATTAAACCGATTAAATGTCTGTTTATGACAATGTACGTAACGAAGTAAATTCTCATACATGGCCAGATAAATCAATAGAATAATAATTTAGGAAACTATTATATATCTCTTTTGTATTTCATTTGAAGCCTGGATTGAAGTATACTAAAAAATGGCATTTAGAGGATCGTGTCTAATGAAATTTTTGCGAAATTATCTGCAGAGATTACTGTAGCTGTCTGTACTGTTTTATTGGTAACAGAAATTGACACGCATTCCAGGAAAAACAAATTAAATTCTTAAAATAAATAAATAAAAAAAAAAAAAAAAAACTCATTTAAACATCTAAATGACATTTTTAGATAGATTGTAAAATTATTGCGAAAATGTATAAAAATTGCGGACATATTCAAAAATAATAATAGTAAGGATTAATAAAATATTAAGGCAAAAGAATTGCATAGGTTGCTATTTTAAATCAATTCTTCTATTAAACAAACGGCCAAAATATTTGAAATCGAAATGAATGTAAACTTAAAAGTAAATATGTGCTGCGGATCAATCTCTGTTATTCAAATATATACACGCTCAAGTACATGTGCATGTGATGTGATATATTTCAGTATTTAACAAAATATATAAATATACATTTACTGTGGTAAAATTTTTCTTGGAAAGGAAGACTGTGTGGGTAAATATTTCTTTAGTTGAAAATTAGTTTTTAAAGTTCTCGTTTTACCAGGTTTCACAAGAGGCACCAGTGAAAAATATACAAGTACCTCAGCCATCAAGCATCTAAACTTTTCGAAAAGTGATATTGCATATTTGGAGAGGGTATAAAATCCATTAAATGTACAGTGTAACCCGGATATAAGAGACCCGGATATAAGAGACCCGGATATAAGAGAAACCCGGATATAAATGAGATTTTCTCTGGTCCCAAATTAGAGCCATACTTACCTAAACAAAATAGACTAAACCCGGATATAAGAGAAACCCGGATATGAGACTTCTTCTCCGGTCCCGAAAACTCTCTTATATCCGGGTTACACTGTAATAGGTATTAAATATATTTGTTAAGAACATTAAAACCAACGATCAAAACTTATAATTAAAAGCAATATTTTTTATTCTTTATTGAGATCATTTAGGATACTAAACGAATAGCTTTGTCAAAATCTACATGCAAGTTTTGGTAAGGAGTTGGTAGAATCTGGCAGAATTAATTTATGACAACTAAGAATGAGGAAAGGCAAACATATTTAAAAAGTAGCGCAAAGATTGCGTGATTTTATTAGCCTAAATACAATCATTCTTAAGAATGATAATGTAAATCAATTGATTAAAATAAAGTGAAGAACGTTTACACCATGTTCTCCAATGGTGGATGATTTATATATTGAAATTGGTGGTAAAACACAGCCCATAAATGCTCAATGAGAATTAGATCTGGTGAGTTTGGTGGCCAGAGGACACACAAGTGAAGTATTTATTTTCATGTTCCCGAAATTATTCCTGTATAGCTTGTGCAGTGTGGCATGACATATTCTTCTGCTGATAGATGTCATCCGCCATCAGAGAAGGAATGTTTGTAGTTTTCAATTATATGGATCCACCAGTGCACCACAAAACTATCTCTTACGCGTTTAACTCTAGAATACTGCCCAGCCTGTCACATTGTATGCATCCACCAGTTTGTTGCTTTGAAAAAGTACATCCTGTTGCAATCTGTTTATCAGGATAACGATGCACGTGCGCACGTACGCACATACACACAAACATACATAAACACATACAGGCGCAAACAAAGACACTACTGTCCACCTTATTCAGGAGAAAGTGACGTATGCATGAATAAAATGATAAGTACAAATAAATTAATATTTATTGTTGGATACAGAATAATAGGTACTTTTACTTTATTCAGACATGCTATTTAATAAAGTGACAACGATTGATAATTTCTCAATTTACTATAAACCCGAATAGAATATCCTACCTGGTACACACTAAGAAGCGTAAGTATTGTGAAATTTTGGAAGGAGATGGATTGTTGGCGAATCGAAATTGAAAAGTATCAAGGAGCAAATTTCTACTTCGAATTGTATCTCAGGTAATTTAAATTCCAAATTTCCAATAAGGCAATTATGGCATATTGCTCTGGTAGACTAGGGTCATCATAATGGAATCTGTATGATGAGACAAGAAATTAAAAAAGTACCCTCCTTTTAAGGCAGCAAATATTGCAAAACGTCTCTAAATCATTGTAAAAAGCGTCCTCTTTCTATCGTTTATCACAGAAGAACTGACATGAGATAACTTCCACTTAAATAAGTTAGCATTCAAATTTAGAAAGTAGAGGGAATTAGAGATGAGTCAAAACCCTTGGAGTTTTAAAACTATTATTTTTTCAGATATGTCATCATTTCGAATAATAGGCGGCTATGAGCTTGACTTTAGCCTGATTAAAGAACTATATTAAATATGGCTGATTTTCATTTTCTGACATTGAGAAAAATTTGGAACACTAGTTATTTAAAGATATTGGGCTCAAGATAAATATGAAGTTAGAAAAATGCATATCCAACACAGCTGCAGGAACTTCCTATAATATTAATTGAGTCATCTGGATCTTAATCAGTACCCATCAGGAATTAGCTCCATTAAAACATACAGCAGAAAAAGTCGAGAATTCAAGTCCTAAAAGACAATTAAATGATTCTTTTGATATGAATCCTATTGAAAGTCAATTAAATATTTCTAGAAATAAAATATTGAGAAAAGATTTGTAAAAAGTGTTTTCAATGTAGATTCTGTGAATATCCCACAAGAGAATATAGCTAATTTGAAAAAATTGATAACAGAAAGGTGAAAACTTTAAAATCTCACCAAATTTTAATGAGCGCGCGCACGCGCACACACACACACACATATATATATATATATATTCTTGAATTGTTCAGAAGTGTGAATAAAAGCTCTTTTTGAAAATACAATTGTAAATTCCGTTTTCAAATAAGAACCGTTATATAATTTTTCCAACTGGATGGAATAAGTGTTTGCATATAAGTTTTATATGAGTAAAACAAATTGTTGCTTTTAGTTTCTTTATGCATGTGAACTTTCAAATGAAAATATTGAAGAATTTGAGTAGCAGTAAGGAAGTGCATGCATGTCATTGTGCAGCTGTGTTGCCTGTGAATTTCTAGATTTTGAAGCCAAGAAAAATGCATACATATAAAGTGTTAAGAAAAAAAATGAGAATAATATACACGAAAAGTAAAAAAGAGTACGAGAAGAAAGTTGTAATTGAGGAAGTATTGAAATATTTAAATGAGAAAAAAGACTACAAATTTTAGGTATACCACTCATATTTAGGTTTCCTTATTAAAATATATTTGTGTGTATACCTATGAAGACGTACTGAAAATTTCTTGATTTGACTAAAAAGGGATAAAAATTTGGGATGTGAACATTCCTCACCCCATTTATTTTATTGCTTTTCTCTAGCACTTCGTATTCCTGGTTTCCATATAGTATTTTTCTATCCTTGGCCAGCTTAGGGGATTGTTGTGGCCTAGCATATGTGCTGAATCCTTAAGTTTTCGTGTTTTCCAGTGATCTTCTCCGTTATTATTTCAACCTCATCCCACAAGGAGCGGTGATTTTCTCCTTTCTCATATGGTCAGCTATGCCTGATTTTTCTATTTCCCCTCGTGTTATGGATTTATGATGTTCTTGAAGTCTTACCTTAAGGGGGCAGTCTGTTTATATTTCTTACCACAGCTGCATGGGATGGCGTACACACAGTCCTTAGTCATTTTCTCCTCTTGGGGGGGGGGGTTACTCAAAAGAATTGTCTGTGAAGTGTCGAAACATTTTTGAAGGTCGTTCGGATGTTATATGGACCACAGATCATTTGTATTTTCTCCGATAATCCTTTCACATGGGGTAGGCAGACCGAAGACGTTATCTGAGTGTTGTTATCCCTTCTATCCCAGTTTGTCAGAGCTGCTGCCATGTACCCAGAGTAGTTACATTCTAGGATACTGCTTATACTGATCATTTCTTGATCCTATGTCTCTGGGTTGCCATTTATGGCTTTTGCTCGATGTTGTAATCAGCAGATGATACCTTTCTTTACACTGTATGGGTGGTGAGAGTTGAAGTTGAGGTATTGTCCGGTGAATATTGGCTTGCTGTATACGGATGTCTTGAATCTATGCTCTGTTTAAGATATCAGTACATCCAGGAAGGCGAGTTTGTTGTTGTTTTCTCTCTCTATTGTGAACTGTATCGATTATTTTATTGACCTCACAGGGTCCAGTAGTAGCTGGATCCCTTTCTGGTGCGACCAGAGTATGAAGGTGTCATCTACGTATCTCAGCCATAGGGTTGGTTTTAGTGACATGGATTTTAATGCCTTTTTCTCAAAGTATTCCATTTGCTATTGCTGGTGATAATGGCGAGTCCATTTCTAAGCCTTCATATTGTCGATATATGTTTGATCCCATGTTGTTTGTGTACAGATAGTCAGCATCTCAGGTTATCTATTTGGTATACTGGCCTGGAATGTGTCCGAGGCCAAATTCTCAAACATTCGTAAACTGATGTCCTGAAGGACATATGGTCTAGTGGATAAAAGCGTTGGTTGGATTCAAGTGACTTGATACGGATGTCCATATTTGTTGAGTGAATATATTAAAACGTAAATGAGGCATTGAAAGTGATGTATCATTAAGTTTTAATTAGAAACATTTATATTGTTTCGTTACAAAGAAATGACTGGGACTATTTACAAGCTTCAAACATTGATGTCATGTGACTTTTCACCAGCAATTCTGATTAGCCATATTGAAAGCATTAAGATTTGATAATGAAGATTTGATAATGAAGAACATCTTTGCAAAACATTTTATGCTCAATCACATATTAGTCGGCTAACTTTTTGGTGTTCGATTTTGTCTTTTCATTCATTTTTAAGGAGGTTTTCAGAATGTCTGAAGTACACGTTCGGTGCTAATTTACTTTTTCTGGTTGTCTTTGAATTTGTTAGTATTGATTGGTAACGTATTATGTATAGGTTAACTTTCTTAGAACCTTTTTGTCTGGTTTTTACTTGTATTATTTTTAACTAGTCTTTACTTTTTGTGGTGTTCTGGATTTTTGTCACGAAGTGTATTGTAGATTTTTCGAATCGTCTTTTTTTATCGCAACACAAACAACAGTAGCCAGATTATTAGGTTTGGGAGTGTTGGTTTTCAATTTACTGATACATATGCTATATATACATATAGAATTTTATTTTTACACAACCTACATGTGTTGATAAAATGAAGATATTTGTAAAAAAAATATTATCCACCCCACAGTATTACAGAATAATAAGTTAAACAATGAAGAAAAGGCTGTTTAAAATATTCCTACATAGAGAACTTTACTTTCTGTTATTTGAAGGGGAAGTTTGTTAGAGATATGGGACTAAAATACTTGGCCGATGACCATTCACCCGTAAGAAGTAAAACCTCGATTTTAACTTTTGAAGTTGATTAACAAATATTTTCTTGTTTGCAAGATTTCTAGCTGTCACCGTGATTGAACTCGAGAGTCTCTTCTCACTCGACACAAATGCATGAAATTGGTCCACCATTTGCTTACATTCTATTAATGTTTCTTTGATGCTGATATTTAAAATAAAAAATCAATTGATTCATGCAATCTGTTCTGTCTCATCGTCTACATTTCGACTCTTTAAACATTGAGACTGTTTACAAGTTAAAAACGGTAGTATCTTGCATGGAGTAGAAGTGATTTTTCTCTAAAACGTCGAGTCAGAATTTTTTTGAGGAGTATAATTGAAGAAAACGTTGTACAATGTGGCATTTGATTTTAACTATAATAATTTTACTTTCTGCTAGGCTTCATTATAGTCTGAATTCATTTGTTTAAAACGGTTTTTATAAAAACTGATGTCTGGTTTGAACATTTTTTATGAAACATTAATTCTATCAGTCATTGTTTTAGGGTTTATTTGTTTTGTTAAGTTCGTATCATTGTTGCTGTCTTCTATTTTGGCAGTGAAAAGACCAACAGCCAAAGATTTTGACCATGTAACCCTAAAAGATTTTTTTTTGTAACAAACAAGGTGCTGGCGGATATTCTGAGATAGTCCTTTGAATATGTTCTTAGTTCAAACTTGCTGAGCACTTCACTCTCATTGTATCAGAAAAAGTGACACATTCACTAAATAGATGCCAAGAAGGTGGGGTAAAACAACGGTGGAATTGGGAAATAAAAGAAATTATGTTTTCAAGATGAACTGTGGGTCGAAAATCTTAGAAAGAACATGAAGATAAAGATGCATCATTCACTCAACTCGATGTGTGCATATTAGCTACCTTAACCACAAGAGTTTCGGTTCTTGTGTCAGCTTGTAGAAAAGTCAATCAATTCTATCCCATGCTCAATAAGCTTGTCATATTCACTCTGCGTCTAATATTTACTGTGTATTGCTGCATAAAGTAAGAGATTAGATAGTCAATAGTAGGAAAAAATTCTCGGAAATTTCTGTCATTTGCGTGCTAAAAGTCTATCCATCGTGACAACATTGGACAGAAACTGATTAGGTTCTCTGCGAAACAACCCTTTGCCAATAGCTCCACCACAACTGGACCTTGCAATAATGGAAGAAAAGGTGCTCAAGCCTTCCTTCTAGATGACTATAACAACGATTACACAGCGTGTTTACCTTGTTCGCTTTGAAGCCATTATTATTTAGATTAATTACCCGGTCAGAGTTGCTCAAGATAATTTGCACTCGACGCCTAAGACCACATGGAGAGATAATGATCCATCGCAAAGTCGAACCTATTACTCGTGATCTTCAACATGCTTGATATAGTGTCTTTCTATGGCACTCGACTTCGGGTTGAAAGTTTGCTCCGAGACAAATTTCTACTTAACGTGTGATAGAAGAGTACCAATCTCGGGGTGTGTCGATAACTCGTCATCTGTGACATCTCACTGTAATCAATGTTGGTATGGTTGCACCAATTTTACTCAAAAGGCTAAATTTCGATACAGTTGTAATAGACAATTTGTAACAATTTTTGTCTTTAATTAAACAATTCAAACGTTGATAATTTCATTATTTAAGAAAATCTAATTCTCTTTTTCGCTTAAAACTTGCTGCAAGCAAATCTAAGTTTAGATATTTATTTCGCTTGTTAGCAAAAACTTCCTATAAAATCAGATTTTTGAAGTGAGACCTTTGTTTGGATTCATATACTGAATATCAGTAATAAGCAGCTAATATAAAATTAAAAAAACTGAAATTAAACTAATTATTTCAGTTTGCTAATTGAATTCTAGTTATTATAGGCATAAAATAGAGATATGTAAAATTCGTCATTTTGCCAGTAACCCTTTCTTCTCTATTGTCCTCTGAAAATATTTGTTATTTTCATTTTTCTTCTCTTTCTAGTTAAGAGTTTATAAGAACGTTCAGCTTTCAATATTTATTAAGGTTATCGGATGAAAACTGATTCAAAAATATTATATGTACAATTGAAAAGTGAACTCTTGCTACTTTTAATTTCTGAAAATCAATGTAATGTCTCAATGTAGTAAAAAACATCCGTTGTCGGGCACCAACGGTTGATTTCATTTGCATTTACTCGAAGCTACTGGAAAGGACAATCTGTGACTTAAGTCATCTCAACTATGTGAGTCGTTCAGCGTCTTTTCTAATTCTGTGCCTCCATGGAAACCTGATTATTTATTCCCCAAAGTGTCATTACAATCGTCAGCCTCTCACACTCGAATTAGTATTGTTCCAGTCTAGTTGAAGATGCGATAAAATGCCATCAGTTTTTGGTAAGATCGGGATTCTACACATTTTTCTATTTCTTTATATCTCATTCCGAATCACACCGACAATCAAACTTGAATATTTCACTCGAGAATTCCATCTCGTTTCTCGCACGATCATGTGACAATTTCTTACTTTCATGGAAAATTTTAGATCGTATTGTAAACCAACGCCGAGTTTTATTGTTAGGATTTTAATTTTATTGAATTAGGATTTTAGTTTTATTGAATTGTGGTAAGGATTTTATTTAAAAAAAAGATAATTATGTCGATAAAATAATATATGAAAGTAAGGCAGCAATTTCAGTCATCTGATAAAAGAAGGAATAAAGTTAGACTGATTGATAGGAAAATAATTACTAAAAGTACACCTTATCAAATGAGATTAATTCGAACTTATATGAATTTCCATTGATTGGTAGAAACCGATACAATAAGAATACACTCGGTCAGAAAACGATAGACGCAATATTGATCTTTAGCTATGTTCTATCGATAATTGAACTATGATGAAACTGATTAATCGAATAAAAACAAACCAGATGCAGGAAGTAGAGGTAATAGAAAATATTTTAAAATAAACTTTACTCTTTTAAATATTATCTAATTCATGTAATAAACACACACACACATTTATATATGAAGGTAGAAAAAGCGAAATGGAAAAGAGATGAACGAATAAAAAGATAATGGATTGGATAAATAAGAATAAATCTAGCAACTGATGAGGATAAGGAAAAATAATTAGTAAAAGTACACCTTATCAAATAAGATTAATTCGAACTTATATGAATTCCCATTCGCTCAAGAATTCTAAAAAAAACAAACTATAGATATTAGGTTGCGTCGATGTCGGGAGTAAAACAGTAGCAATCGAAATCCTTCAAGTGCTTGTACAGTGGTAAAGTCACGCAAGCTGTTTTTATTCATTATTAACTGACAAACATGCACGCCACATCCGCATGCATCTATCTATTCCAAATGTTATAAATGTTGAACTAACTTTCTTAATGATATTGATTGTTAAATATATTGCAAAGTGTATACATAGAATTATAGCTCTGCAGATAAATTACCTAGAGATTTTAGGAAATATTAGGTTGGTGCAAAAATAATATCGTTTTTTGAGGTATTTTTTAACGTTCATTTAATGTTTAAATAACTTTGAATATTCCTTTTTCTAGTTACCGAAAGAATAAGTGAACAGACCAAAGATGCTATTAAGCACTCGGTTAAGTGTGGAAGAATAATTTAAGTGATAATGTGATGATAACGTATTGTAATAAATGAATTTATTATTAAAGAACTAAACAATACCGACAAATATAAACATTCGAATTGGAGATGCAAAGAAATGATTCCTAAATTGTATCATATAATTGACATTTCTTTGTGGTTCACGTCCACCGAAAGAGTATGTTTTTGCTATTTGTCAGTCAGTTATTAATTCACTACGTCACACAATTTTTGTCCTTGGGTAGTGTTATGGGGTCCACCCCTTTTTCATACAAGTGGACTCGATCAGTGTGTATTTGTACTGCTGCCGGTGAATACCCGAGAGGTAGAGTAATAGAGAGAGTAAGAGTGTGAGGTAACCGCTTTGTAGGAGTCACAGTTGCGAGCACGTAGACTCAGAAGGAAGTCATACTTCGATACTGAATTTTCCAGACTGTATATATATTATTATTGTTACTAACCGCATTTCTGAATCTACTAACCGTATTACCAATTGTATTATTACGTCAATGCATTTATTTGCTATATTTCATTCCTGCGTTTGTCATTCATTTGAGACCGGATTTCATCCCGGAATCCACAACAGGTAGAAACTGTTTTCTGTTTGCTTACGTCTGGAAAGTATGCGAAAATGGCTAATATTTCCTTCAAACTGTGCTTTTGTGACCAAGATGATGATAATTCGGAAATTTACCTATTACGATTGGGAAAACTGGCGAATGTGAACACGCAAAGTGGGAACAAAACAACATTGATTCAAAAATAACATTTGTTTATTCTAGGATTATACAAGAGAGACCACAAAAATTTAGAAGTGAGTAGTTTTACACGATTTACGCTTATACTGTATATTACTTTCTCGAATCAGACACCAAATATAACCTCCCATCATGTTTTTGTTAAATGATCCTTGGTAGCAGCATTCAAATTACAGTATATTCTGGTGGTAGATCTCGGCTTGCTCCTCGCCCTCATGTTCTCCTTAAAATTATAAAGATCAGCGTCAGGGATATGGACTCTGAGGGACACCCTGAAGACCATTTTGGCGTAGATCTTTACCAGGGTCTCAGCAAGCTCCACAGAGTTTTTGGCCTTGCGATTTCCCAACAAACCCCGAACCACTGCGGCAAACCTGTTCCACACTGATTTCTTCGTCTCAGTGAGCTTTTTGGAAAATTCCACGCACTCTTTCTTCCGACGAAGACACCAGCTTTGATTTTTGACACAGACAGCTTAGAGTTGAAGTCTTGAAGGTACTTGAAGGCTGCAGACTCCTTATCTAGAGCTGTGACAAATTGTGTTATAAGGCCCAATTTTAAATGCAGTGGAGGAAGCAATACTTTTAGGGGCTTCAACTGTGGCTACTTGACTTTGTTCCTCCCAACACTGAACTCGGTCCACTGTGGCCAGTCCCACCTGTGTTAGTGTGCTGTGGTGTACCTGTTATCCCAAAGGCAAAGATAACACGGAAACATGGTAAAGCCACCTTGGCAGCTCTACTTATTTAGAAGTAGTTCTTGTTCTGATTTAGGATCTGTGTCATGACATATACCAACAGGAAGAAGGCTTGGCTATGGGTTCGCCATTGTCACAAATGATGGCAGACATATACATGGAACACTTAGAAAATGGCTTTAGAAACGGCACCCCAAAAGCCAACAGTATGGCTGAGATACGTAGATGACACATTCATACTCTGGACATAGCATGAAGCTGTACAAATACTGCTGGGTCATATGAATTGAATAAGACCTTCGATCCAGTTCACAATAGAAGAAGAAAATAATAATCAGCTGGTCTTCCTGGGTGTACTAATATCTCGAACAGAAAATGGATTCAAAACATCCGTATATCACCAGCCAACCTTCATCTGACAATACCTCAATTTAACTTCAATTCCCACCATCCATATAGTGTGAAGAAAGGGATCGTTCGATACCTACAACACCGTGCAAAAATCATAAGTGGTGACCCAGACACATACCAACAAGAAATGATCAGCATCAAACGTACGCTTCAGAATAACAACTAGCCGGCAAAAAATGACATCATTGTCTGCAGGTGGGAAAAGAAGGGACAAGGAACGTGAACAGAAAATTACCAATGGTCTGTCTTACTTTACATCAAGGGCTTATCGGAAAAAATTCAAAAGATCTGCGGTCCATAGAACATCAGAACAATTTTCAGGGGCAGTTCCATACTACAGAGAAATCTTTGAGTAAAGCCTAACACGAGGTAGAATATGACTAAGGATTGTGTATACTCGATTCCTTGAAAAGTCCTAGTGAGAGGTGAGACAATGAAATATGGCTGATCATATATGGAGGAAAAGGAACGGTCACCAGTACCTGTGGAATGAAGCGAAAATATTGGATACGGAAGGAAACTGGAGAGTTAGACATCTGAAAGAATCAGCGCATGTGCTAGGCTATGAGGACCTCCTTAGTAGACCTAGCACAGAAATAAATACATTATGGGAGCCGTTAATAAATAAAGGCAAATGACAGCAACTTTTCAACTGCAACAGCAGCAATCAAAACATAGATAGCAAAACATGCTAACCAGCAGCAGCCTAATCAACAGCGACAGCCCAATCAGCAGTGAAGTTTAGCTTTAAGTGTCTAGGTTTACTCCAGAAAATTGTCCTACAGATTAGTAGGTAAGCGCGTTGGTTTATGAATTTAGTGAAATAGTAGCTGTGTTCAGTTCCTTAGTCGAGCAGTGTGAACTTACACTCAGTGGAAACTGATGAACAATAGCTGAAAAATAAGAAATAAACATGAGTAGTGGAACGAGAACTGTCTACACCCGTAGATTAAGTAAAGGGTTCGCATCGGAATTCCTTGTAGGTTACCCAGATCGAGGTAGGCACAACGTTGTGATAAAACCAACAAGATGATAGTTTTAATATAAATAATGTAAATAATGATAACTCCTCATCTCAGAAATTCCGGCAGTTATGTATTGCTTACTCGGCACAATGGAGGTCGTAAAGAATTTCATGGTGTCAAGAAGATCTCAATTAATTTTGTTTTTTAGGCATCAGCTTAAAATAAAAATTTGCAAAGAAAGGAAACGGTTTTCTTCAACAAAATTTGTTGAAAGTTGGGTATCTGTTGAACGCTTGTGTCGAGCGAAAGACGCTGATTGATAGTGGCTTTTGAATATTGACTAAATAAGAGGACTCTGAATTATTCAAATTCGTAATTATTATAATGTAGTTGTGTGGCTTTGCATTTATGGTTTTATTATATCTTACACTGTTGCTCTTGATCCATACCCTGTTGTTTCAACCATAATTAGATTGTGTTAGTTTTAATACTAACCACATTTTTCTTTTATTTTTGGAAAATATTTTCAGTCTGAAAATGAAGATTGAAGACATTTTAACGGTATTTAAGGCTATTATTTTACACCCCCTCTTCACAGAATCGTACAGATTGGTCTATTTTGAACTTCATAGAGGAATTGTGGTATTCTGGTGCCTGAAATACAATTGTGGTATTCTGGTGCCTGAAATACAAATGAGAAGTGTAAATGGGAATAATTTGTCAACGGAATTTTTTTGAGAGAATGGATCAATGATTGTGACCAGATAAGTCAAAAGTTACGACAGCGAAGATCAGCCGTCTTTTTCCCATTTAAGCCATGCGCCATTTTTTTTTTTTTTTTTTTGTATTTGATGCAAAAATGTTCATGTCAAAATGTTATTTTTAACGTTATTTTCTTGCTTGTATACTTTGACGTCAATTTAAAGAAATAAAAATTTCAAGAAAAGAAATTAAATAATATCATGAAATTTACCTGGAACTTTGTATGTTCGGACTTTTAATTGAATTGAATTTAAAAAGTTCATATTTCGAATATAATACAATGAATACAAATGTTTAATTAGATGTCGCATAATGAAAGAAAACTTACACTGAAATTCATAAATGACTTTATTGATAACTGTAAAAAGGAGTTTTAGAAAAAGAATCTTATTCCTTTAAGCCTATAACAAAAGGAGTAATTCCTAAAGGTTGGATTGGAAAATATCTATCGATATGAAGTTAAAAAAAAAAGTCGTTCTGAAATCTGTGTTCCGAGAAATATCGGTGCCCATTATAAAATTAATATCTAATTTCATAGTTAACGATTTATGTAATTATAAATTTAAGAATATAGAAACATAAAACAATCTTTTGCTTTTCTTGTTATGAAATCGTCATTTGATTTCTTTGTTTTTTGAATTCACATTTTGTTTTCAATTTTCTTTTTGAAAACCTGAAGATACATTTTGCAATGTTTACTATTGTAATAGTTGATCGAACTTTTGATCTTGGTGTATCTTAACTTTTCAGAAAATCCCTTTTCGCTTCTCCTCTCATAGTTTAAACTTAAATTTTGAACTTTATTAACAAAAGAAACTTTTCATAATCTGCGGTATGCTGTTTTTGCTGATTTTGCTTATTAAGGAATAATCTTCTACATTATTTTTGTGTATTATAAATCATACCTTCAAAATTAAGTCACAGTTTCATTAAACCGAATATAAAAGCTGTAAAGAGCTCTTTCAAACTATCTTTGCATTCTGAAGGTGAGATCTTTTGTATATAAATAGATTGATAGTTGGAGAAGGGTTCTTAATGTCGAAGTTCTTACGTATGCATTTATGATAAACGGTATCACAAATCCAATACCAGTTGAAAAGCTCAGGATCTCATAGTCTGTAGTTCTATACTCTATCACAGAAATATATCTACAAATTGCTCACGGCAATTAGATTAAAGAAGCGATGAATGAATGCTAAATTAAATATAATAGGGAATTACTGTGATTAAGTTATTTTCAATCCTTTTTTTAATTTCACATTAATTCTTAAGCTAAGCCTCGGTGTTGGTGACACAATAAAGGATGATGCCAATGTGAAAATTGCTATTTTGGTGAAGGTTGGCGAAATTTAATTTAAGCAGAAAACTAATATTAAGTAAGTCCTATTATTAAGTAAAGACATATTTTTAAGCTTTTTTTAAAATATTTCTACTATAAATAAATGTCATTGACGTTAAGCGATCGTAGCTCTCAATCTGTAAATTGGGATCATTTATTGGGAACAATAATTGAGTGGTTTCCCGTTGTTCATGTCCGAAGTTAACTTTTCTACGTTTGTGAATACATAGATATCGTTTTCCGAGATTGGCTGCCTGCTATTTAACCGATAGCTGGGAATAATTTAATTTACAGAAGATAAATCATTTACACAGCATATACCTTACATAACTGGATGCTATAAGACTCATTTCATTTTCGGTATTGTTAAATTAAAGATAATGTTCAATAAAAATTATCTCATATAAGGAAAAATATTATAATTGCAAGTGATATACATTCATGACTGATAAATCTAATTTCAGTATGTTTCAGTTTGTGACGCTTAATTCTCAGCTAACGTGTTTGACAGTAGATCATTTTCGAATAATGATATGGTACGGTATTTTACTAATTCATATATATATATATATATATATATATATATATATATATATATATATATATATATTCTTTTCAAAAGAAGAGCAATTATTATCTTTTTGATTTATTTTGTTTTACTTGTATTTATTATACTTTCTAATTAAGTACAGTAAAAATATCCAATCAACTACATCTTTATTTTGTTCTAATAACAAAATATAGATTCTAGAATGCTTCTTCTTCATGTGCATTATACTTTCAGGATATGAGTAATCATGAGTCGCTACATCTTCCTGTCTTTTGTAGCTGTAAGCAATGTTTATTTTTACTATCCTTTCCCATCCCTCTTCTGCAATCCATTTACACAGGCTAATTAGATAGATTACTCTGTTTTCCTCTGCTCCCACCTCGCCTTCAGTATGTCCCGTGAGTGTCAAATTCTGTAAACCTACTTTCCTCATTATGTCCTAGTAATTTCATCTATCTCTTGTGTCCTTTTTGTTTCAAATTTACCTGTTGATCACATTCTGCTCATGGTATTCTCAGCATTCTTCTGTAGAAAAACCTCTGGTCGCCTCTTCATCTAAGAGGAAATTGTACAGCATTCACTGCCATATATGAAGATTAATATCAGATGGCAGTTCAACATTCCTTTCTTTATTTCTAACCAAATTTTTTTTAATTTCTTAATACTTTGCTTGGCTTTTGGAAGGCTATATATAGAGAGACAACCCACAAACTGAGTAAATAAGATATTATGTTTTTTATTAATAAATAATGTTTTTTTTTATTAATAAATGTGATTGAGAAAGATAAACTTTTCAATTTGTTGCATGATGTTAACTTCGGACATAAACATCCTTCGTTATCCCAATGCACCGGCTTTCGGTGTACATTTTCCATTATCTGTTAAAACTCTGACCAGATAATTAAACTTTCGTACTTTGTTGGATTTGAACATCTCCAATTTGTAACTCATAAGTGCTGATCCTTTTGCAAGAAATCATCCATTCTGTCTTCTTACAATTGTTGGTTAGTCTTTTCTGCCAGTTTTCCTTTATTACCTTGTCTAGAATTTCCTGCAGTTTCCTTTTGGTGTCTGCCATCAACTCAGTATCATCTGTTTATGTTATGCTGTTAAGATTGTGCTCGCCAATAATAAATCCTTGTATGACATCTAGTTCTCGCTGAATAGGTTAAATAAATCTAACGAGAAAACGCATTTTTCACTTACGCCCCTTTCTGTTTTTGGTGTACTTATTCGATTCATTTCCAATTTGTATATAGGATGTTTGTTCCTAGTATATAGTATATATTGTGGATTATTCTAATATCTTCCCTAAACAAATTAAGTTTATCTGACAGTTCAAACAATTCTTTGTGTCGTACCTTAATAAACGCCTTTGTAAACTGTTGACCTATTTTGGGTCTAATTCAGCTGCGCCCTCTGTTCTGGATGGTAAACTTATCATTAAGCTAAATGTCCGATAGATTTGCACCTGGATTCTTAGGCAGCGCTACTATGAATATACTGAAATCTTTTGGTGGTATGCCTCCACTGTTATATATTTCATTCTAGAATGTTTACAAATGCTTAAATTTTGAAAAAAAATAGTTCGGAGTTTACATTTTTTTTATTAAGTTTTCTCGAGTGTGCAAGATTATAGACGAAATATCAAATATGTGTATCCATTAAAAATAACGTTCATATTGGGAACGTAAACAAAGCAATTTCTAAAGAATTGATAGGTTTTTTTTTTAATCCGATATATGTTTTACTTAAAGAAGTAAAACATATATCGGATTAAAAAAATAAAACCTATTAATTCTTTAGAAATTGCTTTGTTTACGTTCCCAATATGAAACTGAGCAGATATGACTTTTGAGAAAAATCTGACCGCGTGAGTATCAGGTAAATAGAACCTTATTTGCTTGTGAAGCATTGCGTAGTCGAGTGGTTAAAACACACCGGATCAGACGATGGTTTCTCCTGCAAAGGAAGACGTGTGTAGGTGTTGACTCCACTTTTCAAGTTTCAACATTTTATCAATTATTCAGTTATTAGCACAGTACAATTTGCACTTATCAAATGTTTGCATGCTTTAATTTTTGCGTTATTTAATCATTAACCACCAGCAAGCATTTATTACTGAGCTCACAAACATCAAATTCGTCATTGCAGTTGGCAGAGTTAATGACAGTGTCCAGGTCTGTTAAGTAATAAAACTCAGTGAAAATTCAATGTGACAATCAAAGTTTTAAGTGATTTGAATCATAGTCAAAAGACTTCAGTCAATTCTATGGTAGAAAATATAATATATGTGGTCTCATAGTAACCAATCTCTTATTATTACAAGAATTTACTCAATTCCATAATTTTAAAGGTATTCTTGGTATCTATCGTAGGTAACTGTGATTTAGTAATATATATGTGTTTTCACATCTGTATATTGAGCATAGTCTTACACACGAATGCGCGCACACATAGAATGAACATGGAAGGGATTAATGATTTTAAAAAAATTTACTTGTCTTGATAGCACTTTTTTATGGAGAAATTAGAGAAGGGTCAGGTAAATGTTCTACTAATTAGAAATAACTCAACAAACCGAAGTTATTCAACACATGACAATATGACTGAACATATTCTCTAAGAGCGAATTAAAAGCAACATAGTAGAACAACAGTCGAGATGAAGAAAGCTTATCCTTCAAAACCTAGGATTTTTTATTGCTTTCTTCACATTGTCGAAATGAATTTCTGAAATATCTGTACGGTTTTTACAAACGATCATCATGCTGATCTACAAGGGAATACAGCTGCAACGTTGTCTTCAATAGGAAGAAAGGCTAAAGAAATTGAATTTGTTCATTGTTTGGTTGGATTATATTAAAAATGAAAAATAAATCAAGTAATGAAGATACGTAGGTGGTCGACATTAATTACAATAATTATTTGTGACAAACATAGATTTAAGTTTGTATGCAGGGTTGCGATTACAAGCGTCTCCATAATGATTTTTATTTGTGTTTGGCTTTCCCAACGTTATTCTAATGTTGCGAAATGCATCTTATTATATATTCATATTTACTTTTCTATATATTTTGATATTGCTTTTGTATTTGCATTTGAACAAATTTACGGTATACTGACACAATCATAGAGCATGATACAAAGAAAGATATATGTGTGCGTATAACATATTGCACGAGAATGTGAGTGATTACACACGCGTGTGTATTAGTGTATATATTAATTCAAAAAACACATGCATCCATATTTTTGACTATGGTTGGCCGAATACTGAACAGATTCTCGGTTAATTAAGGAATCGATTCCGACTCCAAAAATAACTGCATTCGTGAGTGAAAAATATCAATTGTTAATAAATTTGCACATTGATATCAACTTGAACATAAAATTTCAGCAGTTATACTTTTTCATCACTATCATTTAACCATAACAAAAAGATATCTTTTTGAACCTATTTGTCTGAAATTGATTGATATTAATAAAAGAAATTTGAAACATAAATCTTAATGTCACATAAAGAAAGGTTTCTCGTTATTATTTTTCAATATTTTACATGTCTTGTAAATATGGTTCGCAAATGTTGCTTTGCAGGAACATGCATTTCACTGGAAAATGTCGCTGTAAATTGCATTAAACTATGTATACACGTCTTGTGGAATATTGTTGTTGGAGACATGAGCGAGTTAATTTCATCAACAATGGAGAACCACCCAAACCAATGAATGTCTGAGAGTGCCAAATCAGGATTGTAGTGGCAATGAGGAAAAATTGTCCAACCATGCTTTTTAATGCGTGTTTAGTCATGCTGTGAGGCCATGCATTTTTATGTTTATAAAAAACACATTACACATCTTCCCGTGTGGCCTAACTCGAAGAAGCCTTGCTTTGATCTTAAAAAAATTGAACAAGTACAAGTCAGAATCGATAGTGTTAAAATATAACAATCATCTGCTTTTTCACGCAGTCTATTAGAATTCTGGAAACCTATTTTTCAGGAAATCTTAGAATAACCAAGAGACTGCACCACCACCTTAGGAAGTAGCATAGTTCACCTGAAGGCTTCCATTAAATTTTCCAATAGTGAGTCTTGTCAGATAAAAAAAAGAGAATCAGTGTGTTTGGTATTATCTTCAGCTGACCTGCCACTACGGGGCCTGTCACTATGGTCAGTTTCAACGTTCTTTCTAGAATTGCCATTAACTCTACTAATTCCTTTCCTTACTGTGCTTACTTCATGTGCAATCTTTCCGTAAATATTCTCTAACCACCTTTGAGTGCGGCATATTTTTCTTCCAAAAACAAATCTTCTTAGGGTTCTTTGCTTTTTTTCACCAGTCTAGAGATGCAGTTTGTGGATAGAGAAGGGGGGATGTAACTTCACAAGTTGTTTCTCTAGGCTTCTATAAATTTTATAGTTTATAGCTGATAAATCACTTAGAATTTTGACTTTTAAAATTAAATAGAAACAGACATTAATTTTTTTAGGGACCCACGTAAAAGCCTTTTCATTCTTCACACAACAACTTATTGGAGTCATGCTTTTATCGAAAGTGACTATGGTAAAGAATACTATGTATAATATTCCGTGCAGTTGGGACAAATAATATAAATGCGACACAAGCCGCCCTGTAAAGAACATTAAAAACCCGGGTCCATGTGGGGCTAAGGAATTGAACCAGATTGATCATTTATTAGGCATTGATTAAGAAAGAGAAAACTTCTAGCATTGTCCGATGAATGCTGGCTTCACCAACCGATGTTAGAATCACACAGTTAAATAAAACGATTGAAAGAATAAGTGCACATCTTATCTCTAATAATATCCTCAGTACGCCAAGCATAGAAATGATCATCATACGGCAGGTTTTGTTCGGCAAAGGACAGATTATTGGGCGTAAGGTTCAAATATTCCACTACTGTTGAGTTTTAAATATAACGTCTTTTTTACTGTTTGTTATTAGAAAATGGTCTAATCTTTAATCGCGGTTACGAGCACAATCTCTAGCTGAGTCCGTCAAGATATATATATATATATATATATATATATATATATATATATATATATATATATATATATATATATATATTGGTTCATTAGAAAAAGCAAAATTGGGAACTAAACAGAAATACTTCTTATTATGAACTGCAGAATGAAAAAAAAATTCTATCATTTAAAATAGTTATTGAAACTCTTAGAAAGGTGACTATATAAAGAAAGAGGAGGCCACTACACTCAATAGTATCCTATGTCAGGAACGGATACTCGGTATTCATTTATTCTGTGCAAATGTCATATATCCATATTTTACACAATTCATTTATTTTGTCCAAGTAGAATTTATTCGGCATTAATATATTCCGCCCAAGTGCCCATTTATTCAGCATTCATTTATTCTGCCTAAATATTAACTTATGCAGCATTTATTTATTCAGTCCAAACGCCCATTTATTGGGCATTCATTTATTCTGTCCAAATCCCTATAAATTTTGCATTCAATTATTCTGTGAAAATGCCCATTTCTGCGGCATTCATTTATTCTGTCCAAATGTCCATTCATTCGTCTTTCATTTACTCTATCCAAATGACTATTTATTAGGCATCCATTTATTGTATCAAAATGCCCATTTATGCTGCATTCGTTTATTCTGTCCAAGTGCGCACTTATTCGGTATTTATCGATTTCTGTCCAAATGGCCATATATTTGGCATTCATTTATTCTGTCCAAATGCCCATTTATTCGGCATTCATTGATTCGGTCCAAGTGTACTTTTATTCGGCATTCATTTATTCTGTCCAAATTCCCACATATTCTTCATTCATTTATTCTGTCCAAGTGCCCATTTATTCCGCATTCGTTTATTCTGTCCAAGTGCCCATTTATTCGGCATTAATTTATTCTGTCCAAATGCCCATTAATTCGACACATTCATTTATTCCGTCCAAAAGCCCCTTTATGTGGCATTCTTTAATTCTGTCCAAATGCCCATATATTCGGAATTCATTTACTCTATCCAAATGCCCATATATTAGGAATTGATTTATTCTGTCCAAGTACCCAATTATTCGACATTCATTTATTCAGTCCATATACCGATATATTCGGCATTCATTTATTCTGTCCAAGTCACCATATATTCGGAATTGAATTATTCTGTCCAAGTACCCAATTTTTCGGCATTCATTTATTCTATCCAAATGCCCATTTATTCGGAGTTCATTTATTCTGTTCAAATACCCATATATTCGGCATTTATTTATTCCTTTCATATACCCATATTTTCACAATTCATTTATTCTGTCCAAGTGCCCATTTATTCTGCATTGATTTATTCCGTCCTAATGCCCATTTATGCGGCATTGATTTATTCTGTCCAAGTGCCCATTCATTCGTCTTTCATTTACTGTGATCCCTCGTTTATCGCGGTAGATTGGTTCCGAGACCGGCCGCAATAACTGAATTTCCGCGAAGTAGAGACGCCAACGCACCCATTACAGTACTCTATTAATAACAAGGACAACTGTTAAGTAATAACACTTTAGATTAAAAAAAAGAAAAAGATTGTTACTATACTCAACACGAAAGAAGTTGAATTAAAATTTGAATGATGATGCGCAGTAGAAATGATGCTGATGTAGCTTATGATGACTTCTATTGTGCAGCCAATGATTGTATTTTATGTCTCTTCAGACGGTGATACCCTTTCCTGGGACACTTCTACTTCTTCCGAAGGTGCAACCGTAGTAGTAGTAGTAGTAGCAGGAACTGGCTCTTTTTTTTGTGAGGCTTCAAAAATATTGTGATAGGAAGTTGCTGCTGCTGCTTCTTTTTCCATCCAAAGAGCATCTCGTCGGGATTCATGACTTCGTCGACCTTGTTGCAAAAATTGCGCAGAACGAACCATATCGTCGTCCCATTCCTGTGACCCCTCTTTCAATTCTTTAGCCAGATTGCAGAGCTTGGCCAGCCGTTCCAAATTCAAGCCAGTTTGGTCGACAACTTCTTCCATTTCTTGCTGCGTTTCTTCTTCTTCGCTGGTCGACTTCGTCAAGTCTTCAAGGTCTGCGTCGGTTATCGTCTGGGAGTGGCAGTCTAATAACTCATCGATGTCTCCCGTGGTCATGTCTGCAAAGCTGTCACCTCCAATGATCGCGGCCAACTGCAAATCTTTCTGTACTGCGGAGTGTTGGATTTAGGCAGGTGTAAATCCCTTCTTCCAGCTCGTGTTAACGGTGGCAGGCTTCATTTCTTGCAATGCCTTCGGGATATTTTGGAGGCACGTAGCAATTGTGTATTGCCACCAGTATGTCTTCAAGTTAAAATTTTCGTCTTCGTCTTCTTGGGTGGCATCCACAGAAGCAATCAGGCTCGCCAGGACATTCCTCGTGTATAAGGCCTTGAACGACCTGATAACCCCTTGGTCCATTGGCTGAATATAGTGGCGTAGTGTTGGGCAGCAGGAAATCAATCTGAATGCCCTCATACGACAGATTAATAGCGTGGCCACCAGCGTTATCCATAAGGAGAAGGATTTCGAATGGCAAGCCCTTCTCTAGTAGATACACCTTGTCTTGCGGGATAAAACACTGGTGGAACAGTCGAAAGTCAGCATCTTCGTTATCCACGCCTTTGGATTGTGCATCCAGTGTACGGGTAGCAGATTCTTGTTTTTGTTTTTTAAAGCCCTTGGGTTTTTAGACTTGGCTTAACAAAAACCCCGCAGAATTGCCACACATGACAATACGATCCTTGTATGCTTTAAAGTCAGAGGCTTTTTTTACTCTTTGTACAGGAAAGTTTGCGACAGCATTCTTTTTCAAAACAAACCCGTCTCGTCCATATTAAAACATTGTTCGGGCTTATATCCACCTTTGGAGATAATCTTCTTGAAAGTTTCATTCACGTATGTTTCAGCAGCGCTCATGTCAGCAAAAGCAGCCTCGCCATGCAGGGAAACGCTTTTTAGGCCGAAGCTTTTCTGAAACTTAGCAAACCATCCTTTTGCTAACAGAAAAAGGACTTTTTATGTTGTGAATCACTGGACGTCCCTTGTTGCGGATGTTCTACGTTGTCTTCGTCTTCTTCCGCTTCTTCGTGGTCACCACTGTCATCCTCAGGTTCCTTAGCATCGGTCAAAGCACCAATCACAGGGCAGATTAAAAAATAGAGAGCTATGATTCGTCGTCTCTCTCCATTGCACCAATCACAACCGGTCTTACAACGCAATTTGTCACCGAGGAGGTACGCTTTGCGTTTTCTCAACAACAGGATACGCGGCTACTGTATGCACATCGCATTCTAGATGGTTCTTTTTTTTTTTTTTTCTTTGTCATGTGAGTTACAAGTTCAAATACACCTCTATATGTTTTTGTTTTTTTTCTATTTTAATTTTACGCTTGTTTTGTTGTTCCTAGACTAGGAAATAATATTTATTATTAATATTTTAATGGATTTAATGAGAAATTTTAGGTGTTCATATATCGCGATTTTTCTAGAATTTTCCAGAAACTCCACGATATATTTTCCATATATATATTTTAAAAATTCGCGAAGTCGTGAGTCCGCGATAGTAGAACCGCGAATTAGCGAGAGATCACTGTATTCTATCCAAATGGCCATATATTCAGTATTCGTTTATTCTGTACAACAGCCCATGTATTCGGCATTCATTTATTCTGTTCAAATGCCCATTTATGCGGCATTCATTTAATCTGTCCAAGTACCAATTTATTCGTTGTTGATATCTTCCGTCCATATTCGAATTTATTCTACATTGATTTATTCTATCCAAGTGCCCATTTATTGATCTTTCATTTATTTTGTCAAAATGCACATTTATTCGGCATACATTAATTCTGTCCAAATGCCCTTTTATGCGGCATTCATTTGTTCTGTCCAAGTTCCCACTTATTCGGTATTCATTTATTCTGTCTAAATGGCCATATTCGGCATTCATTTATTCTGTTCAGGTGCCCATTTATTCGGCATTCGTTTATTCTGTCCAACTGCCCATTATTCGGCATTAATTTATTCTGTTCAATTGTCCATTTATTGGGCATTCATTTATTCAGTCCACATGACCATGTATACGGAATTGATTTATACTGTCCAAGTACCCAATTATTCGGCATTCATTTATTCTGTCCACGTGACTATATATTCGGAAGTGATTTATTCTGTCCAAGTATCCAATTATTCGGCATTCATTTATTCTGTCCAAATGCCCATTTATTTGACATTCGTAAATTCTGTGCAAATTTCCATTATTCGGAATTCATTTATTCTGTCCAAATGCCTTTAGATTCGGACTTTATTTTCTATCCACGCCCCTAGTTATTCTGCATTCATTTATTCAGTCTATATACACATATTTTCACAATTCATTCATTCTGTTCAAGTTCCCATTTATTTGGAATGGGTTTATTCCGCCCAAATGCCCATTTCTGCGGCATTCATTTATTCCGTCCAAATGCCCATTTCTGCGGCATTCATTTATTCCGTCCAAATGCCCATTTATTTGACATTCATTTATTCCGTCCAAATGCCCATTTCTGCGGCATTCATTTATTCTGTCCAAATGCCCATTTCTGCGGCATTCATTTATTCTGTCCAAATGACCATTTCTGCGGCATTCATTTATTCTGTCCAAATGACCATTTCTGCGGCGTTCATTTATTCTGACCCAGTACCCATTCATTCGTCTTTCATTTACTCTATCCAAATGACCATATATTCGGAATTCATTTATTCTTTCCAACTACCCAATTATTTGGCATTCATTTATTCTGCCTAAATGCCAGAGCTATCTTTCTATTGCCATTAGGAAAAGATACTTAAATTGTTCTGCGTTTTATTGGTTGTCTTCTGATTTCTTCTTTCTCTTAACGGTGTTTCATTTTATGCACTGTTCCAAGACACTCAATAATTAAGGCAATGCGACGTATGAATATTGCAATTACTTGATCAACCGGTATTGCATACGTCTATGTTTACCATTTATCGATGGCAAATACTATCTGCCAGTGTTCTGCACACGTTTTTATAGTTACTTTTTATAGTTTTGATATTTTCTTTTTCAACTCTCAACAAGTCTTTGGCAAAGATGTCAAATTTCTACTCTACCAGATGTCAAATTTCTACTCTACCAGATGTCAAATTTCTACTCTACCAGATGTCAAATTTCTACTCTACCAGCACTGAGGTTGTAAAGATGGTAACATCCCCCATAAAATTTCAAACCATTTGCTGCCACTAATCTCAAAATTATTGATTACTCTGAACACAAATTTAACCTTCAGTTTCATTACTAAAATAATAAATCTCCAATCAGAATATTAATTTTTAGTATGTTAAAGTTTCTTCTTCACCGAAAAATTGAATTGCAACCATTCCAACGTATCTCATTATCTCCCTTAGTCATCTCGTGGAGCACTTAAAAGAAATCGAGTATTTTATTTGTGATATTATTGAATAATTGTCCGTACATGATGGCTAACATTTGAATTTTCTTTCCCTTCAGCACGTCGATATATCAACTCATGTTACTGGTAAAGTAGTAGTGAATTAGGAATTATCCACTTTCTGCATTTAGTCGTTTGAAAAAGTCGCTCGGTAATAATTAAATTGTAAATCTTATGCATAAAAAAAAAAAAAAGCTAAATAGGATCCACATTCGACATTCATTGACCTAAAATCGTTTAGCGTAAGCTTCCTTTCACATGAATTCGCTACTAACTCTTTGGTCAATAGTTGAAGCCACCAAGCCAATCTCAGTAACTGAGACTGGCTTGGTGGCTTCAGATATTGACCAAAGAGTTAGTAGCAAATTCAAGCCAAGGTACCGCCACTTTTTCGTTATAAAAAAGCAAAGCACGATGAAAAAAGGCACCAAATCTAATAAAAACAAAGTTTTATCATCAAAATTTTATGTTATTATTAAGAAGAAAGACGAATTTTTTAAATTTTTTAACTTTTTACTACTTTTTAATTATTACTTTTAGAAAATCTTGGTAAAAATATAATTTAATCTCTTTTACCCGCCTCATATTTAATTTCATGAAATTTCTAGAAATTAAATTCCATCCTCCAAATTTGTTTTATTAGTTAAAAACAGAACTTCTGGGAGAATGTAAATCATCCATTTTTTAAACAGTCACTCAGTTCCCGAAAATCTGCTCCGAATCGTAACATAAAAACTGTAATAAAACTATGAGATTATTTAATTAGATAAGCTTTTAATTGCTTTTATAAATAATATATATTAAGGTCTGAAGAAAAAAGAAATTCGATGAATAATGAATTTTTACAAAAATTGTTTTCATTTTTTAATTATAATAATTTATAAAGTTTCAAAAACCTTCTTAAAATACTTCAAAACTTTAATCTCCGTAGATTATTAAGTTATTAAGAGAAGACTATATTTACTAAGCAAAAATTGAAAAGCTTAATACAAATCATCACTCTCCAAGATTTTTAAAATAATTTTTTTATGTTTTTTATGCGTATAAACGTTTCCATTTTGAAAGTATGGGTGACCATACATATAATGTTATCAGAAAATAAGATAGATGACCATAGTAAATTTAAAGTCAACATTCCTAAAATTAGATTACAGAGAATATTTTCAACATTTTAAAGATTACTGAGTACTTAAAAATGATATAAAAAAAGTGTTCACATGTCATTTTTTAAAAATTATGTTTTAACAGATAAAATCTCCGTAAACAACAATAAAACTGTCAACACTTTCAGAAGCACATGTTAAGTGATTTATGAGCGTTGAGAAGTACTTAATCAGCGCGGCTATTTTAAAAATCCATTTCTCTGTTATTTTATACTTGTTTAATTTTATACTTTGTTTAAGTAAATAATACTTGTTTCAAATCAGCTAATATTGCTCAAATGACAGATAACTAAAAAAGGGAGCTAATCAGCTATTTTTAAGCAAAAAAGAAAATGAATCGGACACCAATCAATATAATTTCTGTTTGAAAAACACTACAGAGTATTTTGCTTACTGGAAATAATAAATGTAAAATTATAAATGTTGAATTCTCTGACTGACTTTCAAGTAAAAGCTAAAATGAAAGCTTCAAGAAAGATTTTTTTAATTTTTAAAATTCATTTTAAACCTTAGGTATCGCTCGTTAATAATGAAATAGAATGTATAGCACACAAAACGGTACGCCCCCTTCGACAAGTAATTTAATTATTTTCTGTAATGAATAATCTATTGTATAACATAACACATCATGGTTATGTAAGATTTACAACAATACTTGCTCGATTAGTGTTATTTATTCAGAAAATTTTTTGCAAAAGGCTTTTAATTATCCGTTTAAATGATACAGAAGACAATCATTTATAGAGACATAGACACCTTTCAGATGATGATAATATCTTTTTGTATACAGATACTATAGAAAAGATCATATCTGTGTTACAACAATATAATATCCCAATCAAATATATTTGTCCTGAAACTGATATGGCAGGACATATAGTATACAAAACAGTCAATTATCAAGCAACTAACAAAATCAATCAAGGAACATTGCTGAAACAAATATCCCGCACATTTTTTTAATCTGCTGAGATTTGTATTTACCCTTTTCGTGAAATGCGAGCCATTGAAAAGAGAGAAAGAGAGAGGGGAAAGAGAGAGAGAGGGGGAGGGAGGGGCGGGAGAGTTTGTTTTCGTTGGTTAATTAAGATCTAGTCGACATGTTTCCAATACACTCCACCAGTCGCATGGAAACTAATTTTCAATTCTGATGCAAGCCATTCTTAGACATCAGCCTAAGCTATTGGCTGATGTAAATTATCATCATACGGTTCGGCGTCTTTTAGTCATGATAACGTTTCTATCGACAAAAGCGCGTGCAAGGCCAGTGCTACATCAGGATAGTCATTTTGTTAATAAAAATCTGTTATTATACAGCCGCTTAGCAGAATTATTTCTCCAGTAACAGTGTAAGGAAGGTTTATGATAGACACATAAGTGACTTATAAAAAAGGGAGACATATTGAAAGTTTATTGTTATAAAACAGTTATGAAAATGGGAATGTTTTGTATTAATTATGTAATCATTTACACTTTTAATTTTATTTAATCAAAAAGTAGAAGTATAAAAAAAACTGCTATGCAATTGATTTCAGACTTTCGTGAAAATTTGGTGGTCCTTTTTTGGAAATATTCTAACGAAGATATGCCCAAAGCCTGAATCATTGCTTCCGATCTTAAATTTGAAACCAAAAAAGAAAATAATTAGTAATTGCAGTATCTCACTCGCTGAAAAACAATAAATTAATTACATTAAACAAAGTAAATAAAAATATTTAGTGAAATAAGATGTAAAAAAAATAAAACTTTTTAAAATGAGACGATGATGGTCATTAGTTTTCGTACTGCGAGCACGTGTTGAATTCTCTGACTGACTTTCTATCAGAGAATTCAATACGTGCTCGCAGTACGAAAACTAAAATTTTATGAGTTTAGTTTATTGCCACCAGGGGAAAGAACTCTTAACATTAATAATGTCACGTGCGATCATCCATATATTTGAAAAAAGTTTTTAGACACACTCAAATTTAGCATAAAATTCCTTTTTAAAATACATGTATCGCAGATTGTAATAAACTTTCAACTTTATGATCTGTAAAGATTAGATCTACTTGACAACAGCATTCCCTAAAAATTAAGGATTGAACCTTAATTTTAAAGTTAACAATTTTATCACATTTTGTATTTAAAACTGAAAAAAAAAAAAAAGAAAACAAGAAAACTTGTAAAAATTCATTTTTCATCGGCTTCAGACAATATTGTCCTTAACATATTGTTCATAAAAGCCATTAAAAGCTTTTCTAATTAAATAATGTCTTAGTTTTATTGGGCTTTGTGTGTTACAATTCAGAGCTGATTTTCGGTAACTGTAATTCGATTTTGCCAAAAAAAAAATCGATGATTTATATTCTTCAAGATCTTCTTTATAATCAATAAAAGTTACAACTTTGAACTTCTCGAGTTTTCATAAAATTAAGTAAGAGCGAAGTAACAGATGTAAAAAAAATATTTTTCCTATGAGTTTTTAAAAAACATGTCTAAAATAATTTCATTCATTTGTGAATAAGTTCTGAAAGTTTCATTAAAATCTGACAATTATTTGATTTTTGCAAGAATTTCCAAACAAATGTATCTTTAAGGCCAAAAAAGGAGCTAAAAATCCCAATACTAATCTTTGGCAACCGCCGACGCAAGAAAAACAAGATTTTTAACCAAAATTCCGAACGTGCTAGATAGGAAGAAAAAATTTAATAAAATAATCAAAAAATTAGCTTGATTTTGTTCATAAAATAAGCAACATATGTGGTACATTACATTTTAATTTAAAAAGGTAAACTTCAAAATGCTCCAAACTTGGGTAGTTTATTGGGACGATACTGCGAATGATTAAATGTGTCAGATGTAGCTAGCGAAGTTTTGTATCAGAGATTTCTAGTTGACGATTTTCAAGGCCTAGTAGATCAGTTTAATTTGATGAAATAATTAAAAATTATAAAATGAAAGGAAGAATCAATATATTTAAAATATCCAAATAAAGCACTGAAAATCATTTGCATAAAATTGTTTATGTTAGTTGATTTATGTGCAATTTCCACATAAGCGAAAACTTACCGTATATCAGTGTGCGATTAATTATTTAAATGTAAAGAAAATATTCCGTTTTTAAACAAATTGTAACGGGTGATAAAATTGGATATTTTACAACAAAGTAGAGCGTAAGAAATCGTGCGGAAAATTCCCCACCATTAACAGTAACAAAATGTACCAAAAATCGTTTCAAAGTGTTGATGTTGTGTATATGATGTAATTGGTGAGAACTACTATGAGTACCTTCCAGAGAAGTATGACAACTACCCCGACAGCTCCGTATTCAAGCTCGAATCCCTCTTTGATTTCCCCTCGTCAGTCTATCGGAATTTAGTATTTTTCAATTTAGGCAACCAAGCAAAAATAGTTCAAATTTTTACTTATCCGAGCTACTCATATTATGTTGAATTATCAGATTCTCATTACTTACGGTATTTATTGACTTAAATTAGGTAAATTATCATAGGCATTTGAAACAGTTCTTTGACGCTGAGAAAGATAACAATTCCCGCGAAGATGAGATGTCCAACTGCTAAATTTGAGGTTGTTAATCGCTCGAATTTCTACTACTAATATTAAGGCCACGCGCATTTTGATTCAATGGAAGATGGAACGATCAACAAGTTACATGCAGCATAATTAACAGCTCTTGTGATTGGCAACATATTGTATATATACCCTTTTTGAATGTGGTTGGCAACCAACCACATTCAAAAAGGGTATTCAAAAAGTTCGTGGAAAACCAGAATTAAAAGCAAACATTTTAAAATAGAAACTTTATTTGTTCACATAAGCTCCATCAACATCAAGGCACTTATATGACAGCGACAGTACTAGCTATTTATACGCGTTTAGAAGAAATGAAGTCCTGAGAATTTAACAAACGTCAAATGAGCCTTTCTTATGCCATTAATGCTTTCAAAATGGGTACCTTTATATTTTTTTAGTAAGAAAATGTAATAAGGTGAGAAATAAGAACTTGGAGGTGGATATTTAATGATTTCCCATCGAAATTCTCCCAATGTTCAATGTGTTTCCGGCTCACCTTTCTTTGAAATGAGTTATCTATTTTTAAATTGCTCATTTTTTTCGGAAAATTATCTCCATAATTTTTTCTCAAAGCGCCAATAATGTTCTCAGTCTTTCTATAAATTTTGATGTTAGTTCCTGTTTCAGCATTTCTTGCTGATCTAAAAAGTGTTGATTGTAAACTTTGTATAAACTGCAATCTGTTACCTAAAAATACTTCAGCTTCGAATCCGTAACTCCACGTTTACTTTGCAAATGTACGCATAATAATATGCGTGTGTGTTCAAGTAGTAGCTTAAGAATGCTTGAAATAGCTATTTTAATAATTGTTAATTGATTTATACTAAAAAAGAAAAACATTCAAAATAAAGGGAATTTAATTTTTTTATAACATTTCGACTGTAGGAAATCATATTAAATGTGCAACATTGAAATTTTTATCAATAAGATTTGATATATCATTCTTTTGAATAACATTGAATTGACAAGTGAAAGAATAGATGATAACAGTCGTGGAAGAACAAAACTTTTAAATTATTCATCATCGTATCTCGCTAGAAATTTAACATTGACTATAAAATCAGATGAATATTTGGTTGTCGAAATGTTTTGAATGTTTAACCCAGAGCGTATATATTTTTGCTATAAAAATACTAATAAATGATTTTTAAAATTTATACTTCTGAGGAAGGATTTTTCTGCCTGCGATTAAATAATCATGTTACCAACTGTTATGATGATCAAACTTAATAACCATAGATATTCTACGTCTTCTGACTCAAAGTTGCCCGTGAGCTATAGTTATAGCTCTCTTTATGCTAATTACCTATTAGCTAAACTAATCCCATTATATCTCCCTGAATCTTTTAGGTTTCACATCCTGCGTGGATCAATGGCTTCTCCTACATTCCCACTCTCACTGGTTCCACGAGTATTTCTCGTCATGAGGGACGTCGATTTAGTTCTTTTATTCTCAGTGTCCCATGTTTCGTACTACGAGTTTTCTGAAGAAATTTGATCGTCCATTGATTCCTCTGTTCTGCTTTCTTGTTCATCTATATAGTCGTTCGAACTAGCTTTGCTTTGTATTTCCTTGTAATTTTGGCTTGCTCTTAACTGATCTGCATGGATAACAATATTTTTTACTATTCTTGCATATTAATGCTGTGTTATATCCTTTTTGCATTAGGAAATATTTGCCTTTTCCGGCTCGTTCTCTTTATTTATTTTGTACCATATGTTTTCATTAACAGAGTAAGACATGCTTAACGGAGTTCTAATCTGTCTGACCATTAATGCAGATGGGCTCTCTAATCTGTCAGCATGTGATTTCATTTTGTAACTTAACAATAATCTTGGTAGTAATCTTTTATTGCTAAGAAGAAAATGTTTTCAATCCCATTTTTACTGTTTGGACCATTCATTCAGCAATCCCAGTTTATTGTGGGTGGTAAGAAGATGTTTTATATCTTCCTTAACCACGAGCATAGATTTTCATCACAGAATTCGGGAGTATTATCAGTTACTAATTTTTTTGGTACTCCATTTCTAGCAAATATTATGCGTAATATTTGTTTTACAGTAATAGATTTTTTTTATCCTGAAGTTTACAGAGGCGGAAAAAGAATCAACTTGTATGAGACATAACCTAAACCCGTTAACTTGTGTGTGATTCACATAATGAACTCTAGACTATGATTCTGTTTCCTTAGACCAAGAGTGTAACTTATTGTGGCGAAAATTCTTTATTTTCGGCACATTTAGGACATTTGCGTACGTAATTCTCCACGTCTCGTGTGTGTCTCAGCCACCACTCTTCCAGTTTTAACCATTTTGTGTAGCAGTTAGCACACAATGCACATCATGTATACTTTTAATTAATTTTAATTGCTTCTTTTAACTTAATGAAAGCTGATTGGAGTGTACTAGTCCATTCAAAGTCCATATTCTTCTTTCGCAACTCAGAAAACGCTTCAATTTTTCAGAATATCTTGACAATAATTTGCTATAAAATTGGCTAATCTGAGAAATGATTCGAATTCTTTTTTATTATTTGGAAAAAATACATTTGATATTTTTTATATTAACGTCGGGTTCGGCGAAGTACCGATTGCTGAAATTTGGTAACCCAAGAATGTTAATTCTTTGCAGTTAAATATGCACTTATCTTCCTTTATTCCTGCCTTCTTCAACTTCATCCATTACAAATTTGTTTTTTTCAGTTCTTCTTCACTGGACTGGCCTCACCTAACCATATATCGTCATAATAAATTATCATACTTTCTACTCTCCCCGCTAAAAAATTCCCATAGCATTTTGAAAAAATCGAGCTGTCTGTCTTAATTCGAAATGGTAAGCGGAACATCTAAGTAAGGCTATGGGAGAGATTATTGTTGTTAAATTAGTCATCTATTTGAATTTGGTGGTACGAATTTTTAAATCAGTTTTCGTAAAATATTTCATTCCTACCAGAGAATGTAATATGTTTTCTGTTTGGAATAGGGTAGGTATCCGAAGAAATGCCTACTTTGTAATCTCCACAGATTCTAAAATCACCATTAGGTTTTCTTAAAACCACAATAGGCGATGCCCATTTGTTGCCTCCGGGTTCTACATATTGAAGAATGCCTTCTTCCACCGTTTTTCACAGCTTATCAACTACCATTGGCTTTATATTAATGGGAAGCCTACGGCTTTCAAAATACGATAGATTGATATTTCTTTTTAATTTAAGGCTTATTTTATAGTTTTTTAATTCCCAATTTTGGGACTCCCCGTATTCATAGCATTAAGTAAACATGTGCTATTAATATTTATCAAATCAGTTTCTACTAAATCGTGACTTTCATTTATACAGTCTACGAACATAATAGTGACGGTTTCAAATCTATTTTCTGTTTCAAAAGTGCCTTGAAAGAACCCTAATATTTTTATACACGTTCCATCAAACTGTCTTAATCTAAGTTTTCTTTAATTTTGGTTTCGATAACTGTTCCGAAAAATTCTTCGAAATAAGGGTCACTTCGCTTCCAGTGTCAAATTGAATTTTTAAGTCTACAACGTTTAATTTAATATTCCTGAAGGTGTTCTTTTTATTTCTCGTTTCTATTGAAAAAAAAACAAAAACGTTTGTTTGACTTTTTACATCGTCGTGTATTATTTCGTCAGTTTTTACATTGTTATCTCGCCATCTACATACAACTTGAAAGAGATTTTTCTTTTTGCATTTATTACCTCTCTGCACCCATGCTGGATATTTCTCTCTCTTTGGTTCATGTTTATAGTTGCAACAATATCTGCATTTTATCACTTTTTATCGCACATGTGTCTATAAACTCAGGTTGGTTTTCATTTGTATTAAATTTTTCAATTAACCCCTTTTGTTGTATGAAGTCAATACAAGCTTCTGGAGTAACTTGGTTTGTCTGTAAACGCACTAAAATTTTTACTTTGTGAGAAGTGTTGTACATTCCTTCTACCTTTCGGAGTTGAATTAATTCTTCCTCTGTGTTTATTCCTTGTTGTCCTAGTTCATAAAATTCATAATATCTGCTGGTATCTCTTAACCTTCTTAGATATTTGCTTATAGGTTTCCAAAATTCTTGTGTCACTGCTAAGAATTTGGTTTGTTCAGCTATGACTAATTTTTTCTATGGTTGAATATTTCTCAATATTATTTCTTTGACTTTCATAAATGTCAAGTTTTCAATTTCAGCCGACAAAGCCATTAAAGAAATCGCATCCCAGTGGCCCAAAATAGATCCGTGATTTCTTTCTGTCTTCCAGTTGTTTGGTCATCTCGTAACTTTTTTTATTTTGGCACGTGCCTCAAAGCATTTTATTCAAATCTTTACATTTTCAGGTTCTTCTGCGTTCAACATAACCACGTAGGGTGAGGCCATTTTGTTATGATGATCAAATTTAGTAGCTGTAGATATTTTACGTCTTCTGACTCAAAGTTACCCGTGAGCTATAGTTATAATCAGTCAGATATAAAATCGGTCTGGGAATTTAAACATTTTGTCCCGAATAAAATCGAAAAACCAAAACAAACACATAAGTGCCTGTAGTTTAATAAGTGATCAAAGTTTTCTAACGCTTGCTCAAAATCAAAGAATTTTTTTTTTTAATTATTAGGTGTGTATTCATATTGAGACATAATTTTAATAAGCAATACATAATCTGCAATATGTTACATTTTAATATCAAGGAATAGTTATTTTAAGCTTTTCAGCAATTTTTAATCCAACGTAAATCCTATTTTGAAAGTTAGCTGATTGTGGATGGTGATTTTTCACTAGAACATGTCATAAAATTTTGAATTTTTACAAGAACTAGTATTATGCAGAATAATAAAATCAAGAAAACAGAATCAAAATAGCGTTTGCTTTTAATTAAGCTACTAAATTTTTCATTTCATCTATTAATTTCATAATTGGTACGAATCAATATTTCTCAAAGTGGGATAAAAATTGAAATGAAACATTTTAGTCCCAAATTTGCCTTTCCCATCGAGTCCAACTTTCGACTCGTTGTATTATATTCTTTTGTAATTAATAAGCGAATTTATAATTTATAACAAATATATGACACATAATAATAATAATACATTTAATAATAATAATAATAATAACGTGCTGAAAGTATCACATAGATATCATCTAGTATCATATCGGATCACCTCTATCCCGGTGAAGTGCAACAACTCGACGTGGAATCAATTCCACAAGGAGTCGGAAATTTTCTGGAGAGATGCTGAGCAATGCAATCTCGATAGCAGTCTATAGTTCCCTCAAATTTCTAAAAGCAGGACTTTACATGCGAATAGATTTCTCCTAAATGCTCGACTAGGCTCACGTCGGGCAAACGTGGTGGCCACAACATTCATAAGAACTCTCCAGAATATTCCTCAAACCATAATCTTAATTATTCCTTTCATAACTTTTAAGCATTTCACCAAGCAAGGCGAGAGTGCGACTAGCACGCAAGAGGTTAGAGAGAGTGGAAGCAAGAGTAAAGAGGTGTAATAGAGGAAAGGATGAAGAGAAGAACGGGGAATTAGCTCAAGACATCTGAAGATGTCGATTGACATTGCATTCGAATAACTGAAGATTATAACTATCAGGGAAGCAAGTAAGAGGAAAGAAATTCCACAGATGGGAAGTGCGTGACATGAAGCTATTGGAGTAGAAGAGACGGCTACATTTAACAGTTTATAGTGGTGTCGTCTGCATAGATACCTACTTGAGAACTGATGACATCGGGAAGATCGTTAATGAAGATCAAAAACAGTGTAGGACGCAGGATAGGGCCTTGGGGAACACCTGCATTCGTGAGAAAGGAATTTTCATGGATCAATCGCCAAAACGTTGCATTCTTTCGACGAACAAACTAATACTTATATTTACAATTTTCATGTGACAGGAGAATATTTTTAAAAAATGCATTATGTAACTTCCTAATTTAATATAGCAGAAAAAGCAAGTTAACTTTTATGCATGAAAAAAGTCGAAATATTACTACATTCCAGAAGAACATTGCTTTCTGTCATTCTGACAAGAAAGGGGAAACGGGTGTGAAAAATGAAAATGCAGAGAATTAAGGAAAAGGACCAATGAGCAAACATTCTTTAGTTAAATACCTTTAATAAAATAAAAATAAGGCATATCTCTACTTTAACTGGGTTGTGCTGACAGTTTTTTTCTGTTAAGAGCAAAATCCGGTCACTTCAAGATACCACTCATTCACACGATACAAATATGCAACATTTACCAACCACTATGTCCGACTACAGCCTTTCCCTCTCTACTCTCTTTGTTTGAATGATATCGACAAGTTCTATCTATCAAATTTATTAATCTTTTCAAATTTCTGAATTAGTTTTTTATGTTATCGGTAAATTTGACAAAGTTCATTTTTATTATATATTATAAAAATAATATAAGATAAGATAAAAAAAATAAATATGAACTTTGGAAAATTTACCGATAACATAAAATAACTAATTCGAAAATTTGAAAAGTTTAATAAAAATTTAATAGACACAACTTGTTGATATTATTCAACCAAACATGTTTAAAAGTATATTCACTTTATACTTAGTTATATTTGGGTAGCAATTGTTCTTTTAAATACGTAGTGTCAAAAACAGCAGACATTCTGTGTTTATTATATTTAAGGGTCTTTTTTTCTATTGTACGAATATCCTTTCCCAAATGTGGTTGTTATGTGTGGATGAATTAGCCGAAACAATGTACTTTTAAAAACACTTTTTTCTGGCTCACATTCTCTGAATAATGATACATTTGAGTCGAAAGCTGATACTATAACTAGAACATAAAAAGCTGGAATATGGAACATAAATTTTGACCAATTTATCTTACACACAACAAATCACATTTGCGAAAGGATATTCGTATATTAGAAAATGTCATTAAATAGACACAAAATGTCGATTACTTTTAACAAAACATACACACACATACCTACACGGACAGTTACTTATTTGAAGATTTAGTTTGAGTGAAAAACTCCGCTCAGACATTTATGATAATAGGAAATAAGAGAGAGAGAGAGAGAGATTGTTTTTCTTCTATAGACTTTTTTCTATAAAGTTTTATTACTAATACTCTGATTAGCCATAATTTACAAGCACAAAGACAACTTTAGTTTTTCTTATAGTTTTAGATTTTTCTGTCGTAAATTGCTTTAATGGTTAGTCATACATATTAAGCTTCACGTCTGACACATAGAAATGAATAGATACTGATATTTTATATTACTAATGATCCACCGCAACAGATTCGACAGGAACGGTCAAGCAAGGACTTATGGTAAACTTAATTACTATGAATACATAATTAATCATATTTAATATCCTTTTCTTTTAATATATGAAATATTATAATTTCATTATTAGAACAATATCTTAATTTAAATTTACGTTTTGAATAAGATGTTTAAATGTTTTCCGTTTAAATCGTCAATATTATTACTCTTCAAATCACTCGTTTCATTGCAAACTAGATCCTATTGCAAATCGGATTCTCATCAAACAATTTCAGCTAATCTATTGTTTAACTTTATTTCGAATTTTAAATATTTATTATTCATATTTCACATTTATTGAACGTACAGTTTTAGAACTGATTATGAATAATAGTTTCTTTGATTAGATGTATAACGATTTAAAGAACTGCGACATTAAGTATCAATATCAGCATTAAATTGTTATTACAGATTTTATCTTTTATGGCAAATGGACAAAATCTCATGATGCGAATTTATGATAGAGATCGTCATCTATCTGACAATATGATGGGCGCTTTAAACCTCTCCGGTGTCAGTCAATCACTCTATCCAATATTCGACTGCTGGCGGATACTTCAAACTCGGTGAAAATGGGACCATTAATGAAAAGATGATGTGCATGGACGTCTGAAGAAATGTCATTGCTTTCGCTAGAACGAGGCTGAATACAGCTAGTCTCGCTAAGTGCTAGCGACGTGGAAAAGGTACTCACCAATTGCTTGCGTAAAAGAGGTATATTTAAGTAGGAATACTGCCGCCTTCTATTTAACATTTTCCTTAAATGCTGACAAAAAATAGTCAGTTCGAGCGTTGAGGTGATCTCCCCAGTCTCATAGTAATTGGAGGAATTTGCTTGCATTTTACGAATGGTTAAGAAGCTGTTCAACCGTCTATCCTGTTGTCAGGATATATAAAATAATACATATTTGCCTTTAGCATCTTTTACTAGTCTCATATTTTTATATATCCAATTAAATTTCGAGTCATCTTCGACTAACATGCTTCTTTGGTAATATTGAACAGAGCTGAATCAGTGAAATGTATTTCGATATCGACAGATTATATTGTTTGCTATTCATGCTCAACCAAGTGATTCTGTGTAAGCATTTTAATATTTTGTACACTTAAATATTACCGATTTACCAAGTGAAGGGTTGGAAAGGAAAGAAAATATTTGTTTTCACAAATAATTTTTATCAGACCGACACAATACATACTATTTCTTTGTGTAGCTGATTTACAAACCTGTTACTTATTTTCTTGTGCACAAAAATGTATATGATGTGTAAAGATTTATTACATGAGGATGGTAATTTAAAAAATTCTTGTTCAGTTATGCTTAAAAAATATAATGAAATGTCTTTTGAATTTACGTGAAAATATTTCTGGCGAGTCGAGTTTTAAAATTTATTTATACTTTCCTACAAAACGAAATCATGAAACTAGATTTGCAATTGCGGTATTGAGAGGATGAAAATTTGAATGTGGCGTCAATGTAGTGAAGAAATAAATTATATTTGATGATATATACACGGTGAGTGCTTTTGCTCTGGTCTGAAATGTGTGGAACTGAAGCCTGATGAAAGTAATTGAAACTCACAAATTATTCAAAGTAATAGGTAAATATAGGAATTGTACTGAACCCCCAGTACGCCTTTTGTATAAAAGATCAAATATCACTAAGAAATTTAATTTGAACGAAAAAAAAAAGTAAGTGCTTATTTGTAAAACTGAACAATTTCTTTTATTCTTCAACTGTTTAAGCGTATCAAAATTATTTTCGTGTTGAATACTAAAAATGATTTTCATGTTTATAACACTTAATTAAAGTTTTGAAGGTTTCCATTATTCCTTTATAGAAATCTGAAATAACAATTCTTTATATCAAAATATTGCTAATGACCTGATTACCACAAACATTGGTTCTTAGTTTTGTTCAGAGATTACAGAACTTATCTTTTAAAAAATTTGTGAACTTACATATTTTACAATTAAACGAATGAAAATTACGTCATATAACCAATATGCCTTCTTTATTGGGCATCTTTGAGATTTATTAGCCTTAATTGAATTTTTTGCAAGTATTTGTCGCTGAAGTGATGGCAGATAATTCCAGTATTGAAATGATTTATTTATTTTTTTTTTTTTTTTTTTGTTAAAAACAATCTTCATTTTCAGTGAATCATTGAATGCAAGGAGAAAAATCAATAAAATTATTTTTTTAAATTAAAACATATCATGAATGACAAAGCGAAAAAGGTCAAACACTTTTCCGAGAAGATGCAGTTTATTTTGTGCGATTAGATAGTTTTGAACTGAGAATTATGTTTATATTTTTTATTTTAATGTGTACAGAAATAATCTTGTCGAATTAAGAAATTTAAATTTAAAGAAAACTAATTTCTTTCAAATATTTCTCTGGTAAAACACCAAATATAATCAGATTTACATTTCTAATTCTATATTCTTATTAACGACACAAAATTATATATAATGTAGGAGTTTTTATAAAATATCCCGAAATAAATCCTGTTTAATGTTATTGTAAGTGTGCATATGATATACACAAGGAACATTTCCAGCTGAAATAAGAGAATAAAGTATTTATTTGCGGTCTAAGGACTTTTATCACTATTATACACTTTCAAATGAGACTTTATTTACTGATGGTTATTTTACTCAGAAGCGCCAGATGGAGATTATTTTACGATGCGTTTTTTGTTCATGTTAAATGCGGGATAAAGCGTGTTATTGATTATTTTCCCTTCAATTAATCCTACCCACAGTTGCATAATGAAAATTTATTTGATGGCTAAGTTTAAGAATTCGTTTTTAATTTTTTGTAGTAACTTGAATTAAGAAAAACCATGACAAACATTTGTAGACCAGTTAATTACAAGGTTCTAAACAATTATGATGGCAAATACAAAATCCTAGGATGTGAGAATAATTAGAATGACGTTTAAGAAACTGCATATTCGATTTCGTCTAAAATTCATTATGTGACGATCTGGATAGTGAAATTATCCATATTATCTTTTGGAATTTTGACGACATCTTGTCTAATTTAATCGAAACATATGACATATAATTATTAAATGAGAATAAATTTTGAGAAAGAATTTAATATATTTTACAACTCAGAGATTTATTAAAAAATGAACAGGTTATGTACGACAAAAATGTTTTGAGAATTGCTTGCAGCAGACAGAAAACCGGTTTCGCTATTTTAAGAACCAAAATGGTGAATTAATGAATTTAATATAATCGCTGTCCCAGTGGAAATTTACCTAGTTTCACATAGTTTGTAACAAAACCACAATAGTGGCACTATCATTGAGAACCAAACTCATTACTAGTGGCTTAAAAATCAAGGTTTCCAAACATCGTTTTGTAACAGTGGAAAAACAGGTTCTACAGTTAAATCACGATAACGTTTCAAGAAACTGTCAATACAATGCCTATGAGTTTTTTATAATTATTTTTGGCTCACAAAATAGTAAGGAATATCGGTTATGTTCCTGAATTTGATCTGGAGATAGAAATTTGAATAAGTGCAAACATTATTATTTTGTTCTCAAAATTACATTATCTATTTCATCAGACGTAACTTTCGGTAACCTTCACAGAATTTTAACCAAAGCCTTTATTCAATTTTGAACCAAACTCTTCTCATGCTTAGGGAATATTTCATACCAGTTTCTAATAACCAGCTTTATTTAATTTTGTGTCACTTCCACTGAACAAGAGAATGCGACTTATCAGCAATACAATGGATTTTTTTACTAATATTCACCCAATACGAGGCCCAAGAGCCACTCAAGGTAGAGAATTACTGTGTGGAGTTATATTAGCGTAGGAAAGGACAAGCGTTAGGAATAGAAAACTTTAGAAGGAACGGAAAACCTAAACCTGTGTGTGTGTGTGTGTGTGTGCGTATTTGTGTCTGCCCGTGCGTATACGTGTGTGTGTGTGTACACCTGTACGTGTGGGTATGTGCACATGTGTAGGATGTCGTGGTTATTTATTCTTTTCATAATTTTCTTGTCTACTTATACTCTTTCATTATTCCTTTTCTCTCTCTTTTGGTTTTGAGTGTCAAAAGATTGATGTAACAATCTTATATTGGCTGTCAAAATGGATTTATATTTATGCTAAATTTCTGGAATATTTCTAAAGTTTTTGAAAGTATAGTTGTATTCCATTTTTTACTTCTTATTTAAATATATATTTTTAAAATTTATTTTTAGTTTAATTAGAAATAATTTTTTTATGTGGTTGTAAACACACACACACACACGCACACACACACATATATATATAAGTGGACATTTAAGAAACACCCAACGGCGACGATCTATTTCATGCTTAAACGCAATCATCAGGCCTGACGACGACTGCGTTTAAGTATCAAACAGACTGTCGGCGTTCAATGTTCCTTTTTATATTTATATATACTCTATTACTGATACTGAGCAATTTAGCCCATCAATATAGCTTACTAATAAAACTATATTTTTATAATTTATATATATATATATATATATATATATATATATATATATATATATATATATATATATGAGTGTGTTTGTGTGTGTGTATGTCTGCGCTGCGTGTGTGCGTGGTTAGATGTAAGCACGTGTTTGTGGCAGGTAGAATTAGTTATATATAGTCCAATTTAATTCTAAGCATATGTGATATTTTGAAACGTAACCGTAGCAGATTCCTAGTATATTTTTAATACCTTTTGTTTATTATCAATGACGTATATACACTTTTTACAAATATACATTTTCTCATATCCTATATTTCAATCTATTCTGTTAGAGAATGTGACAAAACATTTATTTTCAGGTAGGATTACTTACTAGCCAGATGCTTTAGTGAAAAAAAGTTCACCTTATTAACATATAAAATGTTGATGTTATATAATAAGCATATAAGAAAATATATAAATAAGAAATAATCATAAAATCTTAACAGAAAACCTCTCACAATTGTAAAAAGAGAGTAAGAAAATTAGAAAAATCTTTTAGAATTCGAGTGCAACATAGTAGGAGGTTATTCAAATAGAGTTCTATTTTGTTTTTACATTTTTATCATATAGTTTGTTACATAAATTCTGCAAACTCTTATCAACAAAATGATCTTTCTAGATAGGTTTCGCAATAGCTCTTTACAGGAATGTTCATGCACAGAGCTTGATTTTTCAGTGCAAACGATCGTGAACCTGAATCTAGTTTATCAGAATTCAGCAGTAAAGTACATATGCCTATTAGATTATAATGAAGATGGTTAAACGTTTAATCTTGGCATAATAGTGTCAAAGGAAAAGTTCGAAAAATGATAGTATAGATGACATTAAAACAAATTTGTTAACAAAGAGCAAACACAACTTAAAACAACTTGATGACTATTTTTCGTTGCTTACCCTTTGCTCCAATTTATGATAATTGGTGGTGGTCATATTGTAAGCACAGAATGGGAGGTTGTATGTTGGGATGAAACACGTGTAAAATAGATGAACAAATAATTATTCTGATTTTACTTACTTTTACATAAACAAAAACTATTAGTTGTGAATGTATACGATCAGATTTCATTATTCATATTTCCTAAACATTAAGAGGACGCTAATTAGTAACTTACATAGCGAAAAATTAGATAGATGTACCCACTTCTTGCCTCCTCTCAGTAAAAAAATTGTTGTGACCAAGTAAATGGTTAAAGAAATAACCAAACAAGTGTTGCAGATATATATTAAACAGTAAGTGCAACAGAAGAGTATTACGCAACAACGGAGTGTGTGTCGGCTGACCCAGCGTTCAATCTATTCGACTGTTATATTTACCAGCCTCCTCACGAGGCAGGATGTGGCACAAGGCCGAGTTTAATGTGGGGCAATCCGAGCCCGTAGGCTCGGCCAAAAATTCCTCATAGACTCCGTATAAAACGGGGTTGGGTAGCTGTTTCCCGAGATGAGACTCTGCCCTTCGACATAGCCTCATCTGTGGATCCTCTCTGCCCGGAGGCAGAGAGTTTGACCAGCAAAGAGCGAACTGATCTGTTTCACTGTTAATATTTAACAGTCCCCCACGAGGGATGTATGCGACACAAGGCCGAGTTTAGCGTGGGTTCTCCGAGCCCGTAGGCTCGGCCAAAAATATTCCCGCAGAACTCTCATAAGCCTCGTCCGGGTTCCTCTCTGCTCAAGACAGAGTGTTCGAGAGTAATGAACAATCTATTCGACTGTTAATATTTAACAGCCCCACCACCAGGGATGTATGTGGCACAAGGCCGGTTTATTGTGGGTACTCCGAGCCCGTAGGCTCGGCTAAAAATATTCCCTTTGAACTCACCTAAACGGGTCCATAGACTGTCTACCTCTCCAGACGAAACTTTGCCCTGCGGCAAAGCCTCGTCTGAGTTCCTCTCTGCCGAGAGTTCGACAGTTGAACAATCTGTGCTACTGTGCTACCCCACCCCCAAGGCCTTCTCTCCTACTAATCTTATAGTAGGCGGAAGAGTCCAACATAGACTCTTTAGAGGGAGGACACCGCAATACCCCACTTTTCAGACTGACTCCGTATGGAGTCATTTTTTATATAATTACCACACAACACTTTTTATTCAACCAATAAACCCTTCCCCACCCTACAAAAAAAATCAGAAACAACCACTTCAAAAAGCTATGTACAGGAATCACGTTCACAATTTTTTTTTTTTAGTTTTAGGTGTTAACTACAGTCCCTTTTTATTAAGGTATCTATTCATTATTCCTAAATAATGAAAAATTGGATAAGTTTAATCGTAAATTATAATGTTAATAATTTCCATTAATCCAGTGCGTATTGTGCTTTTCTGGTAATTCAAAGTTCATAAATGAGGAAATGTTTTTTTTTTACTCATTCTTTTCTTTTTTCTGTAGACATGGTATGAAATGAAAGATGTTTAATACTTTTTCTTTTCTGGTTAATTTCTAAAGGCTCCGTAAATTTCCTTTTTTTTTCGTGGGGGGGGGGGGGGCTTCTGAGCTCTGGCACTGATTGCGGTATTGGAACCTCAAACGTGTCAAAGACGACATCCATAGTGTCATCTTCTATGGGATTCCTATCGACTACGCTTTCATAACGTTTTCTAATTTGGTTTCCATGACGTTCGTGTATAAACTTCGGTCCCTGAACCATGTAAATCATGTTACCAATTTGTCTGTCTATTGTTCCTCTCACCCAGTGAACTTTATCATTCTCAAATACACGGAAAAAAAAAACCTTTTCTCTGATTTTAAAGCGCTTTTTAAGCACTTTATTCCTATTTCCCGCTTTCGTTTCCCTCGGAAGGAATTTGTCAAATGCCGATTTTATTTTCCTGACAAACATGACCTCCGCTGGCGTCTTGGCAGATGGAGCACTGCTATTAGGGGTTAAACGATAGACCTGCAAAAACTGCTGTATAGCCGTATCGGTGGGAGTACCTATCGCCTTCCTCAGTGCTCTCTTGAAAGAGTCCGCAAAACGATCTGCCTATCCATTACTTCTTGGGTGATATGGCGCTGTGGTAATATGTTCGATCAGGAATGACTGACAAAATCCTTAAATTCACAGGTGGTGAACTGTGTTGCATTATCTGTTATGATACAGTCATCAACCCCGAAACGGGAAAATAGCTCGTGCAAAAACTTTACTGTCACCTCCGCGGTCGGCTTCTTATATTTCAATATTTCTGGCCACTTGGAATAACTATCAACTACTACAAGGTCGTAAAATCCATCAAGTGGGCCAGCAAATCAATGTGTATCTTGCGACCACGGACGGTCGGTCTTAGGCCAGGTATTGAATTTTATCGTGGGTACTTTAGCAGCCAAAGCACACACTTTGCACGATCTTACAGTGTTTTCAATATCCTTGTCCATGTTCATCCAGTAGACGTAATTTCTCATCGGACTCTTCATTCTTGAAGTTCCCGGATAGCCAACATAGAATTCCTTTAATGTTCTTTTCTGTAGTGTAGATGGGATTACTGCTCTGTCTCCTATGTCGTTACAGAGTAAGTAAACTTCTGAGATATTCTAGTCTTTACTATTTAATTTGTCCTTTACTTCCTTTATGAACTCATTATCAGACGCTTTGTCTATTATCTTGTCAATTGTTATAGGAAGCTCCTTGACAGTATTGCACAAGGTACTTTTTATTTCGAACTCTGTTCTTATGGCAGCAATGACTGTGTCTTCCAGGAGTTCAGCATACTTAGGTATCAATCTAGACAACCCGTCTGTATGACAGATTTTAGTGGATGGGACAAAACTCCATTTTGTAGTTATCATTGAGGAGAATTTGCAGTCTATTAGCAGTATGTGTTGGCAGGACCCTTTTTTGATCCAAAGATAGTAAGGAGTGGACGATGGTCACAAAAAGTACCTTCCATGAATAAATCTATGAAATTTAGTTACCGCAAAAATGATTCCTAAGGCTTCCTTTTCTATTTGCGAGTAACCCCTTTCAGCTGGTAATAGCGTTCCTAGATGCACGGGCGATTGGCTTTACCGATTCATCCTTTAACTTGTGTAAAATGCAGGCCTCGATGCCGTAGGAGCTAGCATAGCTGGCTACAATGATGTCAAGGTTTTTTTTCGTAATGAATCAAGAACAAGTCTGATGTAAGGACCTCCTTTATTTTCTCAATTGTTTCCTAGCATTTGGTTGTCCATTCCCACTCTTTAGCTTTTCTCAATAATTCATTAAGTGGAGCTATCAAACTGTACGTTGAAGAGCCGACACAGTTTCTGGTGCTGGTATATTCTTTATTGCCGTTGCCCTATCTGGGTCGGGACGTCTACCGTCTTTGTCAATTATTTGCCCCAAGTACTTAATCCTCTCTAAGAAAAACTCACACTTCCCGTCTTTTAATTTGAATCCGTAATCCTGGATTCTCATGAACACCTGCCAGACGTGCGATTTGTGTTCCTCAATGGTCTCGCTTTTCATTAGGACGTCATTGAGATAGGCCACCGCAAAACCCAGACCATTTAATATCGTGTCCATGACCTGTTGAAAAATGGAAGGAGCGACCTTAACCCAGAACAGAAGTCTTAAAAATTTGTATAAACCCTTGTAGGTGTTTATGCAAAGGAGCTTCGAGCATTCCTCGTCCACAAGTATTTTGCGTCGCTTAAGTCAGTCTTAGAAAAATATTTTCCTCCACTGAGCTTAGCGAATATCTCCTCCGGACTTGAAAGAGGATAATGGTGATCTTTTAGGGCGCTGTTCAGCCCCGTAGAGAAGTCAGCACATACACGAACTTCTTTGATCTTTTTTTTTTAATATAAACTGTGGGAGATGCCCATTCAATATATTCAACTTTTGCCGGAACTCCGATTTCCTCAAGTCAATTCAACTCCTCGTCAATTTGATTTAACGAGGCAAATGAAACGTTTCGTTTTTTCTTAAAAACTAGGTTTACTTAGCAGCAATTTTTGCGCATTTTCCGAGTCTTCCACTGAAAAAGTCGGGAAAATTTTTTTAAGAAAAAAAGTCGAAAATTTGACTGACGAAGCAGAAAAGTTGAAAGATGATTTCAACATTTCTGCTTCGTCAGTCAAATTTTCGACTTTTTGACATAATGAGTTAATAGGCATATCCCAAAGTTGAAACTCTTCTAACCAATCAGTCCCGAACAAATTATAATATAATATAATATAATATACGCCTTTAAAGTTTTACCTTTTTTATGACACGTTGGTCGTAAGTTCTCCCATAAACTTAATAGGGTCGCCAGTTACTGCTTCAGCTATTCGGTTCGTTCTTAACAAAGTCGGCTTACTCAGTTTTTGCCATGTTTGATAATTAATTGATAATTAATTGTGGATAAAATCTGAACCCGAAGCAAGCTGTGGCTTAATACATTATATTTCCTGATGTTGCGTCTTTCTGGTTCATCAGACTCGGTAATTTTTACAAAACTTTTTTTATCTTGTTCTTAATCCTGCAGTGGGAACTTTTGTGTCCCAATTTATCGCAATTAAAATATTTTTTTTATCTTTGAAAGGACAATTTCTATACCAATGTAATTGAACAACACCCGAAACATGGTCTTGACGGCAAAGTAATTTTATTATATTTTAGTTGACTCTTTTTAATTTTTCTTTGGCGTATTTTTTTAATGTGAGCCACGCCACTGTGTTCGATGTTTTTCGAATCCTCTCTGACGCTCACGAAACGTTGGCAATCTTCGGCAACTTGCTGTAAAGTAACGTCGGGCTCATTTTCAAGCTTGTTGAGTTTCCTACAACGTATTTCGGCATCTTTCGCTGAAATCAAACCCTGGATGAAAATCAGGCATTTAAAATTATTGGCGCTTAACTCTGTCAATTTGAAGTCATAGCAGTGTTTATTGACTACACTCGCGAAAGTAGTATAATCTTCGTCTTCTTTGCCGTTGAGATTCATGCATTTCGAACACTTGTAGAACAGTGATGTTTTTGGACTGAAGAGTTCTGTTAATGATTGAACCAGCTTTTTATATTTCAAGTTGCTGGTTTTCTTAGGCAAGATATAGTAAACAAACTTAGTATATTCTGCTGTGCCTAATTTCCTGAGGAGTAGGCGAACCTGTTCATGGTCATCCCAACTTGCACAATCCCTATTACATAAGTCCTCATAATGTTTAAAGTACAAAGCAAATGTAATTTCTTCATGTGCAAACGTGAAGTTTTCAACAGCACTCCATATAGCATTTTGAGAGAACACGTTTTCGTTGTTCTCATTTTAGCTTTTGATGGATATATTATACAAGTGCCTTTGATCTGTGTTTGAACGAGCATTTCTTCAAGTTTCTGTTGTCTAACCTGAATTTCTAGGTGCAATTGTTCAAATTTATTCTGGTATTCTGCTTGTTCTCGTTGGAATTTCTCTTGTCTTTCTTGATATTTTTGTTCTAACAGTCGTTGTTGTTCCTGTTGGTGTTTCTTCAACCGTAGCATTTCACTTTTAAATTCGTCCATTTTACCGCGGTAGTACGTAAAATTAAGAAATGAGACGGAGGATTTTTTTCTCTTTGCCCTCCAGACCAACAATAAGTCTGTTTGACGATTCTTTTACTAAAAAATTTAAAAGTGGGAGAGGGGGTAAATTTTTTACTTTATCCTATTAGCGAAAACAATAAATGTGTTTGACTTGTACAGTTCTTTTACTGACTCGTTGGAATGGAAAAAATAACAAGGTTCACCAACCTTCTTTCTAACCACTCAGTTGAACTTGTAGAAATCCTATTGTTTTGAGAAATTTCTTTTTTTTCACTGTCAGTGTTGTAATTAACACTGGATACCCTTTTTGCCCCAGAGTTTGATTAGAATTCCTTTCTTCACCACTGTTGTAGACACTGACATTTTTTTTATGATTCAATGTGAAGTGCGTTTCTTCGAATCCTTCGTCGCCAAGATGTTGTGACCAAGTAAATGGTTAAAGAAATAACCAAACAAGTGTTGCAGATATATTATATATTAAACAGTAAGTACAACAGAAGAGTATTACGCAACTAGGGAGTGTGTGTCGGTTGACCCAGCGTTCAATCTATTCGACTGTTTCCCCAAGGAATTCTCTCCTACTAATCTTATAGTAGACGGAAGAGTCCAACATAGACTCTTTAGAGGGACGACACCACAAAAAAGTGAAGACTAATCGTAGAGAAATTCGACGAGTCGCGTTTCGAAAATCACTGATTGCTGTAACCTGAAGAAATAGAGAAAAAGGAAAAGAATAACAATGGAAAGAAAATAGTTATTACAATTTAAGAGTAAATTCTTTTTTGGTTAATGAAGAAAAATGAATATTTTAACTGTATTACACATTTAGATTCGTGTTTTTTGTCTGTTCTCGCTGTTGTCAAGCTTTTTTTATGATAGATTTGTCGATAGCTATAAAATCAGATGAAATGCAGTCGAACGATTTCATTTGCTGATGACTCATTTTATTGATCTCTCCTTTACCCTCTAAAGAAAACCAATTCTCTCAGGTTAGAGTTAAAATATATTATCGAGAAAAATTATGAATATCCGAATAGTTATTGATATAGACAATTGAGAAGGATTTTTCTCTTTGCCATATAATTTTTTTCTTTTCAAATTCCTTGTCTGAAGAGAATAATGAATTTGTATTACTAACAATATGAATATCATTGGAAGATATAAAAAGCCCGATGAAACAATTAAACTTCTACTGTAAAATTTAACCTTTGTCTATAGTATTCGGGTGACTCTATTCTTTGCCGAAAGTTGTTTTGTATCAACAATATAGCATCTGTACAATTGTTTACTCAAAAATATTTTATACTACTCTCTTTACCACTTTACAATATCAATAATAATGTTAATAATATCCATTATTATAACTACCATAATCAACAACAACACACAATAAAAACCGGAAGCGCTCGGGAAACGTTAGACATTTTATGTTCAAATTCTTCTCAGAAAGCAGAAAAGTGATCCAAACGGAAGAAAAATTGAAAAATCTTAAACAAAGAACTCTCTCTCTCTCTATCACACACACGTATATATATATATATATATATATATATATATATATATATAAGCCTATATGTGCATGTACATACAACATATATAGTGGCTGTTTTCTAGTTTGTGAGTATAATCATCGCTTGATAACGTATCATTTCACAATTTCACCAATGCGCAGAACAAATGAAGATAATATAGGTTTTAAACACAATCAATGACATACACTGCTACATTCATTGCAGGTCCGTTTGGCTGTGTACTGAACTCATAAGATTTCAATAAAGGAGCAGTTATATATATTCTCAAAAAATCAAATACAGATACAGCAAATATGAAGCAATACTCTTTCCAGGATCCTTATCCTTCGACGAACTCACTCTTGTAATACAGATCGTTACAAATGGATCGCGATTACCGTAATTCCCCATGTATAATAAGTATTTTTCTAAAAAAAATAATAAGCAAAATCAGGGGTGCGATACACAGCTACAAAAAATATTTTAAAAATGCCGAAAAATAAAATAAGAATTATCATAAAACTAAATTAGAATTATATTATTCTGTTTAAAACCATTTTTTAAATAAGCGTAGGAAACGTAGGCGTGCGCATTATGGATGAAGGTGTATTATACATGGGGAATTACGGTAAATACTTATCAACGCTTCTAGGCTGAAATCTGATTAGATTTTACAGTTTATTAGGCAACTCTTCTTCACATTATTATAGAGTTTTAATTCATTTTTTCTGTCATGTAACTGATATAAGATTTTTATCATGTTCATAAAAATGACAAAACAAAAATGAAGTGAATTAATGAAAAATAAGGGAAAAAAGCAAACCTTGTCGTGTTTCATCATGATTTCGTGACTATTTTTTTATTATCTTTTGACATTCATGCTGCAAAATGTCTTAAAATGCCTTATACTCTAGGCACAATAAGACTACTATTACTAACACTGACAACAATAAAGTTTACCAGCAATGAGATATAAAATTACAGTTGTGGTTGTAACAATAATAATGTCAAAGTAAGAGATTATGGACAAGGTTGATGATAGAGAAAGCAGAGTTAGGTAGATTGTAAAGATACCAATTATAATTATAACGTTTGCAATAATGGAAATGATATCGTTTCTCATTTAAAAAAAAACAAAACAAAATATGCTGCATGAAATACTAGGGAAGGTTATAATATGCATCATAAAAGAAAAACTGAAACAAATGAGAAGTAAAGACAAATGCGTCAAAAGGATAAAATAAAAAAACTGTGAAACTAATCAGCTAAATTTGCAGGGATGTGAAAATTAGGAAAGGCGCTTGTGGAACACGCATAGCTATGGCCTTTGCTAAGCCATTTTTTTTTGTAATCTAGATGTTGCGAAGATGATTCAACGTTTCCTATTTGGAATGCCCCTTCATTAGTAGCAGAAATTTATAATGTTATATGATGATATTTCAATTGAATGCTTTGGGGATATTTATGACACATATACATTATTATCAAGAGGCAATAAAAATGAAGTTAAAAAAACAATCTCAATTGATATAAGTATAACGTTATAAAGATTATACTGAGGTATAGGTATATTAGGTATAATATTTTTATGTTCTATTGTGGATTAGTTACCTTCGCAAAAATAATTTCAGAATTGATACACGATATTAAAGATATTTAAGAATTATTGGTATTATAGTAGTGATAATATACTATGGCTTATAAAGCGACTTTTTCAGCAATTAATGTTAAAAGGCTTCTAGTTTTGTCTATGCTTCCTGCATTACATTTGTGGCGCTTATGTCAGTCTCAATAAAACGTAATTGACCATATTCAAATAATACAATATTTATTGTTGAAAAAGTTTTTAACTTGTAATGTTGACGTCAAAAGAAAAAAATGAACTCATATTAAGGTGTACAAAAGAATAATTTATTCGGGCATATGTTAATCAAATATATTTCTTTGCTATAAATCCTTTTTATAATTATAAATAAAAGTACACGTTGTATAATAAAAACTGACACTGACAAACAAAACTATTATCAAATATATTTAGTAAGCGTAGGTATTATGAATTGAAACTCATTATATTGCTCAAATAAATATAAGCATATGAAAATGTGATCAACATTGACTGGATTGTGGCAGTTTTATTGTGAAAACATTAACTTGCATAATAAAATTTACCATAGTGTATTGAAAACTACAGGAAAACTAACTGATTCTAATATTTGGACGGTTGATTGATTCTTCACATACTGGTGATTATTGATAAGCATTTTCTCGTAAAAACCTGAACCAAGAACTTATTTTTAAAATGTGTAATTAAAACAAAAATTCCGACAACATTGTTTCCCAAATTTTCCCCGGTTTTTAATTTCTCTTTCTAATTACAATCTAAAGAAAATGCGACTTTATATCTCTTGGTATATCATATCTACATGCAGTGAATAGTGAATAAATTGGTTATAAAACGAAATAGATAAAATTATGGTATACATGTCTTTTATATACCACAAAATATACTGGTCACTGCCATTTTGTAATCATAAGTGGTAAGAAATGTTTATGAGTCGGTACATGAGTAAATAATCTAATAGAAATGCATACTTTTATTTTTATTTCTATGGCTGGTGATAAATCTAAGGAACATTAATTTCACAATGATTTTGTACGTATATTCGACAATGGCAAATCGTATGGAAATTAATAAAACTGCAAAATAATTATAAACACTTTTTCTTGAGTAAGTAGTTTTGGAAGGCTTATCAGTTTGTCTACGTTTGTAGTTAACAAAATAAACTTTTCAACTCCAATCAAACACATCATTACTTTGGTTTCTCGTGGAGTTATTTGCATTTTGGATGTGTAAGTTCCAAAAATTAATATCTTTTTGTGGTTTCAATATTCATACGTATTATATATGTACGTAAATTTTGCTGACAGATGTCACGCACATGCTAAGATAAATAGTCGGTGCATCTATTGTATGAGTATTAAAGAAGGAAGTCCACACATATTTAGAACACGTGATTAATACTCCTTTTATCGTATCCTTTTGAATATTAATGAAATCATTTTAGTTATTTTTAACTCTTAACTGAATTCAATCTTATTTTTTTTAATATTAAACAAAGAAGAAATTCATACTGTACTTATTGATACACTTATTAGCTTAGATATAATTTAAACCAAATAGATGGACGCAAAACCTTTTCAAAAGGAATTAACGTTATATCAGTAAGATTGTGAATATTTGTCATTATAAGGGACAATAAAATGCTATTGTAGGCGATTTACAACATTTCCTACAGTCGACAAATGAACAGAAAAAATGTGCTGTCTTTAGTTGAAATATAAAACCAGCTAGTATAAAGAGTTTTATTTAATTTTTTAATGCCATGTTCCTTATGGATGTAGGCGGCCAGGGTTCTCTGCAGATTATTTTTCTTTATTATCTGTGAATTGATATAATTTCTGGGGAAAGATAGCCGAGTAGTTTTACCTTAGCCCGCTCCAGGGTTTGGAATTTTCCTCCTCTTAGGCCGTTTGCCACCCAAGACTCTAGAGCCGAGTTTTCTTTGCTGGGAGTGGAGAAGAAGGGCGTTAGTTCTAAAGTAAACGTGAACGCAACAGACTAGGCTGGAATTTGAAGGACCCCTAAAACTTTTTGCACTAATAAATGTTACACTAACCGCATCTCATTAATAACGATACAAACTGCCAACATGACAAAATAAAACTGAAAAGGTAAAGAATACATAATACGACTTAAGGAATATGTATACAAGACAATATATTAAATGCAGAATATAAGACAATATAATGCACAAAAAACAGTAAGGCGTACTAAAGGCAATTTAATAGGATTATATAAAAAGCAATCTACTAACTAAATACATGAGGTGATGTAATACGCACATACACACACACATGCATAAACGGCAATATTGCATTTCGCAGCATTTCTTTGAAGTATATAGAATATTAAGTTAATGGTTTGATATACAGATCTTCTACATAAGTTGAAAAGTTACGGTGTCTCCGGCTAAATTTTTAAACTGATCCAGTCTTCTTAGCAAATCGTGAAATGAAAGTTATCCTGACCGGCCACTCTTCTGACCCTTTCATACTAATGAAGGTGTCCCCTAGGGCTCTATACTTGGTCCTATTTTGTTCTTATTGTTCGTAAGTCTAATCAGTCCGTTAAGGCCAGATTGGCGGCTGATAACAAAAACGACTTTCAGTCTATTGATAAGTGGGCCAAAGTATAGCCTGATCATTTTAACGCCACCAAAACTAAACTACTCTCTATTAATCATCTGAGCGAGCTCTTTCTGCCTTCCATCAGCATGGCTGATGCTAACCCCTGGGAGAGTATTGTAGATTAATTTCGTAGTGGAGGCTTGTATTTATACTAAATTTGTCTTAAATAGGTTCGACGTACAAAACGTTAGGAACTTGATATAATAGGTATTACGCAGAGTAATCTTGTTGTGGTCGCTGACTACTTTCGTATTCGACTAACTGTCGTCCGACATCGACTGACATCGATCGACCGTCGTTTCTATTACTACTCCTACTTATATTAGGTGGGAGAGTCTATTAACTATAGAATAGTTGTGTTTCACCATAACACCCACTCCTAAAACTTTACTCCGTAGGAGTAAAACAGTTTTCTTTCTTTATTTTTTACGGGAAATATGAAGAAAAAACAAAAACAAAAACAAAAAACTTCATTCTTTTAGCAACATCGTAGCGTATCTCCTACGTTTTGGGTCCACTTTTAAATGATCAGTTGCCTTTCTTTTTCTCCTGGATCGGCGTACCTCAGGTAAAATCGTTGCAGGCGTTGTTAGATCAAACGTATCGAAAATCACCTCCATCGGCGTTTCTTCCGCGGGACCGATGTCAACCACGTCTGAAGAGCGTCGTCTGATCTGGTTAATGTGCCTTCTGCGCGTGAATTTTTCGCCTTTCACCAAGTACATCATATTGCCAATCCGCCTTTCTATTTTTCCAATCTCCCAGAATTATTTATTCTGTTTACAGACCTTAAAGTATATTTTTTCACCAGGATTGTATTTTTTTACTTGAATAAATTTTTCTCTATCTGGCTTTGTCTTTTTTGGTCGTAATTTGTTGAAGACAGATCTTACCCGACGTGCAAACATCACCTCGGCTGGCGTTTGTGAGGCTGGTGTTCCGTTATTTGGGGTAATTCTGTATACCTGTAGAAACTTCTGTAGGGCTTCATCTGCAGGTATTTCCCTAGCTTTCTTTAGAGCATTTTTTAGGGTGTCCACAAATTTTTCAGCTAACTCATTTGATCTTGGGTTATATGGAGCTGTGGTAAAATGTTCGACGTTGTATTCCTTGCAGAAATCTTTAAATTGTTTCGACGTAAACTGACTTCCGTTGTCCGTCACAATTGTGTCTACTAAACCAAACCTTGCGAACAATTCCAGCAGGACGTTTTTAGTACTTTGCGTCGTCGGTTTTCTTATCCTTTTTATCTCAGGCCATTTCGAGAAACTATCCACTACTATGATGTAATGGTATCCATTCAGTGGACCTGCAAAATCCACATGTAACCTAGACCATGGTAGGTCCGTTTTTGGCCGTGGGTTAAATTTTATTGGAGGTGCCTTTGCAGCTAAAGCACAGCCTTTACATTTTGCCACTGCGTTCTCAATGTCCCTGTCCATATTCGGCCAATATACAAAACTTCGCATTAGGCTCTTCATCCTAGTGCTGCCCGGATGACCAGTATGAAAATCCTTTAGTATTTGCTTCTGCAGTGTGTATGGAATCACCACACGTTCTCTGTACAACAATACTGTATCGCAAAGCGAAAAAACATTTGTTGTGTACTGGTCCCACTCGGCTATTTTTTCTTTTCTTTTCAAAATATACTTGTCCCTGGTGGCTTCTTCTTTTATTTTTTCTGGAGTCACCGGAAGTTCCCGAACTGCATTACACACAGTAAATTTCAGCTCTTCTTCTGACTTCAGTGAGGCAATTACCGTGTCTTCTAATGGTTCGCTCATTTTAGGAATTAACCTGGACAGCCCATCAGCGTAGCCAAATTTATTCGATGTTATGTACTCCATGCTGAAGTTATAATTTAGCAGTATTGTACCCCGTCTCTGTTGACGGTTGGCTGTATGCGCCGGCAAACCCTTTTTCGATCCAAAAATCGAAATTAGAGGCTTATGATTGGTTTGTAGCTTAAAATGTCGACCGTGGAGAAAACGGTGAAATTTCGCTACTCCAAATATTATTCCTAGCGCCTCTTTCTCTATCTGAGAGTAATTCTTCTCAGCCGGAAGTAGTGCTCTAGAAGCATGCGCAAATGGTTCTACTTGACCATCTGTCATTTTGTGTAAGATACATGCTCCTACTCCATACGCACTTGCATCGCAAGCTACTATGATCTCTAAATCCGGATTGTAACGGGTTAAAAATAATTCCGAGGTTAACACTTCCTTTATCTTTTCAAATGCTTTTTGTGCATTTCCAGGGTTTTCCTTTCTTCCGTAGTTCATTTAATGGTGCCCGCAGATCATACATTTTAGGGATGTATATTTGGTAATAATTGGCTAATCCCAAAAAACTTTGTAATGTGGTATCATTCGGAGCCGGCATGGCTTTTATAGCCGCTGCTCTCTCTGGGTTTGACTTTCTACCATTCTTATCGATGATCTGTCCCAGATATTTTATTTTCTTCATAAAAAACTCGCATTTTCTTTCCTTGAGTTTAAATCCCAAATCCTGTATTCTTGAAACTACTGCATTTACATGTTCCACGTGTTCTGCTATACTTGTACTTCTCATGAGGATGTCGTCCAGATACGCTACAGCAAAATCTAGACCACCCAACATCGAATCCATTACTTGTTGGAAAATGGTGGGGCGCGACCTTAATCCCAAAAGGTAGTCTGTTAAATTTATACAGACCCCGATGTGTGTTTATACACAAAAGTTTTGACGTTTCTTTTTCTACCGGTATTTGCAAATATGCGTCGCTGAGGTCTATTTTTGAAAATATTGTGCCTCCATTAAGCTTCGCAAATATTTCTTCTGCTGTTGGTAGAGGATAATTATAGTCTTTGAGTGCCGAATTTAAACCCGTGGAGAAATCAGCACAAACACGAATTTCTTTAGACTTTTTTTTCATGTATATCGTCGGTGTTGCCCATTCACTATACTAAACTTTTTCAAGTACACCGGTTTTCTCTAATCTGTCCAATTCTTTATCTATCTGTTCAATTGAGGCAAACGGCATATTCCTTTCTTTTTGAATACCGCCATGAGCGTTTTCTTTTAGCTGGAATTTTGCCCCCATCTTAGTACATGTTCCCAAACCCGGAGAAAAAACAGTAGGAAATGTTTCCTTAAGTTTCTTTACTAATTTTGGGGCTTCGGAGTTTAAACTTTCTACCTTGTAACAGAAAGAATTTATCGGTAGATCCCATAATTGGAATTCTGTTATCCAATTCGTACCAAGTAAGTTCGTGGTATTTTCTATGACAAATAGTTTAGCTTTTCGCGTTTTTTTTTTTATTTAACGTGACGTTTGTAACAAATTCTCCAGTAAATTGTATTTTTTTCTCCCGTCACTGACTTCGCGATTTTATTTGTCTTCATTAAAGTTGGTTTCCCCAACTTCTTCCACGTATGCAAATTTATGATAGATCTGAGCCAGTGTCAAGTTGCATTTTTATATTTTATTACCTATTTCGACGGTAACAAATTTTATGGTTATTCCATCTTTTACCTCGTTGGACTTTAATTTTCTTATTTTATTGTCTTTATTTTTGACCTGCAGTGCGAGCTTTTATGCCCCACTCTTTTACAGTTGAAACATTTTTTATTCCTAAAATCGCAATATCTGTACCAGTGTAGTTCACCGCAAGCAAAACATGGCTTCGGGAGTTTTTGTTTATTTTTCTCTGGTATTTCACTTTTTGCTTGATAATCCGCAATTTTAGAATTCTTTTGGGTAGACTGACTTTCTTCTTTGTAGCGTATTTTCCTTACATGCGAAACGCCAGACTGTTCTATCTTTTTCGAATCTTTCTTTACGTTAACATATTGTGCAGTCCTCTGCCAACCTCTGCACCGTAATACTTGGATTGCTTTCCAATTTTGCCAGTACTAATTTTCTCAACTCTGCGTCTCTTTCCGATACCAGCCCCTGAACAAACACCAAGCACTTAAAATTGTCTGCGCTTAACTCTGCCAGCTTGAATTCTTCACAATGCTTATTCACATTGGCTGCGTACGTTATATAGTCTTGTTCGTCATCTTTCATCAGATTCAAACATTTCCACCTCTTGTGAAACAGAGATGTCTTTTTACTAAATAATTCACTTAATATATTTAACTCCTCGGTAAATGTCAACTCGCTAGTTTTTTTCAGTAAAATGTAGTTTACCAATTTGTTATGCTCAGCAGTTACTAATTTGCTTAAATGAAGCCTAACCGTCTTTCCTTCAGACCATGTGTGGCAGTCCTCGTTATACACGTCCGTATATTTTTTATAATACACCTCAAAAGTTATCTCTTCATCTGGACTGTACGTGAATAGTTCAATTGAATTCCATATTGTATTCTCTGGGAAAGAATCATTTTGTAGATTTTTCTCTTTCCTCTTCTCAGTTATTTCCAGAATTTTGTTTTGAAACTCCCTATGCATCTGTTCCATTTTTTGTTGGAATTGCATTTGTCTATTAAAAGATTACTCCTGTAGTTGCATCTGGAATGTTTTTTGTTGCTCTAAAATTGTCATCTGTTGTTCCGACTGAAACTTGAAGAATTCCCGGAATATATTTTTGCATTCCTCCATCTTCGCAAAAAGTTTACACAATGCCTAAATACTGTAGATAGGGGTCCTACGAATTTGCAATTCGTGACCTATTTAAGCAAACTGTATTATCGGGGAAAACAATATTTCTTTTCTTAGTTGAGAATACGACAGATTTTTTTCGTCACTAAGTTGACGTCTTGGGTTGCGAAAAACTTTGCCAAGTTTTTTTTTTTTTTTTTTTTGTGTGTGTGAATCCGAGAATTTGTCGCCAAAGTTGTTATGGCTAGCGAATTTTTTTCTTCCACCCTATGAGTTCGAATCCCTCGTCGCCAAAGTTGTTGTAGAGTAATTTCGCAGTGGAGGCTTGTATTTATACTAAATTTGTCTTAAATAGGTTCGACGTACAAAACGTTAGGAACTTGATATAATAGGTATTACGCAGAGTAATCTTGTTGTGGCCACTGACTACTTTCGTATTCGACTAACTGTCGTCCGACATCGACTGACATCGACCGACCGTCGTTTCTATTACTACTCCTTCTTATATTAGGTGGGAGAGTCTATTAACTATAGAATAGGTGTGTTTCACCATAACAGAGAGTAACTTGTTACTCCTTCGCGAGCTAACAATCTTGTCTGACATGAAATGGAAAGACAATATTGAATCATTTGCTATGTCAGCTGTTAAGAAATTTCTTTCACTGTGTTGTGCTAGACAATTTTTTCTCCGGAATCTCTCTTACATATCTATGTCTACCATTCATCGAGGCGTAGAATATTGTTGCCACATATGGCCCGGTGTTCCTGCTATATATCTAGAGCGCCTTAATAAAACCCAAAGAAGAATTACCAAGATTATTAATTTTGGTCTGGTGTCTCTGCTTCATTGACTTTTACAAGGCCGTAAAGTTGCCTCCCGATGCCTTTTCAACAAATATTTTCATGCTAATTGTTTGGATGAGCTGTTCGCTATGCTACCTAGACTGTATGAATTTAAGCGCATTACTAAATTGGCAACAATGTCTCATCAATTTACAGTTGAGTTGACTAGATGTAACCGTAAGTTCTATGCTAACACTTTTTTCTCGTACTTCTCGCTTGTGGAACTCTCTTCCGATCAAATTTAAACTTCAGAAGTTTAAATGCAATTTTCATTGTCCTTCTGCTTACTCTTATTTTGTTCTCACGCCTTAATAATATTTCTGTTTTCTAATACTTGTATACCCAGTAACTCTTTGTGCCTTAGTGGCTTTACTGACTTGGGTTGATTGTGAATAATAAAAAAAAATCCTTCGACTAATCTTACCCGACATGTTAGATAAAACTCTTTTGTTGAATTATAGCTTCAAAACATACTTCCTGTAAACTACTGGAAAAGAGTCAAGGAAAAAAGTGGAATTTGGTTATCAAATGTTACATATTTCTATGACTTTCATGTGTTGATACTTTAATTCTCGTTACTTTCTTCTATTCTTATTTGTTTTATGTTCCTTTTAATTGTCTTTATACTGAATATTAAATCACATTCTCTTTATCTCTCTATCGATTTAATTTTTATTTCCTTCTCTCGGACTATCTCACTTTCTTACAAATCCTTTCATCTTTTTATGTCTTTCTTTTTTTTCTTTTTTTTTGTTTTCAATTTCGCTTCTTCGTTTTTCTTGTAAAAAAAAGAATAAAAAGAAAATGGTTTCTCCTACACAATTCAGCAAATCTTCACAACTATACAGATGCCATTAGTGGAGCAAATAATGGTTTGGGACCAGAATAATTTAGTCTCAAGGTTACTTTTGCGCCCTTTCTTATTCTGATTTCTTTATATCTTTTGCATCCTGCGTTTTGATTTGATGCGTTTGTCCCTCTCTTGGCAAATGTTATACAAAGACCGTGTTAATTTGCTAGTCTATATTTTCGATTTGTTTCTATCACTTGATCATCTTATATTTCCTTGTTATTCAGTAATAGGTGCAATATTTGTTTTGTTTCGTTGTAATAATAATAATTTCTGATAGGAGCAGTAAATTTATGAATACATGAAAATTAAGAAAAAATAGCGAAGCGAAAGAAATAAAGGTTTCCTTTTTTAAAATAACATTTCAGATTTTGGAATTACTGTATTTAGTAAATTTAGTTCATTCTCGCAGGACAAAGTATTGCAAAAAAAAATGCAAAGGAACACAATGGTTTCACTCCTAAACTTCAAACCTGATCTGTTAGAGCAATACAGAAAATGTAGATTAGAGAACGATTATTACTATAGTTTGTTTAACGGTAATCGGCTGGAAATTGAAACTGACAAATCAAATTCAAATTCTGGCTTACTTTGTTGCGTTCCCCTTCGCACAAGTGCTCTTCGAAAATTCATGTAACTATTGTGGATTCCGAGATGAAATTCGGTCTCCAATGAATGACAAATGCAAGAAATAAAGATAAGAAATTAAATGTATTTACACAAAGGGTAATTCTGTTAGTAAATCCAGGAACGCGGTTAGTCGTAATAATAATATATATATATACAGTCTCGAAGTAGGACTTCCTTAGAGTCTACGTGCTTGTAACTGACTTCTACAAGCGGTTACCTCACACTATTACTCTACCTCCAACTCAATCACAATCTCTGCCCACTCACTCAACCTCTCTCTATCTCTCAGTATATTCTGACTGACTGTGGGTATTTAATGGCAGCAGTCCCAGTAACACTCTGGTCGAGTCCACTTATATGAAAAAGGGGTGTACCCCATAACACCCCCCTCCTTAGATCCCTTTTTGGGGGAAGTTAGTATTTTTGTCCATCGTTTGCTGAAAAATTGCAGGTGCAACTTTTACTCCGAATGGTAGTCTGTTGAATTTGTACAACCCTTTGTGCGTATTAATGCAAAGGATTTTCGTACTCTCTTATTGTACTGGGATTTGTAGATAAGCCTCACTTAGATCTATTTTTGAAAATATCTTACCCCCGTTGGGCTTTGTAAATATTTCTTCTGGGCTCGGTAGTGGGTAATGGTGGTCTTTTATCGCCTTGTTGAGTCCCGTCGAAAAATCTGCACATACGCGGATTTCTCCTGACTTCTTTTTTACATAAACCACCGGCGCTGCCCACTCGCTAAACTCTGTTTTTGATAGAATCCCAGTTTGTTCAAGTCTCTCCAATTCTTTGTCTATTTTTTCTATAGTAGCGAACGGTACATTTCGCTTCTTTTTAAAAATTGGTTGGACGTTTTTTGTTTTTTTGTTTTTTTATTCTATTTGGGCTTTAAATTTGTTGCATCGTCCGAACCCGCTTGAAAATACCTCCAGTTTTATAGTATCTGATGGCTCAACCTCTAACTTTTTGCAAAAAGAGTTGATAGGTAGGTCCCAAACGTTGATCTTCTGCATCCAGTCGATACCTACTAGATTTTCAGTATCTTTCATGACGTATGTCTTAAGTTTTTTTGTTTTGCCGTGAAATTTAACATTCACGATTATTTCTTCCTCAAATTTTATTCGCTTGCCTTTAACCGTCTTGGCAATTTTTTTTGTGTGTAACATGGTAGGTCTGTTGAGTTTTTTCCATGTCTGTAAGTTGATTATCGTGAGGTCGGAACCCGAATCCAGTTGTAATTCAACCTTTTTATTTAAAATTTCCAGTTCCACACATTTCCTTCCGTTGGTGTTGTCATCGTTATTCATCCTTGTAGCTCTTATTCTATTAGAATCTTTTCTATTTCTACATTGTGATGCCTTGTGGCACTTTTTTCCACATTCAAGACAGTTTTTATATCTAAAGCGGCAATCCTTGTTCCAATGTAGTCATCCACATCGATAACATGCTGATGGGGGGACTTATATTTGTTCCGATATTCGTCATAATTTGTCCTGTATGTTGTACTTTTCCTCTTATTACAAATTTTACTTTTTCTTTCCGGGGAGGGTGAGAATCTTTTTTCATTGTCGTAAAATTTTAGTTTTCTTTCCGGGGAGGGTGACAAACGTAGAATTTTGTTTAACTTACGTATATGAGAAACAGTTGAATCTTCAATGTCCTTTGCGTCTTTCTTTATACTTAAACATCTCTGGCAATCTTCCGATAATTGCTATAATGTTAGACCCGGTTCATTTTGTAATTTTGCAAGCATTCTTCTGCGCATTTCGCTATCTTTTGTAGAAACTAGCCATTGAACAGAGATGAGACATTTGAAATTGTCCGGGGTTAATTCCGCTAGTTTGAAGTCGTCACAATGTTTATTTACGATTGCGGCAAACGTGAAACAATCCTCATCATCGCCCTTTACCAGGTTAAGGCATTTCCACCTCCTGTGGAAGAGTGATGTTTTCGGGCTGAAGAGTTCTTTAAGACATGTCACTGCTTCGTCAAATGTTAATTCGTTCGTCTTTTTTGGCAAGATATATTCCACGAACTTTGTATATTCTTCAGTTCCTAATTTTCTAAGCAATAGACGTAGCTTTTTTGCTTCTGTCCAATTCTGACAGTCTATGTTAAAGATGTATTATGTCTTCTGAAATAATCTCCAAAATTTTTGTCCTCATCTAGAGAATATTTGAAAATCTCTATGGTATTCCACACTGCGTCTTTGCATCTAATTGCTTGTTGCCCGCTACTTTCAATATTAGTTCCTGGAGTTCTGTTTGTCTTTCTTGATTTTCTTTTTGCGTTTGTAATAATTGCTTTTGCCATTGTTCTTCCATTCGTTCTTGTAGTTGTAATTGTTGATCATTTTGGTATTTTATCAGTTCTACCAAAATATTTTTAAAATCTTCCATGATAACTCAATTTTACGTATTTTTTACTCCTCGTAACTCTTTGTCGCTAATTTGTTGTGGACGATGGACGGATTTTTCTATTTCTTCTTGTATGAGTTCGAATCGCTCGGTGCGAATTTGTTTTTTTTTTGTTTTTTTTTCGTGTGTGTGCCAATTTGCTTGTTGAACGACGAGGGAAGATTTTTCTTTTGTTGATTTTTTTCTTTTCCGCGTGAGTATCTTTTCTTTTCTGCGTGAGTTCGAATCTTCGTCGCCAGTTTGTTGTGGATTCCGAGATGAAATTCGGTCTCCAATGAATGACAAACGCAAGAAATAAAGATAAGAAATTAAATGTATTTACACAATAATACAAAGGGTAATTCTGTTAGTAAATCCAGGAACGCGGTTAGTCGCAATAATAGTAATAATAATAATAATAATAATATATATATATATATATATATATATATATATATATACAGTCTCGAAGTAGGACTTCCTCAGAGTCTACGTGCTTGTAACTGACTTCTACAAGCGGTTACCTCACACTATTACTCTACCTCCAACTCAATCGCAATCTCTATCTCTGTTCGTATATTCTGACTGACTGTGGGTATTTAACGCCAGCAGTCCCAGTAACACTCTGGTCGAGTCCACTTATATGAAAAAGGGGTGGACCCCATAACAGTAACTGTCCCTTCTCCCTCCATGATAGCCATGAATTAAATAACAGGGCAAACACGATTTTCTAACTTGGACAGTCAGTCTAGGGGAAGAAATGCTCTGAATTGAAAAACGTGAATGTGGCAACAGGAAACCTCTCCACTTTCTTTCACAATAATACATAGCAATTTGCAAAAGGAATGTGTGGAGAGCTTTGATAATCTACATGCTTAAGGGGCGTAGCGTTAAAAACTTACTACTTAAACTATCGTTACCATCATCTCCCAAGAAAGGCATTGAAGATAATTTATTTGAAACATTTATTTGCATAAAGTGTTACAAATATTTCTCTAATTTTTAATCGAGCAGTGTTACTTAATTTTGAAACTTAAGACAGAAACTAAGGTTTTAACAGTTAGACTAGAAATAACACTGAACTGGAATGTTACTGATGATGGTTTTCGTAATTTCATTTTTAGTGAAGTGATCATCATGAGTGTCTAATTTTTAATACTATCTACAAAAGTTAAACGACAAAGAGAATTTTTGATACAATCTTTAGAGACATTTGGATGCATATTTATAAATAAAAATATTTATCACTAATGAAAAGCCTAGTTTTATCAATTCTGTTGAACATCACAAAGATACATTTCAGTGTTATCAAACTTTCGACACTAAAACTAGACAATAAGGTGTAAATACATTTCACTTTATGTTCTCCTGTTACTAAATGTTTGCATTGCAATTTATCCAAGCGCTGTCCAAATGAACACTAATTGGTAATCATTGATTTCATACTTTTTATGCATTCGAGATTTCCTTTTATTTCATTTATCGAGAATAACAAATTTCCCCTATTTTAGCTTGCTTTAATTTGATTGATTAATCGTAATTTTCAATTATTCTTCATGAAGAATCCATTTAAGGTTTAATCGGAAACATTCAACGTCAAAGGAACAAATAAAATATTTTGGGATTTTATGTTAATAGCATTAAGACAGGAAAGTTAATGAAGGTTTCAACCAGATTAAGTTCATTTTATTAATCATATTTAATAGAGTTTGTATTCGCAAGTAAAGTAGTTCGGATCACTTGTTACAATTTTGTCTCATTTTAGCGACATATCTTGATAGACAAGCTTCGGCTGTCAGATACTATTAGAATTTAATCTGAGAAGCACGACTACAATACATTTTACAGGTTTACATTCTAGTCTCTTTTCTAATTCTCACCCCAACGTTTTTCCCTTGCTTTTAAATCCGGTTACCACAGCCGTGTCCCTTATCAAAGATAAGGATATATTTTCTGACGAACGAGAGAGCTAGAAAATATAAAAAGGAGTTTGAATATCATTATCCTCTCCTTGGTGTCATGAATTCTGGGGGAGGCGCACGCAGCTTGTCGGACCATTGCTGACTCCATAAGGCTTGTTTTTATGCAAAGATAAGAACATATTTTCTAACGAATGAAAGGGCTAGGGAATTTGTATAGCAATTTTGAAGGGAAAAATCCCGATATTTATGATCATTTTGATCGCCATATACACGGAGAATCTTCACCTATTTGGCAGTGAGTAATCAATAACCGTCTGTGATAACATCAGGTTGGCGGGAGAAAAGCAGTCATCTTCGCAGTCAGCTTCAAGAAAGTACTAACTACTGTGCTGTAAAGACAGAACGTCGGCCTAATACCAAAAACTAATTGAGATCGGCCTTCTTGCAATTAGAAGATTTCTGAAGTCGGCATTTTCTTCTCCTTTTTCTTTCTCTCGTAATTGTGTATATCCTTATGCCCTTTTTGTGCATGTAAATAAGCATCTTCTTTTATTGTTACGCACTGAGCAGAAGTTGGAATCTTTATTCTTCCGCTTGAAAGAGCCGCTTAAAAATAGAGAATCGTCTGCTCTAATCTTTTAGGTTGTTGATTTTTTTGATTTTTTTTTCAATTTTGTCGCATTTTTAACCTCAACCCTTTCGGCACACATTTCCCACAATACTGCAGTTGGCCTAGTCTGCCTTCTTGCCCTATAAAAGGATATATTTAAGAATAAAGTATTTGATTTCATGTTATTAATTGAAGTAATGTTGATGAAAAATGAGAGCTGCTATTTAGTAAAAGAGTTGTATACGTTTGGTTCTCTTTGTATATACTTGGAATATGGTTTATGTTAAAACCATTAAAACTCTGATTAAACTTCAGCTATAGGATTACATATGTTTAGTTAAATATTTACATAAAGTTTATCCGCATATTCATTGCCCACTGCTTCTTCTTTAAGGTTATGCATTCTACTTAGACATTGAGTTTCAATTAATAATTCTATGAAGAAAAAATAGAGAAAAATAAATACGTTTGTCAATCTCTGTTTGACATATGACATTACTTTTTTTCTGAATAAATGTTGAAGAATCGAATACTGATGCTACATGAGAACGTTTTGAATTTTCCTGGATTCAATAATGAAAATCTTCTTACTTTTGCTCCTGAACTGAAACAATTTCATAGAATAGAGAAACGTTTCGATCAATTCCACACGAAAAAGGTAATAAATCCATTTGTAATTTGATTGATTTTACCGACTGTGTCATTATTTTATGTTTCCCTGGACGGAGTTTTCAAATATCTGTCAGAATAAAAATGTATGAGATTATAATGAAGGCGAATATCTATATATTTTAGGCATCTGCAAATAGTATTTGTAAAATGAACATTTTTATTGTACATTTTACGTTTCCAGAAAGACGGTTATTGATTATAATGGATAAGGAATTTACTGAAAAAATCCCGCATTTATATATATATATATATATATATATATATATATATATATATATATATATATATATATATATATATATATATATAAACTCAATTACTGCGCAACCACTTAATTATTATTTCACTCACCAAGAGTTTTCTTTTCTTGACGTAAGCACTTATTTATCGATCTAAACATTAAGACTGGAAGCCGGAAATGTTAAATGTCAAATTGTTATCATGAACCAAATAAGTAATATTTCTACTAGTAATAAAACCTCCTACCTCTTCATCTCCCTTACTTCGTCCGTTTGTATTTTGAACAGAATTCTCCTTTATGTGATAAAGTATTTCTTCATCACGGTACAAATAAGATTAGACATTCTCCATCTTTTGCAGCTACATCGTTTTCTTCCATTTACAGATGACATCAGCGACCAACAAGTCCCTAAACAGAAAAAACAACCTGTTCTTGTTTCCAAACTTCAATACCACAACCTTACATATGTCAATTACTTTACATGGTAATATTAGGTCAGCAAGTGCGTACACATGCACTCAGACGCAATCATTTAGGGGCATAAATATCATTGATAAAGCAAACGTAAAGTAAAACGAATACGCATATGAATCAAACCAACAGCAAATATAAAGAAATTCACATTTCAATGATAAACAGAACTGTACACACGCTCGCACACACAAATCTCTACAAAGGAGGAGGGGGAAAGAATATAAGAAATTGATGCAAAACTCAAGTAAAACGAATGCACGAACATGAATATAAACACAAATTATTTTATAAAAATTGATCCAATGCAAAGAAAGATGCATAGAAACACAATATAGACAAGTAGACATTATTACAGTAGATGTTAGTAGATTTTGTTGAACATTAATAGCAATAGAATATGACTATTGTGCGTCAACGTTTGTGGAAGCCATATATATATATATATATATATATATATATATATATATATATATATATATATATATATATATATATATATATATATAAGGACAACAAATGAAATACGGAAAAGTACATATGCTGGAAATTACTCTTCTGCCAGTTTATTGAGGTTCAATCTGCAGCTGAAAACTTTTAAATGTCATGCAGAGAATGAATCTATTATTGGCTTCTCTGCAGTTACATTTTGTATTTGTGCGGGACAATTATTTATTGCGTGTTTTGAGATCTATCGTCACCGAACCACTAAGGACAATGGAGAAACTGGCAGTGGCGTCTGGTGGGTCATTGATAAAATAACATTATAGACTGATTACACAAGCTTCCACTTGACCAGTTTGATTTTTACTAGCTTCACCTTTATATTATTTACTTTATTTTTAAGTTTAAATCCAGTTGATCTATTATTCCTTGATGCGGATAATGAATTCTATTCCCGAACTATGATTTCATTCAAAATGGTGATCAATCGAATCAACATAAGATCCTTGCTATTTTCTTAGATAGGAACAAATAAGAAAGGAAGTTCACATGTTCAATCCATATTATTCGTCAAACAGCGTGAAACTTATTTGCTCTATTTATTCAATTGCACTCAGTTCATTCCGTAAAAATTTAATGTTTAAGTATTTAATTCGAAACAGATTTTAATAAAAGCGCAACATTTAAATCGAGTTTTAAATAGTGCATTATTTAATATAGTCATTATTTATATATTTACATTCCTTTCATATATTCGTTATCTGTATGTTAAATTTTAATAATCTGTACCTGTTTTAATGCGTCTTTCTTTAGTGGAAATTGTAGCGACTGTACCAATTATTGGTTATTTTTTTAAGTCTCATCGATTGCTTATAACAAGAGAGGAGGAGGAGAGGGAGAGAGAGTGAGAGAAAGAGAGAGAGATAGTCATGCGAATTTGCCAAAAGGCAAGTTCTGTGTTTGGAAAGAGGGTGAGCCTGTAGTGTGTTAACCTAACAGTACGCGCGTACACCTGATTATTATTGGGTTGAGGATAGCTCATTTGTATAATATTCATTTTGAGATCTGCATTGAATGTACATGTATGCTTGATTTGATGGCTGTGAGGTGTATGGGGTGACTATTAATCAACTCAGGCTTCTATTATATTATCTTTTGCTTCATTGAAGTTGTTTTCTTTTTCTTTTTGTTAGTCTCTTAGAATTGATTTAGTTTGAGAAAGAGAAGGGGAGATGAGATAAAAGCCGAGTGGGATTTAACTACATTCAGCAACAATAGCGACACCTCTAATTAACTCTGCCTATAAACACAAATGAACAAAATCTGTTAAACAACTAGTGTGCGAAATTACCAAATCACTGATAAAGAAATCAATGCTCTCAAATCATGTATTACATATCAAATCTTCGGCAGCATGGTTCAAGAAATGATTCTTTAATAATTGTAGGACGAGTGGGATATTTGACATTAATTTAAATATCATTATATCGGGCCTGTGGCTATTTTACATTGTATCAGTTACTTTTTTCAATGATTCCAAATATTCATCTTTATTTGTAAATGTCAAGTCTTAATACTTTAAATGTTTGAATGAAATTATTTTCCATGTTAAACAGTGTATTTTTTGATCGTCGTGGGATATCATCTTTTCTTTATCTATCTTATTATTTTATTTATTAATTTACGCTATAAAGACCATTAAGTTGCATTTACCATTGTGTTATAGATATCTTTCATTTATCCTTTTATATCGTGTCATTCTGAGTTTTTATAACATTATATAGTCGATTGTTCATATCTTTTTGCTTTTTTGAAATCAAACAAGAAAGAAAATTGCTAATAAAAAGAGGATAGATCCAAATTGTTTTTAAGTCAATTATTTAACGAAAATATACAATTAGTGTCGAAGTATTTGTTATTGCATTTATTCTTTTCGTAAAGAAGGGACTAATTGGAAACTTAAAAATAATATCTAGTTCTTTGCCAAATTAGATGATAAATCAGTTAGATATGAAAATACACAAGAGAAAGCGAAAACTGAGAGAAAAGGTTTTTTGTAATTATTAAGACATCTATATTAACATGTTAATGTCACAAAATGTAAAGATGGCCATGAATGAGTTATGAGTAGAAAACTGTATTTAAGATCAGTTTTTTTCAACCTATAATTAATATCGGATTTTTAGAAACTTATCATTGATACTGTTATTATTTTAATTATTGTAATTAATATTTGATTTTATAGAGAGCATTAATGGGTAAAGGCATCGAACGCTGTTATAAAACTAGGAAGTTGAACTAACTAAATAATTTTGCCTGTTAAACTGAAATTGCTCAAAATTTTATTTGGCTTCTTTGTCGTTTTTTTTTTTTTTCGATTATCATATTAACCATCGATTCTTTTCAGCAATTCATTTATGTGTCAGTTCATTTATTTGTATGTTGTGTTTGTGCAGGGTATGTGCAAAATGAAGAAGTGACTATCTATTAAGTATTGATTATGTCATGTTTAACCCAACAATATTTGTTCCTTTGTTTTATGCTTGAAAGCAGAATAAACAAATGCAGGTGCAGAGCTTATCAAGCCAAATGTTTGAATATTCTCAAATGTTTGTAACATCACTATAAATGTAAAAACTTCAAAATGCCAACAGGAATATTCGCCTCCATCTTTGACGAGTGTCATTTATTCATAAATTTCACTATATACATGTTATAAGAAGTCACAAGTTTTCCAAGTCAATATTTAAAATATAGAAAGGACTCATCATCATAATAATTGATTTTTCTTTTATAAATTTGATCACTCTTCTAGAATTAGATTTTAATGAAAAGTATAGTTGATCTTTTGATGAGTTATGATGAAAATACTTGTAAATTTGAGACCTTTGAGATCTGTGTGCAAGTTTAGATTTCTGTATACTTAGATGATGCTTAGGCGAGTCTATTTGATGGAGATGTATAAGCTCTCAAGTTTTTTACTTAAGATAATATGCACAGGAAGAAACCTCTTAAAATAAAACCTATGAAGTCAAGCAAGAAGTTATGAAATTTAAATTGCAAAATCTGATCTGGACAAATGCAGTCGAACACTACACTTACACAATAGAGATTGTCTCACACATGCAAATAAATGCATAAAAATTAGGCATCTATGTGTGGTATTTTTCCTTACATGTGCAATTAGAAAATTATTTTGTATGAATGTGAATGAGATATTTTATTTTTTTTAAATCTTCTGGAATTGTCTTTCTTAATGCTGCTCCTATTTTGCTTATATTATTGTTCCAAGTTGTTTCATGAATATTTAACGTTTTTAACCGTCATTTCTTTTCTAATTACTTTAGAAGTTGTTATTTTATATATTTTTGTTTTCATAATGTTACATTCTGAATTGAAAACTCTATACGCATTACATTTACTTTTATATATTGTCTTTATTGTCACTGTTTTAGTTAATCTTTTTTAATCATTTTCTACGACTCTTACTTTTTAGTTCTCTTAGAGAGTTTTCATTCAATTTTAAATATCTTTATTTTTAATATTTTAATAATTGTTTTTAGTTTTCAGTATATTTACAGTATCTTCAAAACACTTTCAAAACTCGTTTTCATTACTTATTAACTATTAAATATTTCTTAAATTTATGTTGTTTATCAATTTTGATATTGTTTTACGTAAATTATTTTTCTGGTTCGTATGCACCTAGAACTATCTCCTGGTTCTACTGCGTAAAAGAAGTTTATAATACTTGAACCACGTCAGCATATTTTTATTTTCAATAGGAACTAACACAATGGTAATAGATTTTCTATTTGTATGTTTAATATTGTTTTGAACCGTTTCAAAAACATACTATTTCACCTTTCATACAGATGCTTAGTGCTAGGGCCACAGTTGTAACAACGACGGCTGCTGCAATTACTGCTGCTATACTGCATAATTCCGATAACTGATACAAGTGTCATAGTAGCGGCCGTGGCTGCAACTACATATCCTAGTCTATTTGCAACGATGACAATATGTCTATGATGAAAAGCAAAACAAAAAATAGTATGTGCCTGAATGAAAGAAACAATTCATTCACACCGAACATAGACGGGTAAACGTGCATACACAAAAACACATACACGCACATTGCGGCCTACGTAGCGCTGAATGGGCGTAATCGAAAGTAAACATAAATAATAAGCAATATAAATGCATTGATATAAGTAGGCACATACATGCATATCTATATGCATATATATTCATAAGAGTGAACATATTTGTTTTGAAAATAATACAGATTAGCTCCGACGTTACATACAAAAATTATGAAATTTTATTGCTATTTTAAAATGCAAGCCTTTTGGAATTCCTTATACCTTTACTGAATTTATTTGTCCGATTTATAAATAAACTCCCATTTTTCAGTATCAATTTTTATTCTTAGTCCAGATCTTGTACAACTTATGGGTCTGTATTCCGTGTACGCCTGTCTTGGACAGAAGAAAAGGTGACCAATAAATAGAAATTGTTTGAGTTTATTGGTCCGGTTTATTGAGCGAAATAACTTCATAATCTCAGACTGACAGTTTCAATCTCATGATTCACGTGCTACTACAACAACGATAATGACAACCTCCCACATAGAGAGTCAGATAGCAGGTAATATTAAAGTCAAAAACTAAATTCCACATTACATATATATTTACGTCTAGCTTCTTTTTTTCTTCACACAAAAAGGGCTTTTAATATATATATATATATATATATATATATATATATATATATATATATATGTGTGTGTGTGTGTGTGTATGTGTGTGTGTGTGTGTGTGTGTATTCAGTTGTATGGCTATGAGTTTGTAACCCTGGGTTTCATGAAATCCAAGGTTACAAACTCATATCCATACAACTGAATATATTAGCTCTATCACTGATATTGGGCACTTTCCAATAAGTACCGCGCATATATAATATATATAGAAATTGAGTTATGTTTATTCAGTAACAAAAGACAATAAGCAAAACATTGAAACAGAAGTTATAGGAATATCCCGTCATCTTTATTGGATGAATTTTAAGTAAAAAACTTAAATATATTTTAAAAGTCTGTGAAGGAAGAGTATCTGATCTTATGTGCTTGCATTCACGGATATTTTCGTGAAAGTATTTTTGTAAGTACCTATATAAATAAAGCCAAATATTTATAGGGTTTTCGACTGCCGAATTTAAACAATCCCGGCATGAATAAGTAAACAACTTCATGCTTAAGCACTCACTCAAGCGTGTGTACTTGTACAAGTTGGGTGTGGTTAACTTAATTGCAAAACGTAGTGTCGTTATTATCAGCAATAGTGGTGATTTTGACTTTGGCAATAATTGTAAATTGAGTGTGGATGGTGATTTGGAAAGCAGTGGAGGCTGAAGCTAGTAGCCGCTGCCATGAAGCAGCAGCAGCAGTGGCAATTCATATCAGCAACTCTGGAGCGTAGCATGGTGGCAGTTGTCTCAGAAATTAATTGTAGCGGGAAGGGCAGCCGAGGAGAGTGGAGAATCGAACGTACTCTTTCCTATCTTTTTCTCTCAAAGGCGTCCTATCGTCAATGAGCGCATTGATGTGTGTGTGTGCGGGGGTGTTTGCCTGAGACCGGCCGTATTTCCATCTCCATCACTCCTTGACACAACACAAACTGTACCAACTGTCCAGACCAGTAAAGCATATAGTTAGCACAATATCCAGCAGACTGCGTAGGCGCCAGGCAACAGAAAATTTCTTGCCTACCTGGACTGAATTCTAACCCCTCAGGTGGATCGGTTGCTACTAAGGGCAGCTCCATATGAAGCACTGTCCTAACGGGTACAACACTAGGAGCAATAGCAGTAGCCGAAACGCTACTATCCACCTGGCCACTCCAGAAAGAAACGTGAGCAGCAGTATTGTCGGCGCGTGCTGTGGTCAAGCATCTACAGCCTCCTCCCAATCGCACCTTTCCGAAACAGGATGCACTGAATGTCGTGGATGTCATCACTTGCTCTGTAAGATGGAGGTTTTATCTATGCTGAAACTGTCAGTCAACTCGGACAATGTCAATCCCATCACCAAACATTTCGACATCGGCAAGCAAGTTGGGAGTGCCGGACCCGAAATGGTATGGAAAATATTCGATGCTGTCCGTCTTGAGGACAAAAGAGTAAGTTCATAGTTTTCTTTTAAACACTTCTTTGCTATTCAAGTGTTGAAAGTATTGGGTCGATTTTGCTTAAGCTATTTTACAGCAAACTGAACACCTGAAACACGTTGTATTTGAATGGACGAGTTTCCACACTTGTTTACTTAATCACATCAGTCGGGATGAATTCTCCTGAAACATAAGAATGTTAACAGGCTAAAATCACATTTTCTGCTGCTTTTTACGTTGGCTTTTGCAGAAATATTTAAAGGATAGATTCACTTGAAATAATGTATACTTTGATCGTAAATACTTAATACATAAACATTTCTATATGAATTAATATACATATATCTTGAGTAGGAAGAATATATATGTATATATGTATGTGTGCATGTGTTTGTGTGTGTATATATGTGTGTGTTTCTATACAAATTCATGTTAAATATTTTACTCCTTTTCGTAAGATTAATTGAAAAATAATTATCAAAATATGTAATTACAACTAAGGACAGAATAAAAGCAGCAGCAGATATATGAGGAGCAATAATATTTTCTTTATGAAAATCTAAATACGTGAAATCGAAAAAATATTTGCGTACACCTTTCATATTTATCTGAGAGTCTTTGTGAATTATTAAAATATTTTAGTAGAAAAATGCCTTTTGTATCACATTTATCATAATTTGTCAAGTTGGAAATAACTTTGTTTTGATATGTCTTTGTCATGTGTGCGTACTGCATACTAATAAGTTATAAAATTTCAAAGAGAATGTGTAATAAATTGTTTATTCTCCTTGATTCATGTCAATTTGTATCTAGTGTTTCTGTGCATAAGTACTTCTAAAATATTTGCAGAACTTAATTATTTTTCACAAAACGGCGTGGAAAATCTATCGATGTATATATCGAGGTATATATTAAATAAGCAAATTTATACACATTACTATTTGATATAGACACATAAGCTTATATATTGTACCGTTCTTTGACCCCCGTGGAGTGCAGCTTAAGCTTAATATCCTCTGGTAAGTATACATACGTACATACATACATACATACATATATATATATATATATATATATATATATATATATATATATATATATATTGAAATTTATCTGATACACATTCTCAGAAAGCCAGTTATTTTCGTTGCTTTCAAGTATTTCGTTCAGATTTATTAGTATTTTCAATGATCAATTCAATAAAATGATTATGAGTTAACACTCAAAGATACCTGTTTACTTCGCCTTCCACAGTATCACTGATCCTTTTACAGGACAAAGCGTTTCTCGAGACACCATATCCATGATATTAATTTTCTATAGATGTAATTAAACAACCATTTCATCATTTCTACAATTAAAAAAAGAAGCACATTCAAATAATGATATTCCAGTAAGTAGAAATGATATATGGTAACAAAGTTGTAATCTGACCGTATTTTTATCAAGTTACCTTTCCATGATACTGTGTGCTATTTCTGTGGATCTTTTGTTAAATTTAGAACGGTCATCTGCAACGCTCACGTATAAATCTTGCATGTGATTTCTGATTGTATTTTTCTAAAAGCTAAGTCGTCTCAAAATAATGATTTTCATTTAATATTTATGTATTTATCGCTTCATTGAACTGTAATAAAGATTTTGTTCTTTAATTATTCACTTTATAGTAAATAATTTATTATTGCATAAACTACATAACAATTCATAAGAATATCATGTAAAACCAATTATAAATGTAAGCCTTTAGAAACGCAATTATATTAACAAAGTGATAAAAAAGAAATGAAATAAAAAATACAGATTCGATTAACATCATGAAAAAACACCAATATATATATATATATATATATATATGCGTGTGGAGAATTGAATGACAAAAAGGAAAAAAAACAAACATATATATATATATATATATGTTTTTTCATATATATTTATGTTTATATATATATATATATATATATATATATATATATATATATATATATATATATATATATATATATATAATAAATTAAAAAAGAAAGCAATTTACAAAGGCGGAAATGTATAGAAAGTGGTTTGATTACAAAATCCTCCATGGTAAACATGCGTCCAGATTTTTTCGAACATTTCTCCTTTCTTGGTAGATCTTCTGTTATTACAGTTAATGAAAAATAAAAGCGTAGGAAAACTGAATGACATCGGCTAGACTATTTGTCCAGACTAGTCTAAAAAAATAAATAAATTTTAATTTCAGCGTTTCACGTCTTCAGCGTTTCTCATCAGTGCATAGTTGTAACCGTCGCTCTCATTTTTAGATGTCCTCTGCCTTCAGACATAATTTCAACAATAAAATCTTTACTTTCGTCCGATTATATCTTTCTACAGGACGAAACGAGTTATACAGAATTTTTACACTTTGTTATTCATTTGCCTATTATATATATATATATATATATATATATATATATATATATATATATATATATATATATATATATCAGTGAGAGAGACAGATAGATAGAGAGAGTCAGAGAGAGTCAGATAGAGAGAGAGAGAGAGAGAATATTTTATTACGTAAGTATATACAATTAATTGGCCGTTGTGTACTGTCGTAGGTGGAATAAACAACTATGAACAACAATCGAATGTTTCGAACAATCAAACCATCATTTCTAGACTTCCGATACTAGTATTTTCGGTTCTAATGAATTTTTTGAACGAATGTATTTATTGTATTTTTAAGTGTTTAAGAAACTTCAATAGTTGTTAGGTATTATTAATATCATTATCATTTTATATGGCTTTCACTCGTACTTATTGCAATTTGGATAAGAATCTCTCTAGTTGTTGCAGATTAATTTAATTTCGTCATCATAAACCGATTGTAGCAAACAGAGTCCCCGGCCGTATATTGAGAGAAAACATAGCTGTCGTACGGTAAATCCGTGATGAATTTTGTTTTATTTTCTTTTCAATCGCAAACAAAATAAACAATAAACATCGTTAGTTTCTGCCAACGCACTTTATTCACTGATTATATATTACTTTAAGTAATGTTGAAAAGAGAAAAAGCTATATCGTGTGCGACGGATTTGATTTTCGACAATTTCATCACAACTAAAATCTCTTTTCACCCTCAAAGCAATATTGATAATCATGTTCACCATAACATTATATTTCGTGAAGGGTTTGTTGAAATATAATTAAGAGACTAAGGAAAAATACGTCAAACTAAATAGACAGGGATTTTCACGTCACCTTTTATACTGCTCTTAGAATTTCTGGAATTGATCGTTATTCATTTATATGGATGTATGTTAGCGATTATATATATATATATATATATATATATATATATATATATATATATATATATATATAATGATTGCGCAAATATTTATGTATGCATGTATATTCATTTATACACAAAGTATGATACAATCATATATGTTACATGTATGTATGTGTATTCATCTGTTTGTGTGTGTATGTGTATGTGTGTGTGTGAGAGAGAGAGAGAGCGAAAGTCACCATAATTTTTGTGTATGCATGTATGTATATGACTGTGTAAGATCTATCTATGTGTGATATGTAAATATATGTACGCAAAATTGAATAATTTGGGTAAATGCTTTAATATAATAATTGGATATGTACAACCGTTTCTACGATTATATGCATATTTTTAAGCATATTTTTTTTATTCGTGCGGATATTTACGTGTGTATAATGCTATCTAAATATTCTCCGTATTCTTTGCGAATATACACACACACATGCACCCCCCCCACACACACACATACGAACATACAATTTGGTGCCGAAAACCTTTCGTTCCGATCCACTTCAAAAAACCTGACCAAACCTCAGAATTTCTTTGGTCGAGAACTTTTCAGCACATCCTTGTATATATTATTTTTTAGAAATGTAGATGTGTATAATATTTTTCAATTTAATGTGTACACACACACACACATATGTAGGTATAGGTATAATTATATATATTTGTGTGTAAGATACGAGCTACAACTCTATATCTTAGTGGGTAATTGAATGACAATTCTTCATTCAATTAATCACAATGTGTATGTGGCCATTTATATTCAGTGACAATAGTTTTGTATATTCATGTGCAGAACTGAAGTTTTATTTATATATTTGTATTTAGTGTAAGTTGCTGCTGGTACCATGCAAGCCAGTACAACGTGGTAAGGAGATGGGCGCCATCATGTAACCTCCGATTCATTATCTCGAGAAATGCTATGAAAAATTCTCAAATATTCTCTGAAATTTTTAGATCATGCTATAATTTCATTTCTTTACCGACGTTTTGAAATAGTTTTATGCAAAAAGATGTTTACGATTTGTACTTAATTTCAATATATAAAATCTCTACCTTCTGTTGTGCACAAAAGTGTAAAAGGACGATTCAGATTAGCCCTTGACTGAAAATAGATGTAATACATTTTGCTTGAATGTAAATTCATTTCAGAACTGCAGCTAAAGTATAGAAATCCTTGTGTGGGGTCATACAAAAGATATATTTGGATTGAAACCCTGTGCAAGAAATCACAAGAAACTATAATTAAAAAAGAGAATCAAAAATTGCACTAATGAATTGGCTTTTGTTCTTAGGCCAAACTGCAATGGTAGTAAATGACGAAGAAAATGTTCTGATCACTGACTTTTTTTTCATTTGTGATGCGGTGATGCGGTTGTTCGTTCAGTCGAAAACGATCAAATGTTTCAGAATTTCAATCTTGATTGATTCTCTTAATTACTGTTTAGAGAGAAAGCTTTTCTTTGCGCTCATATAACCATTTTTTGTAAATCTGTTTACATGTATACACATACACAAACATACATGGACACAATGTATTTGACGTAATAAAAATAAATACATGCAAATAAGTATATGTATTTATACGCAAGTCGGTCCATATGTATGGTGAAGTGCATGCACATATAAAATGTGCGTCCTCCGGCAGGATTCGAAGCCGTCATTAGATCTGACGTGCATTATAACAACTCGGCGGGCACATAGGAGCTCCTGATCAAAGTCCGAATAGTTCTTTTGAACACATATCTTTCCCGGTTCTCGAATATATATATATATATATATATATATATATATATATATATATATATATATATATATATATATATATATCTGCTCTGTTTCGTATCCTAACGTCAAACAAAGGAAATGGATTAAATCCGACAGATTTTTTATTTATTTGTTTAACGTTATTTTTTTTTTAAATGCATACTCATATTTGAATAGATGTTTTTAGGACGCATATTTTTCTAATAATATTTAGCGACTATTCAGGCCGGTAGATGTAAATAAATAAATATACTGTTTAATATATAAATAAAACAGGGCATCTGCTCAAATATGAGTATCCATTTAAAAAAGATAACGTTTAAACAAATAAAAAATTTGTCAGATTTAATCCATTTCCTAATATATATATATATATATATATATATATATATATATAGATAGATAGATAGAACAAGAAAATTACAAAGAGAAAAATACAGATAAAGTTCTCTTTCAATTTACCACAGGCCATTAAAAGCTTCCAATAGCCATGCATATATTCATCGTTACCAGATAAATGGGAGGAATAAAACCAATCTTGGTTTTCAGACTTTTCACGCAGTAATGAATGAACTGATAAAGGCTTATTAGAGTTAACATTAATATAACAATAAAACAGTTCTTCTATTAAGGAAATTTAAATTCCAGTCACACAATTTGTAATTAATTGAGTCGTACTGTTCTTTTCACAAAGTTATTTCGACATATTCCACTTTAAATGAAGTAGAATGCATTCTAAAGCCAATATCTTCATTTAATTTACATCTTTGCTATATTGAAAACCTGCATTGTAAGTTCAATACATAATTATTGCTATGATAGTTTCGTAAATTAAAGTAATTTTGGTAGTTTTTTTCAGAATCAAGATGACGATATTCAGGTATTAAAATTCCGAAAATTTTTATCAATAAAAATAATGTTTGATATTCTAAGTATTTCCATGATATAAACAGAGTATAAAATGGGAGATATACAGATTTTTACTTTATTTGTATTTAATATTTGATATTTAAATTTCTGGATTACTGGGAACACCTACTTTGAAAAGGTCTAAATTAAAGACTTAGTTTTTATTTTCTACGTTTTAATATTTAGTGTGTAAGTCTGTCCAACAACCATTGACAGATTTTAATCTACATTCTACCGTTTTATATGCAAGAGTGAATACTGTCTTTTCGCATCTCCGTGTTTTTATAATAAAGCTTGATTCGTATTTTATAAGAATTTAATGAAAACAGTTGAAATAAATTTGCTAGATATTTCTCCTTTTTAAAGTTTGGAATTAATTTATGTAATAAAACAATAAAATTCTTCAGTTGGGATTTTATTGATTGTTATTGTTTATTTACATTTAAATACACGAAATCTTGTTTTATGTCATGCATCTGCTAATGACAAATCACAATTTGACTATTTTTTGAGGATGTAACAACCTTCGATTTATTTGGGAAATGCTTTTACGTGGAAACTTGCTACTAATTACTGATTTAGAAAAAAAAATTTCAAATAGCAAAGAACTATCTTTCTATTAAAGGTTGTATTCGATACTACTATTTTTATTAGTAAGATATTTTTGCTTTCATAAAATAAGTCATAATTATTATTAGTCTGAGAATTTGGATTATTTCAGTTTTGTTTCTAATATCGAATAATTGTTATTATTTGCATCATCAAAGTCAAGATATCATGTGATTGTTTTTAGAGAGCATATCTTCTCAATTCGTCAGCACTCCAATTCTTCTTCGGATATATTGTTCTACTAATTATGCGATTAGGTTATGAACAGGCTCTTGATATCAATGTCCAATAGTTTATTGACTTCCAAGTTAAAAGTATTAGCTCATTCCCTTTTTCTCTAAACCTAATTATTTGAGAGAATCTCTTTTTGTTGGCTTTTATCTTCATTCTGTCATGAGTCTGTCGCAGTTAAGTCTGTGCTCTGGTAGATACGTTATTCTTTATCTACGACAGATCCAGATGCGGTGGTCGGCACGGATCTCAGAGGGCGTAAATTTCTTGTGCTTTTTAATTTCTCCGATCTCATATATATATATATATATATATATATATATATATATATATATATATATATATATATATATATATATATATATATGCGTCTGTGTGTGTGTGTGTATAAAGGTAAAAGACAATAGGAAAATTGTATTATTGGCCGATGCGTTTTGTCGAATGTGGAGTTTTTCAAGGCAAAAACGAAATAAATTTATTGAAAACAAAGTAACTATAAACAAAATACAAAATGTCCTTAGCAACTACAAAAATTTAGAAAATGCTATTCAATTCATATCGTCAACTGAAAATTGCGTCAAGTACATTCGCATGTAAAAATATTGTTTTTATTGTTGTGTTGACGGATTCAACCATTTTCGTTTGATTTCTTAATATAATTGTTGTGTACGTTGGCTTGGAAGAATAGTCATTTACAGTTTACCGTTTCGTCTTTCTATTCCATTAGTATTTGCTATTTCCCTAAGTATTGTCTGTATTCGCTTTGATATCTGGGAAGCGTCTTAACAGAGAACGGGAAACGCGACACTTAAATGCGAAGGCGCATTGGGATGTCGAAAGTTTCATTTGTAATTTCGAGCATTCTTCAATACAACCTCCATTCCGTTGTCATGGTCGTATATCATAATTATTTTGGACAACGTTTTCAGTTCGCCTTTTCTTCACAGTCTTAAGTCATTCTTGTACATTAATTGATTTTGTGTGGTAAATTGATAAACTTTACAGTTGTTCACAGTGATATTCAGTGATATAGAAATCGGTTTATTGTTGCTTGCCTCAGTTACTTTTTTTTCAACGTATTCTTGGATTTTGCTCATTCATTCTGGGATTTCCTTCTTCAAGCATCTTGAAAGTTTCTCAGCTGCTATATAGTGAAGAAGTGCGATTAATTTTGACTCTGTTATGTCGTCCATTTTGTTATCCGTATCTTTAAGTAATCATACGTTTCTTCTTAGTTTCGGAATTTGTCTTTCTAATCGGATTTCCCAAGTCAGTTTGTTATTTCTGTTGGTCATGATTTTATTCTGACTTGTAAACATTTTTCTTGCACCAATTTACCAACAAAATTATACAGTGTTAGCTTTGATAATTTGTGCAAATATTTTAGGATTCTGATTTCATTTTTTCAGTCTTTGCCTTTAATAGATGATTGTCTCTTTATCTTCCTTCAACATTTAAAATGTGTGTATTTGCTGTTTAAACTTCTTTTTTGAAGATTGCCTCTGCATCATATTTTAGTCTTGAATTTAAGTCTGATATTGCTTCCCTTCTTCATTTACGGTCAGTATTTACTATTAGTGTTATATTATTATCGTATATCTATTTTCTTTCCACAAAAAGAATACATTTTATATTTAGAAATGCAATTTGTTGCTGAAACTTTCATAGTTAGCTCGTGTATTTTAAATAAAAGTATGTATCTGCAGACTAGAAGGAAGTGCAATAAATATTATTATTGATTTAAGCAGGTTATTTTGTATCATAAATTTTTTTCTTCGTCTCAATGTAACTTTCTTTCTCAGCCCTTCTCTCGAGTACTCTGTTATTTACACATGTTAATATTACCATTACTTAAAAAGCCATTTTCTACCGTAAAGTATATAAAGATACACACAAAAACACATAAGTTACTAATGCTGTCACTTAATGTCATCAGACACAACATATTTTAAAATTTTAATCCTTGTAGTTGCGATTTTTGAATCAGATTATTTTACAATTACTGTTTATGTAAATAATATAGCATTCATATTTTAATACAGATCTCTATAATAAATATAAAACTCTCTTTAAATTGTATGCATAATTATATGTATCGATAACACGGAAAAGAAACTGAAGTTTTGGAGCGCTTAATTTAAGTTGCTCCAGTCTGATCAGAAATTACCATAAAGAATAAATCTTCCTTCTATTATATTGCTTTTGAATCTCAAGATTATCAGGTCATTCGTTATGGCAGCAAAAACCTCATATCACACACAATCATGAATAATAAAATTAGCACTTTTTTGCAGAACAAGGATATATGCTTTTAGTATTCAGTTGTTGATTACTATCTGTTAGCAGAAAAAGTCTCTGCTCAAAGGATAATCTTTGATGGAGATCAGGTTTTGAGAGAGAGAAAGATATATATATATATATATATATATATATATATATATATATATATATATATATATATATATATATATACAGACAGATAGACAGAGAGAGAGATTCATTTCTACTTGAATATCGTCTTCATATTTACAAGCTGTAGGAAGTAAGAAAACTTTGAGATGGGAATGTGAGATAAGAACCTTTCTGCGTTCGGAATTGTGCTGCTGTTAGAACGAAACCTGTAATAATTTCTACCTCTGAATAATGTATATTTAATCGTATACTTGCAATTAATCTGAAACGATTAATGCTTATTCTAGATACTGAATTAATTTTTTTTAAATTGTCAACAGAATCTTGACAATGCTACCTATCTGAGGTCAAGCGTTTTCATCTTGAAAGATGAAAACGTTTGTTGAGTAACTACAGATTTCACTAGGGGTTTATACCTTCGCTGACGAAAGTACTAGCTTTTTTCATACGTGGCGAGAATTTCAGAAAATGTTATAAATTCTTTTCTCTGTGCTTCCTTATATTTCAATCAAAAGAAAATTGTCAAACAACTTATATTCCTTTCTAAAGAAAGAAAAACTAAAGTTTTGAGTTAGTTCATGAATTTACTTTATATTTATAACAATTATTTGTATTTGAATAACAACCATTAGAATAAATCTAATTTTTCTTTTATACTTTTTGTTTTTTATGGTATCCTTTAAAATAGAGTCAGTCTTATTACGAAATAAGAAGAGTGAAATGATAATTTGTATTTGTTCCAAGTTTGAAAAATTAATGCTAACTTTCAATTCAATATAAACTATCATTAAACTTTTTCTATTTAGTATCAGTGTAGAGGTTAAAAACGGACTTAAAAATCGATACATTTTTGTGACTGTCATTACAGTGAGACGAAAATATTTTAGCACTTGAACATTTTTCTTCTACAAATAAATAATTAATGTGTCGTTTGAGAATATAAAGAAAATATTTTTACTGAATACAGTGATATATTAAACTTTGTCGTTGTCTAGTGGGCATTCAGATCGAATATTCCAATGAATTTGCTGAAAGAACTTAACACTTTAACGCATATAGCGAGTTATTTACTTGAGTAGTAAAAAAGTATTTAAATTATTAGAGATTCTATGCATACCTGTTATAGGAACTTCATGTAACAACATAAAACATTCTATAATGCTCCATTGGTAACCTTAGTTCGGTGGGATTCAACCAAAGTGGTTATTCACTGCAGTAACTTCTTTTGATATAGTTAAAGAACTGTTTGCAGGAATATCATTGAATTTTTGGACAATAAGGCAAAAGCGTAAGGTTGTCAATAATCTTACACAAAATAGCACTTTACTGAAAATATTTCAATTATTATGCGAAAAAATTACTATTAAAATAAAACTAAATCTATTGATTGTTCAAAAGCAACCTCAAGAAGATGGGGAGTTATATCAAGCTAAATGCAAGTGATGAAACGCATGATCCGAGCGAGAAGAAAAACTTTTGGTCATAATCCAGCTAATCAACTGTGAACAAAAAGATGTTTGCACCTACTATCCAAGAAATATTATTTCTAAATTAATGCTCGTGATTTACTTATTATAGGAAATACTTTGCAGGATTAAACAACATATGAATGCATAGATCCGATCTATACGACAGAATCAACTTGAGAATGGCTTGTAAGGAACAATATAAAGAGACCTTTTACGGCCGAATTTGCATGAAATATTGTATGTGGAAGTGTATAGATTTCGAGGGCGGTGTTTGCAAAAAGAGAAAAAGAAGAAAAAAAAGAAGGCCAGTATTTCTTAATAATGATTCGAAAGTCCGATTAGGTTTTATGAAGTTTGCAAACATGCTTTAAGATCTTTCTATTCATAATTTTGTTTTCCGCTTATTCAGTTCGGTTTTACTTTATTTGTTTTTCATAATTTCACACAGAAATTCGTTTTCAGTTTAAGGAAAATCTATTCTATGGTATTATTTTAAATAAATATATTTTCAAGATTATATATTTCTTTCTTTCTGTTGTGCGACCGTAACATACCTACAACATGGACTCTTCCAGGACTATATAAAGTACGCGATAGAACACTCTAGGAGAAGAGGAGGAAAGAGAGAGAGAGGGAGAGTATTCTAATACCGTACTATCAGCTGCGTACGACTACCAATATTGGACACTATCACATAGTAAGCTCCGCTTACACTTACAATATCTTTGTAACCTTTTTGTTTTATATATCTTTCTTACCTCTAATCCGTGTTTCGTGTTTTCCTTCCGTGGTCCCGACTTTGGGCCCACATCTGTGGCGAAGAAGAATTCGAGGAACGCACTCACGCCGAAACCTCAATACCTTACCAGTCCCACATCAGTGGCGACGAAGAATTCGAGAAAAAAGATTCGAGAATTTCGTTCTCACCATATCAATAGCGACAGAGTACTCAAAAAATACACAGAAACTCCACGCGTTCCCACAGCAGTGTTGAACGAGAAATTAAGCCGGTATTACTACATTAGCGATTTAAACGCAACACCCAGGGTCTACATATAAAAACATATTCCGATACCAAACAGCAGTGACGAACTAGCGATTCGACATCTACGGAATATTAAAGTCTGTCCAAATAACATTACGAGAATTTCATGTATCAACATAAAACATTCTATAATGCTCCATTGGTAACCTTATTTCGGTAGGATTCAACCAAAGTTTCTTACACACACAGAAAAAAAAAACCCAGTTTGTTTGTAAAACAAACTGACAACACAAGAGTCGAAGTACTACTTACGACTCATGTTTTCGAAAAAAACTATCTAAAAAATTTTTTATATAACTGAGTTGAACTCGTGCATAAAATTATTCTCCCCTCAAATTCACTGAGGCGAGTTTTCTCTTTTTTGTACCTCTATAAAAAAAAATACATAAGTGTGGTGAAAATTTATACAATTACGTTAAAATTAACGGAACCATGGAATCTCAAAAAAGCTAAACATAATTATTTTGTAAAAAAAAAAATCTATCAAGATTTTTTTGTGTACCTCCCCATGGTACACGGGTTTCAAAGCAACAAAAACCGCTGTCATTTTGTTTGTCTAAATATGGAAGATTTTCAAAAAGTAATCGTCCAAATGCTAAAAGTACATTTGGATCAGCAACAAAAATCAGAAGAAAGACAACAACAACTATTTTTGGAATTACATAAGCAACAAATGGAATTCCAACAAATTACGCTTCAGAATGCTGAACTACAACAGAAACAACTTAAAGAATTACTCGTAAATGCATTAAAAGGCTCAAACTCTGAAAAAGATACAATATTCTCCCAGAGTACAATCTACAATTCAATGGAAACCTTTGAATACGTACCAGAGAACGAAAAAACGTTCGAGGCTTTTTACAGGCGCTACAAAGATATTTTCAACGCAGACTGTGAACAATGGCCCAGTAAAAAAAAGGTATGTCTACTATTGAGAAAACTGGGTACTACAGAACATAGTAGGTTCGTAGACTTCATACTACCCAAAAAAACCACTGACTTGGATTTTCAAGACTATTAACTCCTATCGGACCTATTCGGGTCTAACACAACCTTGTTCCACAAACGTTGGAAATGCCTGAACACAGTCAAAGACAACCAGCAAGATTTTCTAACGTTTGCAGCATCGGTAAACAAGCTCTGTAATGATTTTAAACTAGACGAACTGACTGTCAATGATTTCAAGTGCTTAATTTTTGCACAAGGTCTAGTATCAGCAGAAGACGCCGAAGTCAGACGACGGATACTGACCAAGCTTGAGAACGAACAAGGATTGACTCTCCAAAAACTGGCAGAGGACTGTCATAGAGTAATATCTGTAAAGTGTGACTCAAACACTATCGAGGAATCAGGTGTGGCTCAGATTAATAAAATAAGAAGCAAGTCTACCTCCTATTCCCCTCAAAAAGACAAAAGGCAAATCTCATGTCCTAAATTCTGCAGTAACTAAAACCCAAATAGATTAAAGAAACCACCCGGACCATGTTACCATTGTGGTAAATGGCATTGGATGAAATTCTGTCCAGTCAAGAACAAAAAATATTGCAAAAATTGCAATAAAAATGGGCATACTTTAACTTCGTGCTGGTACGCCAACAGAATGAGAAAACCCAAAAATAAAATTAGGTAAGCTCAATCTGACAATATTGTCGATAGGAATTTAAGGAAATATGTAACTGTGGATATTTTCAATAATTCCATTAAATTCCAGCTTGACTCGGGTTCCGATCTTTCAACCATTAACTTGGCGAAAATTAAACAAGCCGACCTTATTAAAAACGGATAAAACAGCAAAATCTGTAACTGGCGAAAAGATTAACATTTTAGTCGAGCGAGGTAATACTTACAGTAACACTAAATGGAGTTACCAAAAAGCTCAAAGCCTACGTATTGAAAACTTCAGATAACTTATTTGGAACAGATTGGATTGAAAAATTCAATCTTTGGGATTGCCCAATGAGTACATTTTGTCGCAAGATACAAAGTACAACGTCCAATTTTGTAAAACTCAAAAAGGAAGCTCGCCTGCAGAAACAATGTTCGCAAGGAAAATCAAGTCTGTCTTCGACAAACTTATCGTATCGCCTCATAAGAAAATATTTCAATTCCGGCGATAAAGTCTTTTTCAAGGCTTACAAAAACAACATAACATTCTGGGAAGTAGGCACCATAAAACAAAGAATTGGCGAACTGGTCTATATTGTCCAAGGACCGAAAAACACTCACAAACGCCATTGGAACCAGCTCAGAAAATGCCGTTTGAAGGAATCGGAGGAATCACTACAAAATAGCTTTGAAGATCAAGAAAACTCTTACTTCAGACCTCTCCCTCACCCATTACGACCCTAGTCTCGACATCATAGTCGCAAGTGATGCAAGCTCGTACGGCATTGGTGCTTGCATTTTGCATAAACTGCCAGATGGTTCGCGAAAAGCTGTGGCCCACGCATCAAGATCTCTACTTCCAGCTGAAAAAAAAGATTACCAAATAGAGAAAGAGGCTCTAGGGTTAATATTCGCTGTGACAAAGTTTCACAGATATCTACATGGTAGACGGTTCATACTGCAGACGGACCATAAACCTCTAATTACAATTTTTGGTTCTAAAAAAGGTCTGCCAGTCTATACTACAAAATAACTGTGAAGAGCCGATCGACATAATTTTCGATCACTTCGATCTCGACACGCCCCAAGTCTCTCCTGAAGTGCGACGCTCAGGAAGGAAAAGGAAATTTACTCATCCGCTCGATGTAAATCACAAGAGAAAAAAGTATTAACAGTTTTATGTTTTTTTTCTCCTTTTAAAAAGAAAAAAAAAAGAAAACTCTGGGAAGGGGGGGGCGAGACCGTAACATACCTACAACATGGACTCTTCCAGGACTATATAAAGCATGCGATAGAACACTCTAGGAGAAGAGGAGGAAAGAGAGAGAGAGAGAGAGAGAGAGAGAGAGAGAGAGAGAGAGAGAGAGAGAGTCTTCTAATACCGTAGTATCAGCCGCGTACGACAACCAATATTGGACACTATCACATAGTAAGCTCCGCTTACACTTACAATATCTTTGTAACCTTTTTGTTTAATATATCTTTCTTACCTCTAATCCGTGTTTTCCTTCCGTGGTCTCGACTTTGGGACCACATCACTTTACCACAAACTTATTAGCTTCGCAAAAAAAAAAAAAAAAAAAAAACGTTTTTCGGTATGGCCCAAATTCCGAGATATTTACCGAGTACGAGAGAGACATCTAAAGAAAGCCAGAATGTATAAAAGCCAGAAGGTTGTAATTATTGCAAACAACAGAGAGGTGAGTATTATTGCAAACAAGAGAGTGGAGAGTATTATTGCAAACAAGAGAGGGGAGAGTATTATTGCAAACAAGAGAGGGGAGAGTATTATTGCAAACAAGAGTATGCTGCTATGGAACAATGATAATTCCTCATCTAAAAAATTCCGTGATAAATTATCATTTGAATGATATCCTTTAAGTATTCATCACTTGTTTTGGTGTTTGTTTTGTGATTTTTCCTATCTTCAACTTTTTATTCGATGAAGTATTGGCAACTTGAATGGTACAGGATCGCCAATAAAAATAATCTGTTGGCATTCCTGAAAACAAACGTCTTGAATTTCGATTGACGGCCTGAGAAAAATCAAGTAAAACTGAAGAAAGCAAATACTAGTCACAATTAATGATTCCCAGTGAAAAATTGGTGAAAAATGATAGCATGTTCCTATTTTATGTTTAATGTAGGCATAAAAAGCACACAAATTATAACACTGTTAGCGAAAAACAACGTTCTCTTGTACAGTAGTAAAGATAGACGTATCAGACAGCACAAAACCTTAATCGAATTTGAATACTAACCAATGAAACCAATATCATGTGACAGTATTAGCATCAAGATTCTTAGATTAGTGAATTTTTCATTAGGCCATTGTTGTATTTACGAACGCTCAAATAAATATGAATTATTTTGAATAATCAGATCTTGAAATATGTATTTCCTTTCGGAATTCATTTGGACGAATATAAATACATTCATTTGAAATTAAAAGATGGTAATCATCTACTTGCTCATCGAGCACTGATTAAATTGCACACGCACACGCGTTCCCAATCACACACACATTAGTAATAAAGATTGTTGCTACTCGATAAAATACTGTATTAATCAATGTACCAATCATAGCATGTGTATCATAGAAGATTATTTAAAGAAAGAAAATTCAAGAAAGTAAGCGAGCGAAGATTGAAGAGGAAAAGAAAAGTGGATTTCAACAAAATCTGAATCTATTTTGTTGCTTTTCATAATGCCAGCAATGGACCTATGAAACTGTACTGTGTGTGGTAATAAATTAAATATTTATACAACATGATCAGATTTTTAAAAATAGAACCTCACGTGTTTCATACAATATTTTTCATAGATATTCCTTGTTTATCCTCAAATTATGTATAAATTGAAAGCTACCAGTATGCATATTCTCGCACACAATTGTTCACAGAGGAAAATGTAAAGAAACAAATACATGATGAGGCAATGGAAGGGCAAAAACTCTTCGCACTTCAATAAAGCAATAATGAAAGAGCAAGGCTCAGGCTTAAAACGAGTGAAAGAAGGTGGCAGATTTAATTTTTAGTTAAGCTGCTTGCTTGTTTCCAAAATGCAAATTTTGCCACAGAAAGTTGATATTTACTAATATGGCGCATTAAGAGTAGACGTTACACTCGAACTAATTCACAATGCGGTTTGTGAATGTAATCACTATCAGTTTCCAGCTGACAATAATCGCTACTTTGTGTCAATCTGAGATTTGTATTAATTAACTTTTTAGGTGAAATTCTCCTTTAATTCATGCTAATATCAGATTGTAATATTATTGAATGTCGGGTTGCCTAGAATATTACAATCACGGGCGCAAACAGTTTCGATGATATTAGATTAAGTCCGTGTATAAGGATACAATAAAAAACTTGCTTAAATTAATTCTGGTGAAACAACTACATCAACAAACGTATCTGATACTTTATTTTTACAATTATGTCACTGGGGTTCAATTACAAATGGATTTCATCTTTATTGCCATATGTTAAAATTTAGCTAAAACTAATGTATTGAGTGTTTATTTGTTTATTTTTACTGGCGGCATATTCTACCAACGTATTTTGTTGTCTCTATTAGTTGATTGTTAACTATATAACTAAATTTAATGAGGCTCAAGTATGCAGATCCCTTATATTATTAGAACATTGCAAAAGTTCGTGCCCGATTAGATATTAAAAACAAAATTAATACTTACAATAAAATTATTGGTCAAGTACACAATCTCCATTGTTTTTAACAACTGCTTCCCATCTTTCTACAAGTTTCTTAATGGCATTTTGGTAGAAAATTCGGAGTTTTTTTTTTGGTGGGGGGATATTGTGAGGTCAATTTTTTATCATTTAAATTTGTTCTGTAAAGACAGAAACAAATGAAAATCTGAAGGGGCCAAGAATACGCTGGGTGCTGGAACGTTTGCTATTTCAACTCTAAGCTACTGCAAGGTTTGATTTGTAACATGCGATCTTGCTTTGTCGTAGTGGAAATTGATACTTTTTTGATTTTCAAAAACTCGAGCGTTTTTCTTGAATAGGTGCATTGAGATTATTGAGTTGGTGACAATATTTCTTTGCAGTTATTGTTTCTAAGGCTGGATTCTTCAAAGTGATATAGCCCTCTGAAATCACACCAAATGGACAGCGACACATTCATTGGATGCAAGCCCGCTTTAGTCACGGGTTCTGCACATTCTCAAGCTTATTTCTGGCTCTGTTCGCCTCAAATGTGATCATCCACTATCCATTTTTTTTATCACCTGTGGCAATTCTGTCCAAGAACTCCACCTTTTCGTGGCATAACAGCATTAAATCGCCACAGAAACACGATTGAGCTTGTTCTGTTCCGTCAGGGAATGTGGAACCCACGTGTCGAGTTTGGAAACGAACAAAAGTCTCTTTAAATTACGAAAGGCAGTTGAGATATCTATTTTCAAACTCTTTGCAGTCTCTTCCATCGAAATATTCGATTTATTTTCCACTAGAATCTTCGTCGACCTCAGGGGTTCGCCCGGATCGTGGTTCATCGTTTAGGTTAAAATCTCCCTGACGAAATATGCAAAATCTAAATAAACCTGCTGAATTTTTTTTTCTCGCAGTTCCAACACTTACTCCTTTCCAAAATTCATCAAGCATAATAGTGCAACTTCTCATCCACCATCTTTAAGGTATATCTTTGTGGATAAATCGTCAACATTCAATAAAGTCTGACTGAACAATGCAAGACTTCAATCTATAACACAGCGTGTCAGATTGTGCTTATTTTATACTAACAATGAAAATAGGGTAGGAACTTTTGCTATGATTTCATACTTTCATTTAACTGAATCTCATTCAGACACCCAGATAATATGCAATTTTCTTTATGATTTTTCATGTATTTTATCAAGTTACCAATCCTTTATTTCAATATGAATATAGTTGTTTCATTTTTCGTTGTAAATGTTTCTTCGCTTTTTGCAGTGATAGTAATTTAACTGATAAAAAGTTCGATTTCTAAATTCCTGATACACGTAGAAACTATGTGAAATAAAATAAAATAAAAGCATATTAGATAAAGTCATAAATATACTTTTTCCCTAAATGAATACAAAAAGATCTCAGATGTTTGGACGAATTGTTAAAATTTCTATATAATTATATACTGGAATTCACTTATACGCGAATACGTAAACAATCATTTTACTCATTGTAATAAAGTGTAAGAGAATTTGAAATGAGAGCTAACCAAAGCAATTTTTTCAGGTCATGCCATCGACGTTCTGAATGTGAGCGAAATAAATTAAAAACTATCATTCATAGGATGAGTTTGAAAACGGTTTGGATCTCCTTTATGTATAGCAAATTTCAAACAATTCTGCATTAATTCTGATAAGTTGTCTTTATTCTATTCAGATGAACGGATTTTCTTCTGGATAAAATTCCTATTCTACATTTCTAAAGAGTTATTAGATATAGGATGTAATTCGTATTAAAATGTCAAAATATCAATGCAAGAGTTTTGACTTCATCATATTTTATATACTTCAAGGCACATTTTGGCAGTAGCTAATTTATTTCTAGTGAGCTTTTCAACTGTGCTTTTCTGTGAATTCATACGTTAGTATGATTGGATTTTTAGTTTACGCTTCATCTGAGAACAAGATTTTAAAAATATTGATTTTTCCGAATACAATTAAAATAGGACAGTGTCAGTGTCTTTGACGAGAGTCAATGTTTGCTATGGAATTCGAAACTAAGCATACAAATGATGGCGGAGACTTGATTTCAAGCAATGCAATCGCTTGATTTATCTTCAAATATAGGCAGCACGTATTTGACTTTTATTCGTGCTAGGGACTTACATTCTCTTGCGCAGATGTAACAACATAGAATTTTATGTAGCAAACATGGTGGCTATGACTTGATTTCGAACAATGCCATCGCTTGAGTCACCCTGAAATATGGGTAACGTGGATGTGGCTTTTTAGTCACACGGTTGTCTGACATTCTCTTCGGTAGATGCGGCAACGCTGGGTGTCTTTTGCATTAGTTGTGACATTAAAATTGTGCGTAACTTTCTTTTTACACTCTTTGCAAGTAAAAATACTACATAACATGTAGTGAATGACTTCTGTCTGTGTGTGATGACAATGATGAATTTGGAGGCCGTTAGATCAAATTCTGTGGCAACATTTTCAGAAACACCTCTATTGAGCTTTTAATGCATATCACAGTTCTGTTCAAAGGAATTTTCCAGTCATTTTGTGTGATACTGGCCATTTGTAGTGTATTCTTGGTGCAATCTTTACATCTCAGCTTCGGTTTTTGAGCTGGCCTTTTTCCTTCAGCCAATTCACCGTATAGGAACTGTTTAGGGATCTTATCGCCCTTCATTCCGATTACATGGCCATTCCATTGAAGCTGAGACTCTATACAGATACACTGACTGCGTTCGAGGATTCCGACGCCACTTATTTTTACACCAGATACCCAATATACTCTTGGTAAAAACGCGTTAATACATGCATACACCCGTACCCATATGCATAAGGTTTGCAGTTCGCCATTAGATACAAGTTAATGCCCAAAAGAAATGATTTATTTTTTCAACATCAACAATCAGAAATTGAACATAGAACTTTGTCGTATTAGGTGAAAGGTTTATCCATTGAGCTCTTGCCAGTCATATTTTATAAATTGAGTTTTAAAATGAATACGTATTTCGAGACTGTAATCTTGTGTTGTCTGTACAGTTTCAACTTTCAAATTTCACACCAAGCAAGGCAATAAAGCCAATAAAATGAGCGTGAGAGAATATGAGAAAAATAAGAGAGAACAATAAAAGAACAGGAAGACCGGAGATAACGATTGACATCGCATTTTAAATTCTTGAAGATCGAAGTTAACTGGAAAGAAAGAAGTTGGAAGAGAGTTCCACAAGCGATTAGTGTGAGAGAAGAAACTGTTAGCATTGAATTTAGCCGCCATTTCAACTGTAAAATGATGAGACCTAGCTGCCAATCTAGTACTCCGCATTAATTTATAAAGTTTAAGTACGAAAATGGAAAGCTCATCAGAACAATTACCATGAAAATATTAATACATAAATTAAAGGAAAGCTACTTTACGGCAGTGGGAAAGTTACTGAAGTCGAAACACCAGGACGAATAAAACCTTATAGATTCATCTTTTGTATTTTATCAATAATTTCTAAATATACCAGACCAGATGTGATAGCAATATGCAGGTAAGAATTGTAGACTTATAAATGTGTAAATAAATTCTGTTGAGAAAAATTGTCTGGCAGTAAACCAACTTTCCTAGCAGTAGAACTAGTAATTGGGTCAATATAACTTTTCCACTTCATATCAATAGAAAATGTTAATTCGAGAAGGTGCAATGAGTCACTCTCATAGAGATTAGCAACAGCCATGCTGATGGAAGGCGAAAACGGTTCTCTCGGATGATAGCCGTTTCGTTTTGGAGACATTAAAATTAACAAGCCATTTCTTTCCCCAGTTAACAACAGATTATAAGTCTTTTTTTAGATCAGCTACCAATTTGATTTATCAGACTTACCATTAAGACGGGAGGAAATAGTTGTGTCTTGGTGTAGATACCGAGTTGAAGGTCTAAAATTAGGAACAACTTAGGTTCAAGGCTGGAGTCCTGGGGAAACCTGCATTAATGTAAAAGATCTAGAAAAGTGGCTGTTCAAGACAAATTTCATTTCGCGATTTGATAAAAATAAAATCATATAAAAACATTCGTCAAGAAATACCATAACCTTTTAACTTTTGAAGAAGACCAGCATGCCAAACCGAAATATCCAAAGCAACAACTCGAGCTTAACCATTCTTATCTGAAGCTTCATATACTCTTTCAGCAAATGACTGTTAATAAATCAGCAGTTGATTTAAGAAAACGAAGGCCATATTGCTTATGTAAAAGAAAACTGCGAGGTGAAATTTTTCACCAATTTAGAGTTAATTAGAGCCTCTAGTACTTTGCCCAAAAGAAGCAAAAAGCTAATGATGGTTAGAAGGATCAGACGGTTCGCCTGAGTTCTTAAAGACTGGAACTACAGAAGAAGATTTCCAACAAGCAGGAAAGCAAGATTTTACAGTGAATAGCAGTAATTTCTTGAGGCCTATTGCGGATATACCATCGTCATATGCTTTCTGGGGATCCAGTTAAGTTATTAAGAATGGAAAGAAAGGGCATGGAAGAAAGGAACCTGTAAACCATATCCTAAACAGGAATCATGGGATAAACCGCTACTCCTGTTCAATAAACATGAAAGGAGTATAGACTGGGTGATAGGCGAACCTATCTACTACTATTAACCTGAAGGCTGGGCACTTATCGAGACACCATCTCTATCAAAGTTACCGAATAAGGTTCTAGATACCTTCCAGTTTGTGTACTGGTTGTAATAACGAAATGGAGGAAAGAGAACTTTCTGGTATCTGTTGCCATTATTTTTGCAATAGCAATAATATGGCTTAACTGCATTTTTAAAGGCATTGTTTAAATTTATTAAGTTGCAGGAAAGCCTAAACTAACAAATGTCTAGGGATAACTTTAAAATATTTGTAAAAATGAATTGGAAATTTTGATAACGTGATATGGAGTAAGGGATCGAAAAATATGCAATGTTAATAATGTACAAATGAAAAGAGAAAGCAATGAAACGAATTAATAAAATAACCAGGTCAGTGAATGGAAAAGATAACCACAAATCATATATTTGTATTTGAAGAAGAAAGCAGGAAAAAGTGTAACTCGTTAGCAAATCTGCTACTGAAGGACTTGCAAAATGGAGAAGGCATAGTAACGAACGACAGCCATATGTTGCAGTTGAGCTGAGAAGTGGATCAAATGCTGGAAACTAAAAGTTAAAAACAGAAACGAAAAACAAATGTACGAGAAAGGAATTGTTGACGAGCTGATATAGACAAATGATATTTGAAGAGAAAAGCTAAATATTTCTCAATGGAATCTAAAAACAAGTATATAAGAACATGGTGTATTCAGGGCAAGAAAGCCAGAACACTGCAGAATGTTCAATGTGATCTAGACGAATATAGAAACAATACCATCAATCATACTAATTCATAAAATTAGCTGAAAAAGAATATAAAATTCGACATTGGAGATTAAAAACGGTGGTGCACTTAGAGGTTATCAAAAGAAAGAGGTTTCACTATCAAACCAATGGTATATGCAATAACTAGAAACAGTCTTAGAATGAATTACAATTATATGTTAAACTGAAATTTAAACATGTTAACCATTCCAAGTCAGAAGAGCAGAGCTAGTCACCGTAAAGAAAGAGAAAAAAAAAAACATTATTTTTCTAGTGATAAATTGGAAAATTATCTGCTCATTTATCAAGGAAGTAAAAACATAGTAGAACAAGAAAAGGTGGCAGTTGTTATCTATTATTATTATTGTTTTATTTCCTTTGGTTTCTGCTGTATAACTCATTTCTTTTTGGATCAGAAATCGTACCATGACATTTTCTACTGAACAATTTTGAAAAAAAAAATCGCGCATATTTTACATAAACTTCGTAAGGTTTTGTCTATACTTGAGAGTACAATTTTTTGTATCTCCCCAAGGCATGGGCTACCAGGGATTCCTTCAATGACTCTATTGGGATCTTTTTCCATTAATCAGAGGGCTCCAATTACAACTGGAATTGTAATGTCCTTGTATTTTAATACTTTTTTGAAGATCTTTAAAAATACATTGCAGTCTGCAGGAACTGCCTTGTCAATAAGGAGGCACATTTTGTCTTTGCCATCTCTAATCACGATTTCAGGATGATTAGCTTTGATTGTTCTGTCTGTGTGTATTGTAAAGTCCCATAAAATTGTTACAGGTCCTATCTCCGTAATCGGGTCTGGGTGGTGTTCATACCAATTTCTTGCAGTTTCCTTTCCGTAAGTGTTGCCGATTTTCCAATGCAGATATTGGCCCACTCTGTCGGGCCTTGTTTTATATTCACTGAGTGCCAATACCGCGCAAACTGACACAAGATGCTCAATTGTTTCTGGATATTTATTACATAATCTGCATTTTGAACTAACTCAGTTTTTCAGTATGGGTGCTTGTTAATTTCTAGTTAGCATGCATTGGTCCTCTGCATCAATAATAAAACACTCAGTTCAGCTTTTAACCCTACAGTACGTAGCCACTGATGGGTACGGGGTTTATCTACATCAGCTTGTTTGATACAGGCATAATATTGACCGTGAAGCGATTTATCTTGCCATCGTTTCTGTATCTGATCGGTTGCATTTGCCTTTGGTTTCTTTTTTTTAAGTATTTTGCTGCTTCAGCCGGTCTATTATGCTTTACTTGTATTTCTTCACTCACTTGAAACTCCATCTTGAACTTGTTGGCTTCCTTTATTACTGAATAAAGTCGCTTACTACTTTCATGAAATTTGACACAGTCTTCTGTAGTTTCTCGGTATCTTTGAAGGCCAGTTGTTGTAGTTTTGTAAGACAGTTCTAGTTGAACTAATCCTCTGCTTCCTTCGGATCTGGGCATATACAGACGATCAACATCAGCCTTGTGATGATGCATATGGTGGCAGGTGAGAAGCTTTCTCGTTTTGGTGTCCATTTGCTTATTGTCAGCTATAGTCCAGTTAAGAAACTGTATTATACCACAGGGACAGCCAATGTGTTTATGGCTAATATTCTGTTTTGTATTTTTTTTAAAATTCTGCTCGGTATCCTGTACTAGACACATACGCCTGTAGTACCCCTTTCTTACCTTCTCCTTCATTTGGATATGCTGTATTTTATAGCCTTCGATAATTCCTAGGTACCTATAAGCTTCATTTTGTTCCAGTTCCCTAATCTTTGTGCCAAAATCTAAATCTATTGAGTGTGCTTCTGTAAGACGATACGAAAAACATTGTAGGTTCTATCGCCAAAATAAAATATTCCAAACGGACCTTAGGAAATTTTACTGGATACAAGAATGGGAAATATAACCACTAAAATTATGAATATAAAAAAGTTCAATGCAACGAATAAACTTGAATACGACACACTCCAGGACGACTCAAATTGCAAACAAGCAAATGTATGTAAACAAAGCTAACAGGAAGTTTTTCATACTAATTTTAACGAAATAAAATATTCAAGAGCCGTTTACGGTAGAAGGTTACTGTATGGTGTTATATTAGCGTAAAACGAGGCAAGTTCAAGTAGTTATTGAGGAAAGATAAAAGTTAAGCCTGGATTTGAAACGGTCAAGATTGTAGTGATTGGGAAAATATCGGTATTCTGTTCCACAAAGCAGCACCTCTCGGGAAATACTTTCCGAGTGGAACTTCTTACTATTGAAATACGAAAGGATTGGGGATGATTCACCCTTGTGTATGTTAGCATGGCGGATCCCTGTTGTAAAGATCAGGGCTAGCAGGATAAATAAATGTAGCTCGTCAGAACACACACCATGGAAATAGCGATAGAGCAGGGAGAGGTTATAGGATGGAACATAATGAATGACCCAGAAGGCCGCGTAGATGCTTTTGAACTAGCAAGTGATGACTGGGTAACACCAGACCAGATATGGCAGCAATACTCCATTTTGGGCCTGATCTTTTATAATCATAGAATATAACAGGGGAGAGTCAGATACTTACTCGAGTTGTACAATGAATCGACCCCTTTACCGACATTTTTAGCAATAGATCGCACATATAAGTTCCACTTGAGGTCTGGGGAGAGTTTGAATCCAAATAGACGTTCAGCGTAAGGAGCCTCATTGAGAAAAGTCCCGTCCATCATGATAGGTGAGAGTTCATCATCTTCTTCGTGATGATGGAACGTTACTAGTTTGGTTTTGACCGTATTGAATTTTACAAGCCAGTCTTCATCCATTCATCAACCTGGGCTAGGTCAGAGGTGCGATAAGCTGCTAGATTCTAGTATTCCGGATTCTGGGAGGTGCACCTATAAAATGTTGTATCATCCTCATAGACAGATCATTAGACAGATCATTAATATACAGTAGAAAGAGAGAACTCCGAAAAACGCTGGCATCTTATGGGCTTCCGGTGACTAGAAATAAAAAACAACCTTCACGGACCTACTTGTTAGGATGAACTTGAAAGAGGTCAGAAAATTAAAGTGGAGAGTAACTCTAGTGATATCTGTGAACGAGATCACCCATGGGAAGAGAAACAAGGGAGAAAAAAATCTGATGACAGATTAAATTCTCAAGGTGATGAAAAACAATGCCAAAAATTAGTACAAAATATAGAATATTAAACACAGTTTGGAACAAATGCAAGCACTCAACTGCTAGAAAAAACTTGATTTATTTGAGAATTATATTAGAATAATCCAGAACATTTACTGGGAACAAACAGACTGGCAAACAAATAGAAAATGAACTGTGCAAGACATAAAAATAGAAAAGAGTGTAAGACAATGATGAATCTTCTCACTGGTTTTATTCAACCTATACATAGAGATGATCCCAAGAGAACTAAAAGTGCTGCCAGTATTTGACACAATCTTAACAACATAACATATGCAGATGATACTGCATTCATGGTAGAAAAAAAATACTGCAGATGCTCCTAGATTATGTAATAAAGGAAAATGAGAAGAAAGAACAAACTATCGATTGTAAGAATAAAAATGTATATGATCGTTGCAAGATGAAAATTATGAGTTGTAGATGTCAGAAGAAAGCAAATGCAGAAATTTAACAAATGATAGGAAATGCGGCATCGAAATTGGAAAGCGCATTGGAATAGTAAAAGATGATTTTAAAAACTAAATAAAGTATTAAGAAACAGGAAAATGTCGTTGAAAGCAAAGTAATCTTCCTATATGACAGCGATTGCTGGACAGTATCCTTACAGATAAAGAAGAAACTTGAGGCAACAGAGATGTAGTTCTTAAGAAGGATACTGCCAATAACATGAAATCAACGATGACGTTTTAAGGAAAATGGGATCAAAAAGGATTCTTGTATTTCGAATCAGGAAGAGACTGTTGAAATTTTTAGAACACAATGAGGAAAGACAGTTTGGAGAAATGATATTGTGCATGTCGTATTTATGCATAGATGAAATAGATTCGCTTCATATATTTCAAGACATCGATCTATTATTCGCAGTTACATTCAGTAGTCATTGTGACACGTTAAAAACGAACATTTAATCATTACATGTGATATCACATGATATTGAAGGCATATAAGGTAGAGGGAAATATCGAACAACTTCTAAAGCTTGTGTACGTGGATGGGAAAACAGGAACTGGGAGAGATAGTAATAGGACAAACATTGCTTATCTACAACGTATAGGCTGTTGTGGAGAGCCACGGTCTCTCACGTTCTAAAGGGACACATTACATAAAAATGTCTTCTTTATTTGGTCTTAACGTCATCTGTCGTCATAGGTGTATGGAAATATTGATTGCAAATGTTTAAGTTCTTAAATATATGATATATGAAAATGTTTCTACATTGCCCATATTTCTAATATGATTTTTCAGGAAGACTCCTCTGCTAGATCATGCTTATTCAAAGAAAATTCATTATGACAATTAGCCCCGAATGATAAAATTTTAAAAATATTTTTCGTTTGGAATCAGTTGCTTTAATATTTTTAAAAGTTTTCAAAATAAATTTACAGTTGGAAGATTTTAATCACTTTTCAATTCAATTATATTTTGGTATTGACTCAGTGTCTCTCGGATTGCGTAATTCACAAAGTAGATATTTGTTGTAATGATTAAATGTTCGTTTTTAACGTGTCACAATGACTACTGAATGTAACTACGAATAATAGATCGATGTCTTGAAATATATGAAGCGAATCTATTTCATCTATGCATAAATACGACATGCACAAATCTAAACATTAGGTGGTAATCTACTTTATTCTTCACGAATTTTACCAAAGAATATATGACATTTTATCGATTTCCTTACGACATCTAGGCTGGCATATTAACATGTAAGCGGCTCTTCAGATAATTCTTTCTCTGCCATAAATTGATGGGTAACGTGTGGTCCGTCCAACCGAAGCGAGAACATGTCACTTTGACTTTAAACTCTGCGAACTGAATACAAGACAAGAGACATCGGAACGTTCTTTAGAACTTTATTTTTTTACCAATTATCATCTCCTGATTGATCCCTCGACATAAAAAAAAACTTTGCAATTTTTTGTGTATGTAACATCACTCTCACTTTCTCTCTCTCTATATATATATATATATAGAGAGAGAGCGAAAGAGGGGGCCTATATATATATATATATATATATATATATATATATATATATATATCCAACATCATTAATCAAGCAAGTGAAAATTGAATATGCAGTGGCATGAAAAGTACTAGTTTCTAATCTGATTTGATTTACGAGCAAAAATGCACAAATGTGATGTTTCCTGGAGGTTGAAATAGTATGTATTTTAATCATCTGTTCAAAAATGCTGAAAGTAAATATGTTTCTCAATCTAACTGAAATCCCTGCTTATTATAATTCTAACGTTCCGTGTAAATGTAGAAAAAAGAGTGGCCTTTGGACGGTTTAATAATTATGAAACAACTGAAGATCGTATACATAAGACAGACTACAAGAAGAGGCACTATGAAAATGGCACAAGGCTGTTGAAATGAATATGGGATTAAAAGGATAAATATGGACAAACTTCTGAGTTGAAGTGGAAAACTCTATAAATGCGGTCGCTTGCACGGTGTCTTCCAAAATACTTCATACCGAGAGCAGATCTGATTGTTCAGTAGACGATTTGAAGTAATAAAAAATAAAATAAGTATAAAAATAAGTATCTGTAATGCTTGTGTAGTAAATGGTACGAGAGGTATGAATGTGTGTGGCTGTATTTATGTTGTGGATTCCGAGATGAAATCCGGTCTCAAATGAATGACAAACGCAGGAATGAAAATAAATGTATTGACGTAATAATACAATTGGTAATACGGTTAGTAGATCCAGAAATGCCGTTAGTAGCAATAATAATATATATACAGTCTGGGAAATTCAGTATCAATGTAGGACTTCCTTCTGCGTCTACGTGCTCGCAACTGTGACAAAGCGGTTACCTCACTCCCTCACTGTATCACTGTATCAGTGTATCTCTCGTCTAACTTCCGAGTATTCACCGGCAGCAGTACAAGTACACACTAGTCGAGTCCACTTGTATGAAAAAGGGGTGGACCCCTAACACCCCCTCCTTAGATCCCTTTTTTTTGGGGGGGGGGAGTATTTTTTTTTCTTTTATGGTCGATAACAAGAGGTTCGGTAAATTTTCTCTTCCTGTTTTAAATGATCTCTTGGGTACAATAGGTGTATACTGGTTTTTGTTCTTGTTTGGTAATAATTTGTCAAACACAGACTGTATTTTTACCTTCGTCCTCTGCATAAATTCATCTTTTTCCGCTCTCTTCTTATCTCTCGCAATGTCACAGGTAGTTCCTTTACTGCCTTGTATAACTCTACTGTTTTCATCTATGGTAGCAAATGGCATGTTTCGCTTCTTTTTACATACTGGTTGGACGTTTTCTTTTAATTTAATTCTAGCTGCACCCTTACAAAACGAACTGATAGGTAGATTCCAAACGTTGAACTTTTGTATTCAGTCGATACCTACTAGATTTTCAGTATCTTTCATGACGTATATCTTAAGTTTTTTTATTTTTCTGTGAAATTTAACATTCACGATTATTTCTCCTTCGAATCTTATTCGTTTGTCTGTAACCTACTTTGCAATTTCTTATGTATATAACATGGTTGGTCTGTTAAGTTTTCTCCATGTCTGTAGGTTGATTATCGTGAGGTCGGAACCCAAATCCAGTTGCAATTTTGTCTTTTTATTTAGGATTTCAATTTCCACATATTTTCTTATGTTGGTGTTGTCTTCGTTATGCATGCTAGTAGCTCTTATTCTACTAGTATCTTTTCTGTTCCTACATTGGGATGCCTTGTGGCCCATTTTTCCACACTCAAGACAGTTTTTATATCTAAAACGGCAATCCTTGTTCCAATGTAGTCCTCCACACCGATAACATGCTGATGGGGGGGGGGCTTATATTTGCTTCGATTTCCGTCATAATGTCCTGTATGTTGTATTTTTTTTTTCTTATTATAAAATTTTTGTTTTCTTTCCGGGGAGGGTGAGAATCTTTTTTCATTATTGTAGAATATTTGTTTTCATTCGGGGAGGGTAACAAATGTAGACTTTTAACTTACGTATATGAGATACAGCTGACTCCTCAATGTCCTTTGCGCCTTTCTTTATACTTAGGGATCTCTGGCAATCTTCCGGTAATTGTTGTAGTGTTAGTCCAGGTTCATTTTGTAATTTTGAAAGCATTCTTTTGCGCATTTCGCTATCGTTTGTTGAAACTAACCCTTGAACAAAGATGAGACATTTGAAATTGTCTGGGGTTAATTACGCTTGTTTGAAGTCGTCGCAATGTTTATTTACGATTGCGGCAAATGTGGAATAATCCTCATCATCGCCTTTTACCAGGTTAAGGCATTTCCACCTCCTGTGGAAGAGTGATGTTTTCGGACTGAAGAGTTGTTTAAGTTCTGCTTCGTCAAATGTTAATTCGTTCGTCTTTTTTGGCAAGATATAATCCACGAACTTTGTATATTCTTCAGTTCCTAATTTTCTAAGCAATAGACGTAGCTTTTTTGCTTCTGTCCAATTCTGACAGTCGATGTTAAAGATGTCTTCATGTCTTCTGAAGTAATCTCCAAACTTTTTGTCCTCATCTAGAGAATATTTGAAAATCTCTATGGTATTCCACACTGCGTCTTGCGAAAAAGTTGTCTCTTTTTCATTATCTAATTGCTTGTTACCCGCTACTTTCAATATTAGTTCCTGGAGCTCTATTTGTCTTTCTTGATTTTGCTTTTGCGTTTGTAATAATTGCTTTTGCCATTGTTCTTCCATTCGTTCTTGTAGTTGTAATTGTTGATCATTTTGGTATTTTATCAGTTCTACCAAAATATTTTAAAAATCTTCCATGATAACTCAATTTTACGTATTTTTACTCCTCGTAACTCTTTGTCGCTAATTTGTAGTGGACAAGGGAAACATTTTTTGTTGTTTGTTCTTCTTGTGTGAGTTCAAGTCGCTCGCCGACAATTTGTTGTGGACGAGGGGAGGATTTTTCTATTTCTTCTTCTCGTGTGAGTTCGAATCGCTCGTCACCTATTCGCTGTGGACGACGAGGGAAAAATTTTTGTTGTTTTTTCTTCCCGTGTGAGTTCGAATCTTCCTCGCCAATTTGTTGTGGATTCCGAAATGAAATCCGGTCTCAAATGAATGACAAACGCAGGAATGAAATATAGCAAATAAATGCATTGACGTAATAATACAATTGGTAATACGGTTAGTAGATCCAGAAATGCGGTTAGTAGCAATAATAATATATATACAGTCTGGGAAATTCAGTATCGAAGTAGGACTTCCTTCTGCATCTACGTGCTCGCAACTGTGACTCCTGCAAAGCGGTTACCTCATTCTCTCACTGTATCACTGTATCAGTGTATCTCTCGTCTAACTTCCGGGTATTCAACAGCAGCAGTACAAGTACACACTCGGCGAGTCCACTTGTATGGGGTGGACCCCATAACAATTTATAAGACAAGAAAGGTTGACGTCATTAATTTTTATTGACTGACAATCGTCGTTATTGAAAAAAACTGGACTGATTTAGGACTTTTGTATCACGTGTATACGTGGAATCTCTCACGTTAAAAAGCCCTTGAACTACATAAAGAACGAGTGGGTATTCTGTTAAGTAATTTACTGACTTAAACCCACATCCCCTTGACCTAAGTTTAAACACATTCCTTCTTTTTTTTTCATATACCTATAACTATCAGCTATAATTTTGTAAGTGAAAATTATGTTGAAAATGTTTCAAGTTTTATCTAAAATCAAGAAAAATAACATCTTCAATTAAAATGATCTCAGTGCATAAGAAAATGACTCGACTTGTAGTAGCATTTTACAAATAGTTGTTATATATATATATATATATATATATATATATATATATATATATATATATATATATATGTCTGTGTGTGTGAGTGAGTGTGAGTGTAAAACGAATGAATGGCGAAGCAAAAACAAAAACATTTTCGTAGTAACGAATGCTTTCATCTAAAATGTCCAAATAGTTATCTCAGTATATTTTTCAGTTTTACTTATGTCCCAATAAAAACCTTGTGTTTATTAGATTGAAAAATATTTTATTGAAAATTAAAGTAATTATTAGCATAAATAAGCAGTCAAACACTAATCTTGGCATGAAAAACTTTTTATACGTTTTATGATTTTCATCGCTTGATTGCTAAAAATAAAACTCAAAATAATTCCTCTCTATACAAACTGATTTCACCAATAATACCATATTTATTGACATGATTAGGAAAAGAAATAGTGAATCTCATAGTTGTTGCTAAGTTTGTGATAATATTTCTAAATGTTGAATGATCTGTGAAGTTCAGATGACTAACTTTCATAATAATAAATGCAAAATAAAAGTTCTATAAAAAGCCGAAAGAAATACGATTCTTCCCGATTTTCCATTATTATGTGTATTATCCATACTAAGCAGCAAAAATAACTATAGCAGCCACGAATCCGACAACAGAGAGTAAGATGAATGACAAACGTTTGGGATATGTTCATTGGCCTAAGGATAATCCCTGTCCAGTTCGTTTCATTCATTTGGGGAGAATATGAATCCATTTCTACTCCATCAGCAATGAGTTAAATAGTAGGACATATCTGAAAAAATCGTTGTTACCTCCTCCCCCCCCTCAAATATTTTTACAGTTCAAAATATATGTTTCGGCTTTAAATAATTCAAAAAGAGTTAATAAGCTGCAAAAAAATCATCCACCCAAACAATGACAAATTTTTAGACATTTTCTTAGATTAAAGGTGAAAGTAGAAGGTAACGAATAAAGCGGCTCTCTGATAGCAAATATTACAAATATAATGTTGTCTTTATATCAAATACTCGTAGCAGATTGTCTATAAAAATCCTTCAAGTAGCCCAAAAGTATGAAAGAATAGCCCAAAATTTTCAAGCTAGTTTGAAAACGTTGTAAACAGAATAAATGTAAATTGAAATCAATAATTCATTTAATACTTATATTTATATGATAATGTGTTTTTGCTTATGAAAAATTATATATTGCCTATAACTTCGGAACCCTTGAATTTCTTCACAGACTTTCCAACAACCCAAATTCAATAAGATTATTAATAAGGTTATTAATACATCAATTGAATCAATAGCGCTAAGAATACTAAATATTCAGACGATGCCAAATTATATCTGATAGGTTTCCTAACACTTTTATACTCAGATTCACCAAGAGAATCAACATGCAAAATCATAATTTATATATAGATGAAAATGAAGACATAATAACGAACTTGCTTATTTGGATATCCTACTTGTACAGAAGGAGGAAAGAGAACACTTATGTATAGAGAAAACATGTCTATGAAGCATTATATGTAAATTTTGAAACTAAACATTCATTCTTGTCGTTGTATTAATATTGGATGCAAATTATTTGCGTAAGCTGGAAGAAAAATTAAGGGACATAAGTAACACCTTGCAATGTAACTAGAAATATCTGTTTTATAGGAAGAGAACCACCAACGTACCACTAACGATGTAGCTATATAAAACATTTCTTATATAAGAATGATGGCGGAACAGAAACAAAGAATTTGTCAGCGTTGCAACATCAAAGTGATAATTTTTAGTAGAACTACTTTTTGCAACTTAATTAGTCTTTTACGATATAAGAATATGACTAAAATTACAATTATAACATTTCATCCACTTATGGAATGACGTGTAATTGAGAAATTAATAATCCATTTAATATTAGAGTTATAGTAGAAAAGAAAAGATGGAAAAATCTAATAAAGCAGATTTGGAGGAAGAATAGAACACATTACCCCCTTTGAGATAATATCAATATAATTGACAGAGAGCATTGTTGAGGGGGTGAGGAGGAAGTTAAAGGAAGCAGCATATATCGACTTGTCGGCCTGGTGGACAAATCGGTCAAGTACGCATTTCAATACAATGTAGTTTTCTTAGCAAAGGAGGCGTTGATGAACTCCGTCCTAGATGTCATGGAACTCACCCGAATATAGTTTTGAAACACCTGAGTAGTTGGAGAATATACGGCTGCTGAAATGTTTTGCCCCGGTTACTATGTCAATGACTATTTTTCCTCCTCCCCCATTCTTTTCCTTGAAGAAAAGAATTTCACTTTTTTTCTCAAAAAATACACATGACGAGAGCTGAAACAATAAGTACATGAAATCGGATGTTTAATTATCCGAATGAATATTTGATAAAAATTGATACATTGGCTGTACGACAAATAGTGATTAAAAGTATTATAAAATTTATATAGAACATGGACTCTAAATACGTTTGTTAGCGATGTTTACCTATATTGATACTGGAATATAGACTACATTGCCCATATTTCTAATATGATATAGCAATTTACTATATATTTTCTAAAACATACCAATCTGATATAAGATACTTTGAAATAAATTGTTGACACCACATATACGCTACTATGAAACGATAATCTTTTTTTATTATGAATGAAACAGCAAAAGTCTTTCTTCAGATTTCCTCTTCTGTTCAACCCTACTTGCATATACAAAACTTGACATGTGTATCTTATTACAAAGATAATTCTTTGAAAAAGAAAATATTTGAAAGATTAAGTTTCAATCAATATAAATATGTAATTTATCAATTTTATCATTGACTTAGATGATTGTACAAGAATATAATAGGACGATTCAATCAACTCACCAAGTCACCATTCATTACATCGTGCGCAAAATTGCGTCATCAAATTTAAAATGTGATTTCGTAAATCATTTCATATTAGATGACACTGAACATTTCAAAACTATTTGAAAGACCATATGTAATACTAAATCGAAGGTTGAACGGTTAAATTTGTTTATATTTTTAATGGATGTAAATGAAATCCATCGAACTAGTATTATTTTATTCTATGGTGGAATTCAGTAAATTTTTTCTATTTAATATAAACACGGTAATCCAAGATTTATTTAGCACATACATACAAAATTTTCATTAAAGTTTTCAGGGTTTGCTTCAACAATTGAGAGTGACATCAAGGTGAAATGAACAGACAGTTAAATGGAGATTTATTAGGTCCGATTAGCTAATCTTGTTTGCATAATTTAGACATTTTTCTGCAATATCACATTTTAAAATTTAAATAAACTTTGATTCTAACTACTAATAGATAGATAGAGAGAGGGATAGATAGATAGAGAGAGAGAGAGAGAGAGAGAGATAAACAAAGGTGAAAAGGGAAAATTTTTATGATTTGTCTTGACAGTTTTATTGAGAAGTTACTATGTGTTGATAACGCATCCAAAATAGACCTTTAATTAACAGGTATTAAGCAGGATTCTACTTCAACAAATAAAATAAAACTGTTATTCTTTGGACGTACTTTGGTCAATAGATTGCACATCAGGTTCTCCTTGTCTATTTGAATGTCAATCAAATTTGTTTTGAAACTCATGAATGTCTAAGGATTCTTCGCATTTACATTTACTACCGTCAAACTAATTCTCGTTTATGTAAATTTATATAATCAACATAAGGTTATGATCAGAATTATTACATTTTAATTTCTAATTCTGTCAAGTTTTCGATTCCATTTAGCATCGTATTTTCCATTCATTACAAGTTTTGTTTGTAAACCACCCACAAAAGAAATAATCTTCATTATACAATGCATTTTTCTCAAACATTTTTCATTATACTTTCTTTATTTTTTTAATCGCAATAACAATATTGTCTTTGAAGTCTAATAACTTTTGGTGGATATACAATATTGATTTTATTTTTTTTATTTCACTTGAAAGATATGTGCAGAATAGATTCTTTCCATCGAAGTTTTTAAACTTAGGAAAATCTGATCGAAATAGGGTTTAAAATTTATTATTCGATGATAAAAATATCATTATATATTGTGCGATGGGTAATTTGTCGTCTAAATTAAACAAAAATTAAAATAACACTGACATCTCATTTTAACAGATATATTTACCAGAATTACACAAAAATATCTTGAGATACTAAAGAGTAAAGTAATTCAATAAAATAGCCATTGGCCTCCAGAGAATATCGGAATCTCCTGCAACTCTTCTTGACGATGTCCTTGTTTAAGTTGGTGAATGATGCCATAATCCTTGCCTTCAGTTCATCTTTGGTCTTACAAGGAGTTTTGTTGGTCTCTCGCTCAACTGCACCCCACACATAAAGTAGTCATGTTAGGTAAGGGGTGATGTGGTTGCAGAAATTGTCTGACAGTCATGACTGGGTTCTCCTGCTTATGTGACATGGTGCTGAGTCCTGTTGTCAGGCATAGGGTCTTTCAGCAGCTACCCTCTTGACCCAGGGCAACACTACCTCTTCAAAGCACTTGATGTTGAGTCTGAGGATATCACCAATAAACCCGGGAGTTCTTTTCTTATCAGAACGATCAGAGAGAGAGAGAGAGTTTCCCGAGCTGTCATACCTTCATAATCACCATTAGATTCATCCACCTTTTTCTGAATCCTCTGCATCGTCCACAGATTGACACCCAAACACTATTAGTAAAGGTTTTGCCTCTCCCACCAACCGTGATGTTCATGCCTAGGTTAGGGCTCCTATCAAATGATAGATTTAATAGTAACATGCCATTCAACGAATACACGATTTCATCAAATATTAAAACTCTATAGAGATTTATATAATTACTTGCCTCATCTTAGTAATTACCTGCAAACACAAAAAGTAGATAACTAATTCACAGAGAGAGAGAGAGAGAGAGAGATCAAAGTAATTATTAAGTGAAATTCTAAGACAATTGAAGAAGGCATAGAATCTAAATTAGAAATCTCTTTGAATTTCATTTTTCACTTTTACTTTTAAAATCCTCTTATCGTTATAGATACTTTCCCAATTTCTTTCGTTTGAATTCGTTAAACATTTTTCTTCTTTTTAGATCAGGGCCAAAATTTCAGCAGACATTTGTTCTGAATTCCACAATGCTCTCATATTATTCTCTTATTTTTCATTGACAACAAAATAAATGCTATAGTTATAGTTAGTAGAAGAATCAATCTGATTGATTTTTCTACTTAGCCTGCCTTCAGGATTACAATGGGAGCAATTTGATAAACTGAAAGAAAGACAAAATTTATAAATGTAAAGAATGAAGTCAGTTTTCGTGCTGTTTTCTTGTTTTTAATGGTGTCAGTTTTACGGTATTTCTAAAATAAACTTCTAACATGTCCACTGGTGCGCCCGTTATGGGTCCAGGTCGGTGAGTTGACGGCTCGTAACAATTCCGAACATCTTGTGTCCAATAAATCTCAAGGTTTTCAGGTAGGTATCCCGCCGCCTTCCTCTATCTATCTTGTCGTCGATTTGCCCTGTGAGGGTTAAGTTTTCCAAGATCCCATTAATCATTATGTGTTAAAGAAATTTCAAATTTTTCAAATTTTTTATTTGAATTCATTAAATTTAACTTATGCCATTCATTTCACTATCATCCAAAAATTTGACAAAATAGCTGGAATGATTTATCAACATGCATTCATATTAATGGAGAATTCAGTATTTTTTTAATCGTTTCACCTCAAGCAAGGAAGGCAATTATACCACTAAACCCCACTTGGGTTTACAGGGAGTGACAAAGAATAGGAAGACTTTAGTGGGGAGGATTGAAGAAAAGACAAATAAGGAAAAGGGTTCAGTGGAATGATTAATCAACTCAAACAAAACTCATGAAGAAGTCAGATAACGTTATGATTTCTCCATAAAAACTAGCTTACAAACTAAGAAGCTCACTCATTTTTGTGATACAATGGGACATCACGCAAAACTCCTAGACATCTTGCCCTGAAAAAAATGATCCGCTGAAGTTTTACCTCCTTTGGGTACTAAAATATACAATGATTAATGTTAAAATTTATACCAAATCGAAAGAATCCCATGATGCCACGATCTTTCTGTAAATCAAAGCTGACTGGGATAGACAGACATTGCTTTACCTTATGACTGACATTATGGAAACTCCCCTTTCAGTATTCCTCAAAAACAGAACTTCCATAACTTCCTCCTCCTTTTCTGAATGGATTCTTTCTAATATGCCACGTTTTATCCCACAGAAAAGTACCAACAGAAACCAATGCCAGAATGTTCTGCAGAGAAAGATCACCGTAACCATTACCACAGAGAACAGCGTGGTATGACCCTTACTGCATTTAGAACTGTTTGCAATCATTGAAAGATAATTCTAGAAAATGCAAAGAGTTTTCAGTTCAAGAGAATTTTGGAAACAAAAGTTTTGGTTCCCGTGTGTTCCGGAAAATATGGAATAAAATTCTCAATAGCGACAAAGAGTCAGTGTCTACTATCATTAATGGTCCTGAGGTTATTACCTTTCTGCCATATAAAGCAAGGCTCTTTGCCATGAACTTTGCCTCAAATCGCACGTTAGACAATAAGGGCCATCTTCTATCTAACTCCCCACTTTTCACGGAGCACAAATTTTGTAATATTTCTATCACGACACGGAAAGTTTCCAGACATCAAAATCCTTGACTCTAAGAAGATTAATGACCCGAGTAAAATTCCAGTGATTATTTTAAGAACCTTAGTTTAGAGTTATTTCCAATGTTGGCAAAACTGTTTAACCGTCGCCTGAAAGAGAGATGTCTATTGAAGGTGTCACTTGTGTGCCCTATTTTCAAGAATGCGGGTGAACAATATTGACTTATTTGTCTCCTTAGTGTGACCAGCAAACTCTTTGAATCTATGATCAATATGAAAGTCGGTAAATACTTCAACGTGAACAACCTCCTGAGTGACAAACAGTGTGGAGATCACTGATGTGCTGATGTGCTAATTTCCATTACTTATAGAATCAGGGAGGAACTAGACAAATTCCTCATGAGGAAGATCGCCTAAGATACATCAAAGACTTGTGACGGTGTGGCATAGTGAGTTGCTACACAAACTCTCTAGTTATGGAATTGTTCTCCAGTCTTTCCTAAAATTTAGGACCATGAAGTTAGTTTATAATGGCCAGTCTTCTGAAGACAATGAGATCAATACAGCTGTTCCTCAATGCTTAACATATTAAAATCATTATTAAATATCTATACAGATGTTACAACAGATAAGTCTAGATAACCTGAACCTGGTAGCCGATCTCTACCATGAGCTCTGATGGATCAATCGGAAAAGTACTTGCTTGTAACGTTCAGTACCTCCAAAACTAAACTAGTAACATTCCACCAGCACAGCAGATTTACGATCTGCTGTGCTGGTGGAATGTTACTTCCACTTATCATAATGAATAGTTGTTCTGTAAAGGATTCTCCTTGCCTTGAACGCCTAATGGAACTCAAGCTATCCAGACTTCAAGGGGAACACATATATACGATACGTCGCTAAACATGCTGGAAAATGTTCGGTTCTTTGTACAGTTCCAGTAAGTAACTTCTACCATGTCCTATCTTTCTAAGAGCCAGATCAGACAAAAAAAAAAAAAAAATGGAGTACTGCTGCCATATCTGGGCTGGAGCTTCCCAGTCCTTATTTGCCAGTTTTTATAGAGTTCAAAAGGATCTACGCTTGGGTGGTGATTTATTTCTACCTTACCACTCTTTTTCCATAGAAGAAACGTCGCAAGCCTCTCGCTACACGCTCTCTCTACTTCCAACGAGCTACATTCCTTAGTTCGACTAGTTCTGACCTTCACAGCTAAGAGCCGTCATGATACGTACTCCGTGACGAATCACCCTCATTCGTTTCGTATTCCATTAGTAAGAAGAATGTTCTTCTGGAACAGCTTCTTTCTAAGAACTGCTGCTTTGTGGAACAGACTTTTGAGAGGATGTTTCCAATTCCCACCATCTTAACTTTTTCAAGCCTAGGGCTAACCATTTTATTACCTACAAAACCTCATAAACTGCACTACTTACCTCCTCTTCTTACGCTCATACAACAGCCTCATTGAGTAACCGAGTACTTTCCATAATTCTTAAGCCTTCTATCCGGTGAATAGAAAAGAAATTTTTCCATGGATGAAGATTAACCGCTAAAATATGTGCACCTGGGCGAGACTCACATATCTGAGGAATTAAGAGACATCCTGAGTTTATCTCAGTCTATTAGTGATATCAACAAATCTTTGATATTTGAATCATCATTGGTCACATGATTACATGGGAGTAAGGTTTTAATGAAAAGCAACGAATCTATAAACTTACAAGATTAAGGGATGAGAGTTGTTAACATAAACTCAATGAAAAGAAAGAACTGATTTCATACAAGAGAAATGTACTCCTGAGCATGATTGCTACTATTAATTCCATTATTAGATGAACATTACGGTTGGTAGGAGAGGTGTGATGGAAAGGTATATTTATTCTGTGATACCCTCAATATAGTCACATTACAACAAGACCATATACACAGGGCTTTATTCTGAGATATCGTTTGCGTGGAAGTATATGTCAACGTATTACTATCTAAATACTAGAATAACTGCTTAGTTTATTTGTATATATTTTAAATTAATAATGAATGCAGCTGTTTATCTCTTGAATAATTTAAAAATATTGACTCCATCTATTAATTCTTCACACTTGATGCTGCTTTTCTATCCAATGAATTAAGTATAGCGTACAGTTGTTTAAATGGAAATACTTTAATGGTATATACGTAGACTATATACTGATATATATATATATATATATATATATATATATATATATATATATATATACTATTTTTGCTCGATGTTTTTAAAAAATAAAAATTTTACTTACAACATACTAGATTTTTATTTTAAAAAAATTCAAAAATCTAGTTAAGTTCGGATAAAGTTATTAACACCGGTTTTTAATTAATGTATTTGTTAAGTTCTTTAAATAAAGCAAGAATAATTGCCTAATAAAGCAAGAATAATTGCCTAATAACTGTCATGTAAATGTGAATAATTTTACATTGTCCTAATGAAAGGCGAATCAGTTATATTTTCAAATTTTCATTCGCTTACAATGTTTTGTAGTTTTTTTTTTATTTGAATTTTTAATCTTTATTCAGTAAATAAAAATGTGAATTTGCATTACTGTGTCAGGTAGTAAGAACCCTGATTTTATTAGTTGGTTAAATTCCAATGTTAGAGTTAGGTATATTCTTTGTTTAAATGGCCGTCAGTATAAAGAATTCCAATATATTTTATTGCAGTATCAAAATATCACAGAATAATATCAATCATAAACCAATTCAAATGCATATAGAATATTGTAAAATCCTCTAATCGCTTTGTCTACCTTAAAGGTATTGTCCAATATTCCCTAATGTAGGTAGTATTTGACGCGTATTTATTTCTGCTTAAATTGTCCAGTTGATGCACTAACCTTCTAATGTTTTGCTTTTTTCACCGCAAGGAATAAATATTTTACGTCATTTCTCAACTTGTCTCAGTGCAAGGCTGGATTTCTGTCAAAACTGTCAGCCACAAAGAAGCATTAGCACGTTAATAGACATGAACACATATTAAAAATATTTAAATATGAATATAAATGTTGTTATAATGACATGGAAAACTGCATTTCTTCATCAAATGTTAAAAGAATATATCATGCTCTCCTCTCTCTCTCTCTCTCTCTCTCTCTCTCTCTCTCCTATATTATTTGTTCCTCTTTCATGAAGTCGTATTTTGTGATTTTAAAAGAGACATTGAACAAAATTTCTTCGTTACTTTCAAATTTATGAGAATTTAGCATTTAACAATTATGCAAAACCTCCAGTTTATACGAATAGATCCGATATTCTTTGATTGACAAGAAAAATAATATAAATCACAGGAGCATCTCAAATTTTTCATTATAAATTTTTTCATTGACCATTTTATTTTATGTCAGTATTGATTTAAAAATATTTTCCTTCACTTTGTGTGGAATCAAGGAACATTATTTTACCTGTACATACTGATGAAGGGAAAAGAAACAGGCCAGCATACGATTAAAATCAACTGGCATCCAACACAAAACAGTTAAAAAACTGTTTTTCATTCTTTTCATAAGAGATCACGAAATTGATCATTGAATTTTATCAATCCATGCACATGTTGTGCGTATGTGTATGTGTTTTTAACATTTGGTTGATTGATTTTATGTTAGTGATACTATGATGCTTTTTACATTGTTCCTTTACTCACGTTTCATCCAGTGCCCATTCTAACATTCTGTGTCCAATACAAGAGATTTTCTTCAGAGAAAAATGTGTATTTGAAATTCAGTTTGTGAAATTTACTGAGTTTCTATTTTAAGATGACTTCTTAATGATTCCCTTATTATCAGTGATATATTGTCTGTTTTGGTGCTTCTTATCTTCTGTTAGAAATGATTACATGGCTGCATATTCAGTTAATAAAAATGAATAGCGTATGCAATTAAAGAGCGTAAAAACGTACTTTCATAAATACTATGAGATATCTGTTCGTACGTAACTCTAACATATCTATTTGAAATAGATAGAAGAATGTCTCTAGCTCCATAATTTCGCATTCATATTTACATATAAAGGCAAACACACATACACATACACACGCACACATAATTCAACTAAGTAGACAAACGAATTTTCCCACTTTCACTGATCAACGCCTGATATAGCATATCGTTGTATATACGAAGCTGAAAATTACTTAGTTAAAACCTATCCTTGGGGATTCGATTTATTAATATATGTGTATATACTAGCGAGTTTTATTGAGAAGTGGGTGTAGATGTAAGCATATATGCATGGGTTGGACACGTTTAGACGACCTGAAAGAGTCTGACTGCCAATCCAATATTTGTCTTGCGGACTCAGGCTGAATATCAGCGCACCTGAAACCTGAAAGTCGATTCTCCCGTTCAACGCGGATGGCGAAAATAAAGGAATGAATTATTCTGATCAAATTAAAGCAAAAAATTCCTAAATCCTACTCTGCTCTTCTGTAGAGTTGCTGTTACTATCTGCGTTGTGTACAGATGATATCCTGACCATCTACTCCAGAAGTTTTCTTACTTTTCCATCTTTACCTCTTAACAACACAAACACACAACTGTTTTAACGGAGTAGAGACATTAATCTTACTTAGTCTGACTTTACCAAGCATGGTGTTCCCTGAATGTCGACAATTATTTTTTTCTATCTGGTATGTCAGTATGTGATCTGGCATGGGCATTTGCTGGAGTTGTAAAGATTGATAACCTTACATGCATGAGAAGTCTAACAATAGCAACAGCTCTGCTTAAGAAATTATGCATGATAAATAGAATGCACAATGTCAAAAGAATCTCTTTAGATTTACTGAAACCATTGCATTGCTATTAAAAACAGCAAGCATCACATTATTTCATTAGTAAAGCTAATTTCTTTAACTAGAAAAATCAATATTAATTGAAGAATGATTCCTACATTTGCTATAACAAGAGGAAATGGTATATATTCAATTTTTTGAAACGATTTATATCAGATAGCGAATTATATCAATATGAAATAACACATTTTACACGGGAAACATTGATCAACATTTAGAGCCAATATTAATAAAATCTTTCCTAATATGTAAAGTACAGAATTTGTTTTGTGATAGAAAATTATGTATATATAATTGTATTTATATAGTTGTACATACACGTATTTATGCCTGTGCGTGAATATATAATTTTTATACTTTTGTATATTGGAAAATATTGCTTTGTTTATTCGAAAAAAATTGTTGCACTAAAAATGAATACCATACAATAAATCCACCATTTGGAACGTGTTGTAGAATTTTAGGTATTATGTTCACTATGTACAATTACTTCATGCAAAGCAGTAAGCCACTAAGACACTAATGGGTTACAGGATGTGGAAGATTTAGGAAGAGAAACATTAATAATGAGCGAGAATAGGAAAGAGTAATCAGGATGAGAGTAGATAGCGATTAACATTGTATTTAAATTTTTGTTCAGATTAAAGTTGGCTGGAAAGTTTGGAGCCCAAAGGGAGTTCCACAAGCGAGAAGTACAAGAAAAGAAACTGTTAGCGTATAATTTACGGCTGTATTTAGCCACCTCAACTGTAAATTGATGAGATCTTAATGCTAAAATTCAAAATGTCTAGGAACTATAGCAAAGAACTAATACGAACAATTATTATGAAAGTATTTACAGAAAAGTCACATAGAGGCAACCTTAAGGCGGTGGAAATCTGACTGAAGCCAAGACGCCAGATCAGGACAAATAATATTGCTGATTCTTAATTGGATTTTATCAAGGAGCTCAAGGTAAATAGCAGGGGCACCAGACCACATACACACACACGCACGCACACGCACACGCACACACACACACACACACACACACACACACACACACACACACACATATATATATATATATATATATATATATATATATAAGCATGAACGAATGATAGACTTATAGATATGTAAGATAGATTCTGGAGAGAAAAATTGTGTCGTACGACACAGTGAACCAACTTATTTAGCAGTTGAAGTAGCAATGGTTTCAATATAGTCTTTCTACTTCATATCAGCTGAGAACGTTAGCCTGAGAAGGTGCAACAAGTCACTTTTCTAGAGGTTAGCATCAGCCATGCGAATGGAAGATAGAGATCTCTCAGATGATTAATGGAGAGAAGTTTAGTTTTGGAGGCGTTCAAATTAACAAGCCATCTTTTGCCCAAGTTAACAACTGACTTGACGTCGTTTGGACATTTTGATATTGTCAGACTGATCAGCCTTCCTATCGAGGCTGGTGTAAATTGTTGTGTCTTTTGCTTAAAAAGTAAATGGACTTCAGTATTTATAAGTTAATCAGTGATTGAAAAAAATTAGAAATCAGAGATTTCATTTTTCAAATATGTTCATAAATACTCATAAGTAGTTTTTAATGATACAAGTAAACAAATCAAGAATAAACATCACCTACTTTGAGACCGATATTTATCCATTGGGACATAGGCATATAAGCAATATCACAATGAAAATATACATTGATATATACATAAATGTATTCCTATAAATTTTAATTACAGCATTATTTAAGTATATGCGTTGATATGCATATTTTATGCATAAATTCACGACTGGGTTTCACGTTTGTTTTGTCTAGATAAACTCTATTCTCGTCATAATAATTATCAGTAATAATACTGATAAAAAATTCTGGATAATAATTACTGGTGCAGTCTTACGAATTTTCCAATCTTTTGAACTTATATAGGATCACCTTCAATACTGTTAAGCTTTTAAAAGAAAGTATTTCAAATCTATATTTATGTGAAAATTGAAACAGTTTCTTACATTTGATAAATTTTCTAGTATTAACATCGACGGACTTTTGAGAATTTAGTTGTACCGCGGTTTAAAATGGTAATTTATTCTGTGTTTGTAAACAATAACATTCCAAATACATTGAAATAACTAGACATTTAAAAGAAGGAAAAATCTGTTTTGTATTTCTAACAAAAACAATCAATTTGGATAAGTTTTTTTTGTTTTTGATTCAGTATTAGATTTTGCAAGATAAAATATTTTCCCGTTTACCACTTAAATGAATTCTACATTTCGAATATTTATCTGTTTCATAAAGTTGAAGGCAAATAATTCAATTTTCTACATTTAATGTTGTTTGTAGTGTTCAGATGATTATTATTGATACATTTAATTGACAATAGAAGCAAAAAAGATTTGAGATAATCACATTAAGTAAACTGCTCATCGAAAACTGTGCAGTTTTTATATATATGAGCATAACTTTGTGAATGTTTTCAATGAGTGAGAAAATTATCTTTTCTTACACCGGATTAATCATTTTTATAAAGTGTCAACAGATAAATATATCTTTCGTCGCCATCGATTTAAACAATTATAATTGTTTTTATTTAAACTGACTGTGTCATTTACGATATTTCAAGTTTTAAAAATATTACAGTAGAAAAACAATAAAAGGATAACGCTTAAAGGATCGTTCGATCACATGAAAGAAGTGATAAAATATTTATTACATGGTGTATCAAAAATACTTTTAAAAACTTAGAGACAATCAATGCTCAAGCAAAGCACAACAAAAAACCCGATAATACTTTTCAATTATATAAAAATAACTTCCCACATCAACTGTAAACATGACTGCAAGCTTTAACAAATTTTACAAAAGTACATATCTGCAAATTTTTGAATTATTAAGTTTTTAAAAAGTTTACAGTAGATAGCGCTGTGTTGCCATGTAGCGTAGGTTACATTTGTTATTCGTGTACATTTGTGGCTAGTCTGTCTTCAACGTTTAACGTATGTAGTAGTGAGTTAAGTGTTCTGTTTAACAATGGCAGGAGATTCATATGGTGGGCACGCAGATATGATTTTTACACACGGCCGCGCGAATAGTAATGGGCGCAAGGCTGCGCGGCTCAATCATATTGCGTTTCCAAACCGAAGGGAAAGCTTTAAAGAGAGGGAAAAAGAAAAGAATAACGTTGCTACGAAGAGCTAAATACACATTGTACTGTGTGTGTGCGTATGTGCGTGTGTGTGTGTGCGTATGTGCGTGTGTGCGTATGTATGTGCGTGTGTGTGTCTGTATGTGCGTGTGCGCGTGCAAGTTTAGTTAAAAACCAACGACATTTATTGTTTCCATCGCGTCTGTCGGGTCTTATAGCACTTTTCACATCAGTTTCTAACATGTTTCATGCACATGCAATGCAAACATAAAAACTTATCACGATGATTATATATTTGTGTATGAAGAAAATATACGGAAAAAACAAACAAAAATCCTTATATGCAATTAATGCTCGTCAAGCGTACATATAAATTTTAGATCAAAATGTAATTCTTTTCATTTTTCAATTTTCATTCAAAATACTCAAATTTTAGGAATACGTTTTCACAGCGTCGCCCACGTGACGACAACGTGACAATGTTTAAATGGAACGCTGATCATAAAACTTTCAGTTATCTGTTTGGATAGGTCTTGTTCTTCGATTGTATGGGGCGCGATTTTGGTAGGTCTCCCTTGAGAGCACGTGGTATTATGGTGGTTGAAGGATTGTTTGGTGATGGACGAGTTCTTTTGGTGAATGTGTAAAATGTAATGTACGAATGGGTCGCGAATCTGATTAGCTAGGTATAAGATAGTTAGTGTTGACCAGCCTCTACCCCTCCCCTTTATTGGCCTTGTGCCACAATTTGTACTTTTTGTTCAAATAAATACCGGTCTTGTTCTTCGATCATAGAAGGTGTAAAAGACGACGAAGGCAGTCCAAGGCATATGATAGGGTCGACCATCGCTACCTTGCAGCGGTCCTGCAGGCCGCTGGATTCGCACCCAACTTCTGCCGCTGGATTAGCCTCCTGTATTGCTCCCCCAGTGCGGTGGTACAGGTGAACGGAAGGCTGTCGGACGCGTTCGTGCTGTCTAGGTCGGTTCGTCAGGGTTGTCCGCTGTCGCCTCTCCTTTGTGCTTTGGCGTTGGAGCCTCTCCTTCGCCGGCTGAAGGACGAGACCGGCAGTCCGGCCCTACGTGGAATTGCCGTTCCTGGAGGGTCTCGAGCCAGGGTTTCCGCGTACGCCGATGACGTATCTGCTTTCGTGTCGTCCCGCAACGACATTGAGGTGGTACAGAAGGCACTTGATCGGTACGAGAAGGTGACAGGGGCCAAAATAAACCGCGACAAGTCGTCCGGCTTGCGGTTAGGTGCCTGGAAGGGGGTCGCTCTTCCGGGCCGCTTCGGTTGGACAGACGGTCCTGTCCGCATTCTTGGAGTGTGGTTTGGGCCAGACCTCCAGCTGGAGAAGAATTGGTCTGAAGTACGAGCAAAGGTCGATTCCGCCGGTCAGACTTGGAATCGACGCAAGTTGTCCGTGAAGGGCAGGGCGGAGGTGTGTGCTATATACATTTTCCCCCTGATTCTTTATCGATTGTCTGTACTTCCTCTCTGTAAGACTCACAAGAAGGCGCTCGAGCAATCGCTATCCTCCATTTTATGGAGGGGACGCGGGAATCGGGTCGACAGACGAGTCTGAACTAAACGTCCGTTTCATGGGGGGCTGGGAATGCCGCACCTGCCGAGTCACATCCGTGCCTCTAGGTTGGCTTTCTTACACCGTACATTGACTCGAGGAGATCCGATTCTGGAGGTGATTGTTATGGACGCGTTCCCTGGCCTTACCATCAGTCCCCCCATCTCGCGGGTTGAGCGCGGTCGTAAACCCCAGGATCAATCGGTTTTCCTTCGCGAGTGTTGCTCGGCCTTGAGGGCCGTTCCCCGGTCCAGTGACCTTTCTCGGCCTAGGAAGGTCTTCTATCGTGAATAAGTGGAGAGGCCCGCGAAGGATCCCCGGCTCGAATGGTAATTTGGACGACGCGAAAGGAGGAAGTCTTGCGAGGCAATTGTCTTTCTCATTCGGATCTAATTCGATTCTTTGAGCATCAGCTCAAGATGAAGATTAGATCGGATAGAAAACGATTGCATTCGACAGTCTTTAGCGAAAAGTGGGTAAAAGAAGCGAGCTTGCTTGGTGTGAACGGGGCTGGCCTTGATTTTCTCTTCTAGGTCAACCTTTTGCACATCTGTGGAACCCTCCCCTTGGTTAGGTTAGACAAGCTTCAGTATACCTAGTTAATGTGAGTAAGTGTTGTTCCCGGCCTGCATCCCGGCCGTTCTTTGGTTATGATCCAAGTCGAGATTCCCATTCTCCCCAGTTTGTTTTGACTCCCAACCTTTTCATCTCGACTGGGTCAGTTTTATATTTTCCCATTCCAGTCCAATATTTTATACTTTTTCCCCACTCCCTTAGCGAGAGCGTCTCTTGATTTTGTCCCCTGGGCAGAATACAGCGGCCTCTCTGTTTTATGGGTTGGACGGTCCCTACTAACATCAATTTTGTTTAGTTTGTATTTGTGTTTATTTTAAGTTTATTATTGGGTTCATTTCCCTCCCCTCTCATTTTATCATTATTAGAACTGTATATATATATCATCATTATAATTTTTATGGTATGGGGCGCGATTTTGGTAGGTCTCCCTTGAGAGCACGTGGTATTATGGTGGTTGAAGGATTGTTTGGTGATGGACGAGTTCTTTTGGTGAATGGGTAAAATGTAATGTACGAATGGGTCGCGAATCTGATTAGCTAGGTATAAGATAGTGTTGACCAGCCTCTACCACTCCCCTTTATTGGCCTCGTGCCACAATTTGTACTTTTTGTACGAATAAATTTCCTTGTCTTGTTTTTATGTCATGTTAAATTGATAATGTTAATTATATTTTATTAATATGTCCTGAAGATGGTTTATTAGACCGAAACGTCCGACGCTGACATTATATTAACATTAAAACAGCATAATTGCATATAAGGATTTTTGTTTGTTTTTTCCGTATATTTTCTTCATACTGTCGGATCTATATCCATATATTTGCTTACATATTTGTGTATGTGTATGAGAGAAAAAGAGTTTATGAAAATGTCAATTTTAATTATCTTGGTGAAGTCAACAATTTGGACAATGGGTTCTAAATTGTTGAATGATCAATCTTCACGTAATTATGAAACGATATGTGATAAAATATATTGCATTTAACAGCAAAAATTGGAAAACAGTTACTTGCAATATATTTTGTTGAGAATACGAAGAAAAAGATTTAAAATAAAAAAGAATATCAAAAACTCATCTGACAAAGATATTTACAAAGCATTCCAAACGTTTAAAAAATGATGGAAGACGGCCTCTTCCCAATTTAGTTACTTATCATAAATCATATAATTAAAAAAAAACATAGTATATTTTCTAGTATTCTTAAGAGACATCACAGGCACACAAATGTACAAATTCAGGCAGGAAAAAAGATTTTTTTAAATTAACCTATTATCAACAAATAAAAAATTAAATTAAAAAAAATACATGTAATTAAGCACAATGTTCAGCATCTCGCATTTATCTTTCATTTTATTGATGGTCAAATATAAATCATTGCTAACAATAAATTATAAGTGGCTATTTTAATTTATGATTGCTTAAGCACGTCTTTAAACATTTAATTCTACGCGCCTGAATTTGATAACCAAACAATTATTCGCTACCTTCAGTTAGTCATTTTGTGCTTACACCTATGGATAGTTTTTCACGATGCAAGAAATAACTCTACGATTGAAAATAAGGAAGGGCTATAAAGCTGAAGTAAAATCAGCACTGGAGAAGATGAACAGGAATTGAAGAAGTTTTATGATCTTGGTTCAGTCCAACATATTTTGTGAAAAGGAGGAAAAAGGTGTAAAAAAATATTAAGAAATAATTCAGATTTCCTTTCTTTGAAAAAGAAAATGGAGTTTTATATTACTAAACGATACAAAAAATATAAAAAGGGAAAATCGCAACAATGTGTAAATTGATTTCGATAGATTTCGCTTTATTTAATTGCATTTGGGTGTCATATTGATCGTTAGTATTGAATGGGAAGAAATGAAATTAAATGTTTCATTTGTTTTCGAACATCACCGGTTAGAACATACAGTTTCAATTTTGCGCATATGAATGGATGCACAAAATTTTAGAATTTGAACGAATAAAGAATATATTTCATGATAATGTTAGTCTCTTGAAAGTTGAAAAAACACCAAAATAGTGTTAAATTTGAACATATGCCTATTCTGATATATACACACACCTACCAATAACACGAGCTTGATATGTGCCAATTTATATATGTGATGATGAATATGAAGAAAAACCACAAGCGGAAAAGCATATTTATTAAGAGTAAATTATCAATGAAATCACAATGGCCAAACTCTTTTGCCTACCTTAAATATATATGTGTGTGTGTGCGTGTGTGTGTGAGAGAGAGAGAGAGAGAGAAATAGAAATAGAAAGAGTGAGATCTGGAATAACTTGTTAACTACATCTGCTGATAGTAATGTCATCGAGTCGCTGTAATCATGGTGTCGACAGAACACGGCATCACAAACTACAAGGTAGTCACGGTCTTTTCATTGCAACCATGGTAACTTGGTGACAGTGCTACTCTGACTGCCACTACTGATTTTAGTCCGTTGCTACTTGTTGATCGGCGTCTACGTGGCTGGATCCTATTGATTACTATACCAGCCATAACTAATAAAAAAAAATAGCGACGAGTTTATGCATGGCACGAAAGAAAACATTCGTTGAAGAGTAGGTGTGAACTTCGGTCCTGGTATCATCGAAGAGAACTGAAGTGGCGGCTAAAATGAACTCGACTATTTCCCCACAATAAAAGCTCCAATTAATGGCAATGTTGCTAATATGAAAAGGAAAATTTCAACCAAACAAACCTCTCATGTTTCTTTTATTCATAAATGTAATATTCGTATGCAATAACATTTTCGTTCATACTTAACTCTTATTTGCTTTCTAATTGATCGATATTTTCTACCCTCTACTTAGCTTTAATTTCACCTGTTATCATTTTTATCGTATCTATAATCGATAACTATTTATCTAATATCTCCCATCTTTTCTCTTTTAGTCCCTAGCCTTTATTTCAATTTTTATTTCTTTTTAATGTTTAGCTTTCTCTTTCCTCAGAAATGTTTGTTTTTATTTTTATCATATATTTTACTCTTTCTTTGAATTTCTTTCATTCTATCATTGCACTCATATTTGTCCATTCTTTTGTTTCGTTAAATTTACCCACATATATTCCGCCATTTTTTCAATATGGCGATCCATGCATTCAATAGTGCTCACGAAGTTTCATTTGGTGTGAGCTTTTTTTAGAATATGTTGTTCATCTGATGTCATGAAAGGCACGCACACTCAGGTAGGCACAGGCGTGTGATCTGCAGAAGAATGCACAATGAATAAACACATTTATTTCTCTAAACAATAAGATACATTTATTGTTTTCATCGCGTCTCTCAGATCTTATAGCACTTTTCACATCAATTTCTAACATGTTCATGCACATGCAATGCAAACATAAAAACTTATCACGATATTTATATATTTATGTATGTGTGTAAGAGAAAAAGAGTTTATAAAAATGACAATTTTAATTATGATTCTAAATACTGTAAATGCAGCCATGTCGATTTTTGATTTAACAAAATTAATTTGCATAGCATATAATCAGTGCCCGTATCTTGCGTCTATGATTCCATTAGTTATTGTTTCTTTACTAATAAAAACTTACATAATGTACTGAGACATCTTAAAAAACTTACATAATGTACTGAGACATGTTAACTTACATAATGTACTGAGACATCTTTTTTTCTGTGAAGATGTGAAAAGTACAATGTACACAGTATATTGTGTTCAAAGAGACACTGAAAATATCTGTGATAATGTTTCAATAGGTCATATATTTTAAAAGAAACCATTGAAAGTAAGCAAAATGTTTAACGAATTATAAAGTTGTGCTGCCAAAATCTTCACACATGGATCCAAATTATACACACAGACACACATACAAACACACACGCATATATATATATATATATATATATATATATATATATATATCATTAGTTAAAATCTAATATGTAGACGATATAGTTAAAGTAAAATTTGATTAAGTTGAACAAGTTTTGTCTCTATATATTTGCTTCTTATGGAACATTCTTCTTCTGATGACACCTTTTCATTGCCGAAACATGTCATTTTTTAAAAATTGCTCCATCTCTCTCTCTCTCAATATATATATATATATATATATATATATATATATATATATATATATATATATATATATATATATATATATATATATATCCATTTTTTCTTCAGCTGTGGCACAACTCTGAGTTTTATACACAACGCAATCGTCAAGTGCTGAATGAAAACTGTTATATAATTTCAATATTGATATTTATACCGTATTTTAATAATCGTGGACCAGTTCATTTTATTTACGGGGGTGGGGAAGTTTTAAAAAGTAATATGGATAAATAAGATAAATAAATAAAAATAAAGTAATATAAAAAATAATATATACACAAATATACTCAAAGGCAAAAACGCATATACATGCACTTACATACCTCCAACTACAAAAATATAATGATAATTCAAATACAAATATACACACCTCACAAGTAAGTTAAATATAATACAAATGTGCATACAAATATCAGCGACTTAATTTTTCTACGACTTTGGATAATGACGCGCCCAACATTTATTCACACGTGACTGCGATGTTCGTTTGAATCAATATGGCTTTGATAAAAACATAAAAATGTTTTTATAAAACTGGACTTGACATAATTTTTATTTTATATATTATTTTATTTTTCTGACACTTAAAAATATTTTTCATCATTAAAAGTTTATTTTTTATGTCGACACGCGTTCACAAATTGTTGTGACTAAGTAAATGGTTAAAGAAATAACCAAACAAGTGTTGCAGATATATTATATATTAAACAGTAAGTACAACAGAAGAGTATTACGCAACTAGGGAGTGTGTGTCGGCTGGCCCAGCGTTCAATCTATTCGACTGTTACCCCAAGCTCTTCTCTCCAAGCGGAAGAGTCCAACATAGACACTTTAGAGGGAGGACAACACAACACAAATGTAGAGCATTATTTTCTGTACTTGTTTAATGAGCAAAAATTCAAGGAAAGAGAATCAGATTTAAAAAATACAGAATTATACTTAAAATTTCAATGACCGAAGAACTGATATTTTCTCGTCTCGTTGACTTCAACTATCGCCGTGCACACGTAACAACTGTTTGTCATTTCAGTTGACAGATAAATGATATACTAATTATCTGATTAGCAATGTCATTGTATCACAGAGTTGGAATTTCCAGGGAACTCGATTTCTAATATTTCTCCCAAGAAATATTGTTGCTGTTCGCTACTTTTTATGGAGAAAGGGAGACAGTATGGCGTTATTCTACAGTTTTTATGCTTTTAGATTGTTGTATAAACGTCACTTCTACTCGGGTTTTTGTCATTTTTTACGCTATTGATAGAGATTGTTTTTGCGCGTAGGCTTACTATGTTTGCTAATCGAATGAGTTTATTGTTCTCATTTATTACAGTATGTGAAAGATATTCATTCGGGCAGACTAAATTCATTCGTCAAATAATCGTCATGTTCTAGATGGACACTGTTAGCAAATTTTAAAGGTGACATTATTGTTTGTTTTTTTCAAGTAACAAATATAAAATGGACGACTGAATTTTTTCATGATAGATACGGAATATAATAGTAAAACAATTTTATGAACACAGTCTAGTACTCTCGTAATAAACTATATAGAAACGTCTTTGATATAATTGTAGATCGCTAGGGGATTAGATGATATGGGATTTTTCGAATTAAGTTTTATGACTGCAATCACCGATAATTTCTTCCGCTAAGATCGTTCGACTGAATAACTCCTGACAATAGATTTACTGTTCTTGTAATAATGCATTGTTAAATGCAAAAAATGCAATTAAACTAGTTTTTTTTAATGATAAATTACAATTAAAACACTCAAAATGTTTTAATGAATACATACTTCCTATCAGTTTAGTCATGTAACTTACCAGCGTAGATTATTAAGCATTAAAATAGCACAGCCTTAACTTAATCGGGGAACGTATTCTACTTGAAACATATTTTCTAGCTTGAAAAATTAGTTTTTACTCTTAGTGCAAACGTAATCAATTTATATAGCTATGCTATTCACTCGTTACATGGAAGACTATGAATGAAAATATTCACCTTCAGCATAATAAAGTAAGGTTTAGTCATTTATTTTCTCATGAGGAAAAATTTTACGAATACTTTGGTGTCTAGAAAACTCTGCTGTATATACGGTTTTACTTTTATCGTTACACATATCTTCATCTATAACGGTACGCACTCAGAAATAAAAAAAATTATTAATAGAAATTGCCACTCGAAGTATTTTATGGCAAAAATTTGTTCATGGCAAGTAGTTAAAAACCCAAACCCAAATATAGTACAAGAGACACGGGAATAGACACATCAGCAAAAATTGTGACAATCTTTTTAATTTAGTCTAGAAAAAATTATTTCCTTGTGAATGTACATATCAACTTTAAATAGTCTACTGGAATAATAGTACAAGCAGAATAAAATATTCTGTCCATATATGCATATAGCCAATTTATATTGTCTATTTAATGCTACAATATACAAATGGACAGCATATGAACATATTTCCTAACTTGACAAATTACACTTTTTACTCTGAACGCGAACGTAAACTTATCAAAGTGAATTAAAGTTATTTAACGCAAAAGAATAAATCTAACTCATTGTACTTGTTGATTTTGTGATTTTATAAATTATTTTGCTTTAGCAGGTGCCATATTTTTGACAAAACTTTGAGATTAATTTGAGTTTGCATACATTTAAATATATTCGATACATAGACTAGGGATTTATCTTGCTTTCACGTAAATTCATTCATTCAACATAAATTAACACAGATTCCGTCTCTTACATATTAATCCAGAAACATCGCATGACTATCGATATGTCAATTAATGCCTAGTTCTATATCTTGCATTTGATGCTAGAAGTGATTTATATGTAAACTTCGTGAAATACCTTTTTATAAAGTATTAAAATAAAATATCTTTGCAAGGAAAAAGCACAAGCCAAATTCTCATTGTACTTGTTGACTGCATTTCTTACCACAAAATAATGCGATAACGTATTTTATAAAATTCTCCGTCCATTGGTGGAATATACGCTGGCGTGTATATCTTATAGTTGCATCGCTGAAAGCATTATTGACAAAGATTAATTTCGTAAAATGAAATGTTATCTGGATGCTGAGTGGATTCACACTGATCGATTATTTTTTCGAAAATACCTGGCAGATATTCTGTATTTTTAGTTATTTTTCTCATTCCAAAAACCAGAACCATCGATGTAATATTGCATAAATTTAACATTCGTTGTTTTTTTTTAAATGCATGCATCTTAAAAGATTACTTTCTTTTCACGTTAAGCTATTTATTTTTAAAATTATATTTATTTGTTTACTTTTGTTTCGAAACGAGTATTTTTCGATTGGAATTTTGCAGTAATTTATGTGAAAAGAGGGTGAGAAGTTAGGATTGAAGGAGTATTAAAATGGAGGTTTGCATAGAGAAAAGAACAAAGTAATATACTTGCAATATACAGATAATAGATAAATAGAAAATATCGGCGGAGTTGGTGCAAAGTAGAGAGATAAAAAGACAAAATGAATAATGGAGAAATTTGACGGAGATTGAAGCAGAGAAAGAGGGAAGGAACACTAGAAAAATAAAAAATAAATGTAAAATATAAAGAAATAAGGATAATATGTAAAAATAAAAAAAAGAAAGAAGTGGGTTTGGCTACAGTAAATATCTATATGTACACTCGTGCCTGTTTATGTTGTTAGATGACATTAGGAGCGCTTAGCTTTAACTAAACTCAATAAACAAGATCGCTTTTGATTGTAACAGCAGTCATATCAGCAAGCAGTTAAAAGGCATAAAAACTGATGCACTGACTCTATCACTGACTCTATCACTGAAAATAGACAAAATAAGTAATATTTTTAAAATACTCTTCTTTTATGTGTCAAGTATACTCAAGACGTGTACTATGATGGCTGTCCACAACATTCTGTCATTGTTTTTTACCCTTTACCATCCTTTCACCTAAATACATTAAACAGATTACTCGTTGTTTTTCCTTGCTTCACTTGCCGCATTCAGTACATCCTGTGAGGGATAAATTCTCCAAGCCCTCTTTCCTCATGCGATTCAGAAACTTCAACTGTCTATTTCTGATTGCAAGTATAAGCTGCATTATTGTTACTATTTTCTATAAAACTTGTTGTTCATATGTTTTGTCCACTGTATTTTCATTATTGATCAGTCGAGCCACATTTCTGCTACTTCAAGTCAAGTCTCTTTTTAATCTGCGAAAAGATTGTCCAGCATTTAGTGAAACATGGAAGATTAGATATTACATATCCTTTTGTTTGTCTGTAACATTTTTATCTCTTAATATTTTACGTAATATCCTGAGAACATCTTTCGTTAATCCTATGCACCTTTATATTTCTCTTTCATATTTTTCGATAGGTGTCCAAATTCTGAACTTGCTTGATTTTGACATCCCAAATACATAGTTCACACCTCACACAATTTACAGTTAATAGTTCATTTTCTGGTTTTTCTTTGATACCTTATCTAAACGTTCTTTCAGTCTTCCTTCTAAATTTGCTATCATCACAGTGTATTTTATGTCGTTAAGATTATATCCGCCGATAATACATCTTGTTCGGTCTCCTAATTCTCTTAAGATTGTCACGCTATATAAGTTAATTAGATCAGCTGAGAAAACACATCTTTCTCCTCTTTCTATTTTTGTGTATTCATGGAACTCGTTATCTATAAAATTTTCCTAGCAGTTCAAATAGATCTGTGTGCCTTATCTTATACAGTTGAAAATCATATGCACCAGCTTAGTCCTGTGAGACGGTTTGATCTGTGTCTTCTGCATAAATTAAGCACATAAAAATCCACTAGATTTATTTCTGGTGTCATTTTCTTAATGTTTCGCGTTCGAACCAAATATTGGAGGGCAATGAAAAATGGATACTTTACGGGGAACTCAAGCGAACATTGGGCAGGCAAAATGAGCGACTGCTAACAGTGTCAAAGGTTTGTTTTTATCCAGATACTGCGTATGTGATTGAAATTGAATCCTCTGCTATGAACACCTTCCAGAGAATCAGATCATTAATTCAAACAAGCACCGCTCCTGCTAAAGACAATTAAAACAAATAAATGCATGAAATTATGAAAAACACCCAGAATTACTGAAGAGAAAGAGCATAATCTTCCATCATAATACTACACAGCATGTTTATTTTGTGACGATGTTTAAATAGATAAGTATGCAAATATATTGTTTAATAAAATTAATGTGCAAAAATGTCATATTTTTACGTGGCCCAACATTTTCATAGAATTACTAGATTCTAATTTTTTTTGTTTATAATTTGGCCGATAAGCAGAAATTGATCCAGACTAAAATCCAATTCAATGATTAAATGTCTGAGGAAATGAATAAGGTTTTTGCTAAAAACATTTAATCATGGTATTGTTTTTTGTTTGGATAATTTCTGGGTATCTGACGTGTTTTAGAATGCGCTCTTAACCCTAAGTAGGATTCTACAATATTCTAAATCAAAACAGACACAACGAATGTCAAGGAATACATGGCCGAAACATTACGGAAAGAATCAAACAATGAATATAAGAAAATTAATCCGAAGAAAATGACATCGAATGATAAAATACTTTGTCAAGACCAGTATATTTAATTGCAGTATTTAACTGTATGTTGCTTTAACAGAAAAGAAATTGCTTACATCTTATTTGACTGACACCATAGCATTAATATTCAGGTACAGCATACAGTAAGAAAATGTTTTAAATAAAATATAACTGAATCAATTATTCTATTGTGATCATTTTGTCACAGAATATTGATGATTTGCGTTCAGGCTCTATAGCGCTTAGGAGGCGAATCCAAACTTTTGAGAGATAAGTTCTGTGTACTAGATTTATTAATGGTGCGATTTCACAACGCCATTCATGAAATTAGTAATGCTTAATTTTGGCATTATATTATATTATTCTAATAGTCTTCTCAAATAAATGAAGCTTATCTAGCTATTCTAATAGTTCTTTGTGATACCTTGTCAAATGCTTTTGCTTAATCTATAAAACATACATCCTTTCAAATTTGTATTATTCTTTCTGATATCATTCTATACATAAAATCGCATTCCTCGTTTCAGTGTTTTTAACAAAGCCGCACACTTCTTGCCCTATTTTCGGTATAATTCTGCTTCGCTCTCTTTTTTTTTACCTATCCGAAAAACCCAGGGTTAGACAACGATTTGACGAACGAATTCTCTTTTTATCTTTTTTTTTCTTTTTTTCAACATTTATTAATCATCTTCAGAAACATTTCACTCTTCCTATCAAAAGTCACTTAATCAAAGTAATAGTTTGGACTTAGACGCAGTGGAATTCATGAATGCTAAAATTCGTCGGGTAACTGCACAAATTCCCTGTGAAACACATAACTATAAACAGGCATTAAAACGATGCTGAAAATGGAACTGTAAATAATTACCGGCTTATAACGTGCGTGCTTTTGATGCAAAAAAATCATAACAGAATATTGCTGAAAATTTATCGCTAATGTTGTAGTTTGGGTTTCTAGCTACCACCATGTTTCGCGCCTGCATATCGTGTCGATATTATCTTTTAGAACACCTTTTTGTAACATTATTATATGTATATGTTTAATGGTTGTGGTTAGAAATTTAAAAAATGGATTAATTTAAATATTTTTAATAATTCTTCATTCAAAATTGTAAGAGTAACTTTATGAAGAGGTAACCAGGATGTGTGTATTAGAACGAGTTACATGGAAGTTAAAATAGACTTTATAAAATAACAGATGTCACATATTCTGATGAAAATGAATTGTATGTGACTGAAACTAATTAGTTCTTTGAAAAACGGACATAACTGGGTAGGGATAGTGATTTACTGGGAAGTACGCAAGCTACTTATATTTAACTTTGCTATTGAATGATATCAGCGCAAAAAACTAGGAAAGAGAAATAATGAGATTCTGTGGAATTTTGAGATTTAAGCGTCGGATCAACGATATCTAATCAACGTAAACAAAAAAGGTATTAGAAAGTAGATATTGCTGTTTCTGTAGAGTGAAATCAAGAAGAGTGAAAAGCTGAATATCTTGACAAAGGACTAAAATAAGAATTTGGAATATGAATGTACCAATAGTACTCAACATCGATGAATTGCTGCGAACGGTATGATTATTGGTATGATCAGCAAAAGAGAGTAATGGAGTATTAAAAATTGAATGCTATCACTTGATCTATCAAGAAAATTTCCACTTAAATACAAAATAGCAGTGATAAAAAAATTTCCTAAAGAGAGCACACGAGAATTCATCCTCTCATTTACTTTTCCTTAAAGAACTCAACAACGCAAAACAGACACTAGTTAACAATGGCTTTCCTAACTACCTCATCGACCACCAGATTAGACTATTTCTTTCTAAAGTAAATAATAACAATACTGAAAACACAGATAAAAACAATAACATAAATATCGTCTACAAAAGCCAAATGCACGTCAACTATCAGTAAGAGGAATCTTTATTTGGAAATATCATAAAGAAATGCTCTACCCCAGTTGACCCGAACAAAAAAAAATAATTATCTATTACAAAAAATTTAAAACAGCTAACCTTATCCTCAAAAATAACAACACGCCTTGCAAATCAAAACTACAAAGAACCAAAATTATTTTCGAGATGAAATGCCCCTTAAGGTACTGTGTTTCTGATCAAACCAAAATCATAATTACATCGGTCACACTACTACATGCCTATCTAGACGATTTACGTTACACCTATCCGACCACAGCTCCATTAGAGCTCATTTGAACAGACACACAAACCTAAAAGACGCCATCCGAAACATCCTAGTAGAAAATACAAGCAAAATAATCACATCCACGTGTAAAAAAGATTAAAAAATAATGGAAGCCCTAATAATAAAAAAGAAAAAGCCAACACTCAATAACATTAACTACGAACGCAGCCACAATGTACTGACTGTGTTTGGAAAATAAAACATCCCTATAACTCACAACCCATACATTAAGTTAAAAAGTAAAAATAAAATAATCCTTGATAATGGCTAAAATTATAGCCGAAAGCGCTCGGAAATGCAGAAAATTTCAACAGTTTTTATACACATCCAGGAAGGAGAACACTTGTACGAACACAAGAAAAATTAAATAAAAAGCTTAATTCGCGGTATTTTGTCAGTCTTCTTTAACGAAATATATATGTATATATATTTCCTTCTTCCAGGTTTTCAGGTAATATATTTAATCATTTTGGCATCATTTGTCGCAAGAATCACTGAAAAACCCTTTGAGTTATTCAGCTAGAAAGAGAACAGGTCAATTCGTTTGATAAGATCAATCAGTCCTTCAGTAATAGTACCAATATTTATACACTGGCTTCCATCTTCAAAGTTCATTCAAGAACCATCAAGAGAACGACGAATAAGTTTAAAAAAGAGGGAACAGTAGAGAGGAAAACTGGATCAAGAGGTCACAACAGCAAAATGATCATCATTTCAACTTAGAGCTAAAGAGATCAATTAGAAACGATCCAACTCAATCCATAAGACGTTTGACACCTGAGAGAGGAGTTTCAACTATGACAGTGAAAAACACTTGAACATGAAATCGTACGTGAAGCATGCGAGGCACCTTGTTACTCCAGGACAGAAAGTTAGAAGGTTAAAGAGGGTGAAGATCATCTTGAATAAGCTGGATAATATATATATATATATTTGAACTTTATTTCAAACCTTCATGGGCTTCTGATCCTTAGCTATGATTAATCAATGATGAACATGTCATTTTCGTTTATGATCGATTTCATCAAGATTCTTCTGTTAAGCTTTCAGAGTAAATATACATTCGTATGGCTCTACGTAGAGTCCAATAGTGTTATAAAACCTCGGAGAATTCAAGTAAGATATTCTAAGATACAACGTTTCAAAGCTTAATCTAGCAAATGGACAATTTTGCTTTTACACGATTTGGACAATTTTCTTGTTACACCCGGTTATATATATATATATATATATATATATATAACAAGTTTGATTAAAAAATCTGAAAAGACCTGTCTATATAATTATTTATTATATTTTTCCAATTTTCGGATAAGGTATTGCGTATTGTGTTCAAAATTGTGGATAAATATAAACGACCTTCAGCTTAGGAACTGGGGCAAAAATGGCAGGTTAATTTTAACGCCTCCAAAACTAAACTGCTCTCTATTAATCGTCTGAGACAATCCTATGCCTTCTATCAGTATGGCTGATTCTGACCTCCGTGAGAGTGACTCACTGTTCCTTCTTGGGCTAACGTTTTCGGCTGACATGAAATGGAAAGACTATATTGAATTCATTGCTACATCAGTTGCTTGGAATGTTGCTCACTGTGTCGTTCTAGACATTTTTTTTTAATCTCAGAGACTATCTTTCATATCTATAAGTCTACCATTCGGTCATATTTAGAATAATGTCGCCACATATTGTCAGGTGCTCCTGCTCTGTATTTAAAGCTACTTGATAAAAGCCAAAGAATAATCAGCAATATTACTGACCCCGATCTGGCTCTCGGTTTCAATTTGCCACCACCGTAAGGTTGCCTCCCTTTGTATTTTCTATAAATATTTTCATGGTAATTGTTCGGATGAGGTCTTCGCTATGGTGCCTAGACTCTTTGAATTTAAGCGCTCTACTAGACTGATGACGAGGTCTCACCAATTTACAGTTGAGTTGACTAAATGTAACCTTAAATTCTATGCTAACAGTTTCTTTTCTAGCACTTCTCACTTGTTGAACTCCCTTTCGGCACTATGCTTTCCACGCAACTTTAAACATAAAAAATTTAAATACAATGTCAATTGCGATCTACTGTCCTCCTGAATCCTCTTGTTTTGTTCTCTATCCTTAATAATGTTTCTCATTCTAATTCTTCCACGCCCAGTAGCACCTTGTCGCTTAGTGGCTTTACTAACTTGCTTGTGATCAACTCGATTAAAAAAAAACATATCGAGATTTGAGATTAGATCTGGGCAACTGCATAAGTTGCTTATCACTCAATCAACTTGAAACGGTGATAATGTTATACAGATAACATTACTATAGATATTATAATAGCCCATTGATATTATAATAGCCCATTGATATTATAATAGCCCATTGATATTGGCGTAACCATGACTTAGTTTAAATCTAAATATGTTTTCAATGTTGCTCAGGTTTTCTTGCTTAGTTTTATATGTTCAGTACGAAATAAAATGCATTTCTTTAATGGAAACGGAACAAAATATTTATTTCATAGGTAGAAGTACTGAGAACTTTTCGATTCCCTTCCCAAAATAAACCCAAATAATATGAGCTTTGTTCTTGAACAAAAAATCAAGAACATTTCGTCACGTTCTCGTAGATAAGCTAAAATATGGTCAAATCAAATTCATTATGTAAGATTATTTCCTTCAGTAGTGCGTTTTATTATTCTTTAGGCACAAATAACGTAATCGAAAAAGGCAAAGGTAAGATCGATTCTCTGATGTTTCTATGATGAGATTACAAGTTTACAACCGGATGCTATTGATTCACAGTTAAGGTTGTCGGTTGTAGGTGATACAAAGAATATTCATTATAGCACTCGTACTGGACTGTACCATTAAAAATAGAAAAAGAATGGTGCAACGAAGGAGAGGCGCGCATGCGTAGGCTTGCATTTTCAAAATCATTGAACATCCGCAGTTAAAAAGAGTTCGCTTGTTATTCGCGTCGCTGCTCATTCTGACGTAAATTTAATAAACGTACTTGCAAGCTTATACACCCCAGTACACAAGCAAATCACATTCGATTATACACTTATATAATATGTATGTGCACATGGACACATAAATATAGATTTATGCATGCAAAGAATAGTTTAATAATAAAGTATGACACAGATATTCGTACATATTATGGCAGTTATTATTGTTTATTATCTGCAATATTATCTTCTAAATCTTCGCCAAGATAGTGACATTCATACGTAAGTTTTCATTTCCCAATAAAGGGCGTACATTTTGACGTACATATTGCTCTTTCATATGTACTGATGTAAATATCTGTTTCGTGAATCCAATGTGAATATGTGAACCCAATTCTATATATTCAAACATTTTCTTGCTTATATAATCTATAAGGCTAGCAATATGATTCATTAATCCAAAAATAGCCAGTATGTATTGCTATAGATGCTGACTGTTTTATTCCTATCCGTATAAATATGCGCATAAGTTGATATACACGTTATAATGAAATCGAATTGAAAGAAAACTACAAAAATGCATGCAAATTTGTTAAAGTGGTTTTACGCTAGGAGCGTTGCTTTTGGTACGTGTCAATCTGAGTTCGACGTGCCAGGAATGTATTGTCGGGACAGAAACACAGGGAATATCAATTTGAAATCTTTACATGCAATCCTCGGCACGGTAGCTTTCAATTGGTAACAATCAATAAGATAAAATGGAAGTTTCTTGTTTACAACAAAAGCACGAAACAAAGTTCGGCCTTGATCGTCTGTTGCACTCAGGAGAATTGTGAATGATCGAATGAGCTTGATTAACTATAATATGCAGAAAAAAAACCTATTCAGTAACAAACTTCACCTTTTTATGAAATTATATCACTTTCAAATAGTTCAAGAGTACGCTTTCATCTTAATAATGAATATATGCTTTTCTCATACACACATTAGCACATATAGCCTAATACACACATAAGCACATATAGCCTAATACACACATAAGCACATATAACCTCATACATATGCAGACAAAAGTTTTTCAAGTGGAAATTATCTCATAGAGAAGTAAACTGCTGAAGACATTATAATAGAAAAACAAGCTTTTAATTTCTGCTAAGCCGGATGGCATGGACGTGCTTATGTGTATACAAAGGGTTTATTCAATTGTCTGTATATATGTGTGCATGGAAATGACTTTTATATTTGCTTTTTGAATGACTGGCAGCGTTACACATTTAAACAGTAATGGTTATGCTTTCCATACATCCAGCTTTGATTGTGAATGCCTCGGTGATATGAGCAATCAGCATTCGTTTTATGTGTGTGTGTGTGTGTTAGATTATGGAAACACTTTATTATAAACCGATAATAAAAATGTCAAACTGTTCCATTTTGAAGTCTGGAAATTATGGTAAGATTATGAATAGGTATTTTTGTACATGTATGCATGTTACCTTTATATAATTATAGAGTAACGGATGGTTTCGCCATTAGAAGGATGTATAGCACATTTAGTCAATCACATATGACATAAGCAAAGACTTAATACTTAAATTTATATACGCAGATACATTTTCCAGCACTATTCAGGAAGGGAAATTTGTAAATATCTGTCACTATAAAATTAACTTTATTAAAAGAAAAACAATAATAATCGAATATGAAAGCGCCCAAATATGGACAGCTTGTAGGAAAGAAATGATAAAAAGATCAAATAGTAGATATCGATTTGAAAAGACAAGAAACGGGCCAAGTAAATAACTTCCACCTTAAAATACAAAGAGAAAGGAAATAGGGAGAAATGCTTAGGGAAGGAGAGAATGAAAGAGAGAAAGAGAGAGAAAAAAATCAGAGTGAAATAAAGCGAGTATTATTTAACTTGATCCAATTTAATTCAAAATCATGAAGACACACGATAAATAGAAACAATTTCCGTCTTTATGTTTTATACTAAAAAAACTAAAAACATGCATGCGGTTGTGGGTGCATTTATAAGTATAGGAGGCAATTGTTGAATTATGATAAAAGCAAATGCATTAATTTAAACTGATGATAACAAGGATGTGTCTTCTCACCGGAATTATACAAGCTATACAGTGAAGCGATTCTGAAAGAGTTCTACCAGAATTCACTATTGGTGACAACAATCTTACACAAGAGGGTATCAATTCACAATGACTTTGTGTAGCAAATTGGACCCTTCCCCTATTAACTTTTAAAATTAAAAAAATATCGCGCTCTTCAGTGCTTAATGTGTAGTAATATTTAAAAAGAAAACTGAAAAAAATGTTTCATGTCTTGTCGCAGTGCCTATTGTACAACTACACCAAGGTTTGCATGAATGTGGGTATTTGCCATCTTTAAGAGGGTAAATATGTGTATTAGGGAACTCTAGGACGTAAGAATTTATGATTCAGTAAATTTTAGTGTTCGAAAAATGAAATGGGAATGAGAAGCAAGAATTTCAAATCTATACCAACACAAGGTTAGTGTAGCTTTTTTATATCATAAGAAAATAGAAGTTTTTATTAACGTTATATTTTTAAGAACAGTGGTAAAGTATCAAGATAAATTTATTGAATTTAATTACGACATTTACTTTATGAGATAAATTTCTTAATAAATAATATTTCTCATTAAATTCGCAGTATAAAAGTTACGTATATTAGTTATTTACTAGGTGCCGACACGGACTTCCTAAAAATAAATAATTTAAACGTCTTTGAACTTAAATTTCGGTTTGATTTGAAAGATAATGGCAATCCTAATTAAAATAAAAATTAATTTCCATATATAAATAAAGATTTTGGTCATGTTTATAACATTGGCACTCATTATTAATCGGCTCATCGAACCGCCATTGTAGACGAAAATTGCAAATAAAAAATTAAAAAAATCTTAAAAATCAATTATTTATCCCAGAAATATTTTTCAAAGTCATTTAGTAAATTTGAAGATTAATTAATCAGATATTGTAAATTAATGTTTACGTCTAATTAAAAGTTTTAAAAAATAACGTTAATTATGCACTACGTTATTTTTGTAGGAGCCAAAGGTCAAGAGTCAAAAATATATAATCCCATCCCTGACTTAAAAAGCGCGCAAAAAATGAAAATTAAAGAAATACGGGACACCAGCAGTGTAATAATCAAGACTTTGGTGTTTATGTTTAAAAATAAATCATTTATAACCTCATGTAACCAACAGTATAAGAATAAATATTTTATTCTATACGATTAATGAAACTTAGCAGATTTTTAGTTTTTTATACTTCATTAGAAGTATTTTATTTAGTTCAATGGTACTTTTGGCTTTAATGCATAGCTTTTATTTTTTTCTTATTTGATTTTACCTGTTTGATGTAATAAAATATCTAATTGCACTCAATGTGTTTTTTTTAAAATTATTATTATTTAATAATACAACTTTTTATTCTCAAGAATATGGAAACGCTTTGAAAGAAATAGATCGTGGTCATTTAAAAATTCTAGTGGATTCCACAGTTCAGTGGATATTTAATTATTTTATTAACTTATTATATATAATATTATTCTTTCGATAGGGAAACGTAGTCAAATAACTGTACAAAAATTGACAAGTTTCCCCAAATTAAAAACTACACATGAGGTATCGAAAAGAGTGAGGTAAACACCCCACAATCAATATTACCACAAAATTTTCTAATGAAATATTCAATATACAATACATTCATTAATGAATAAGTACTGAAAATTCCGTTTAAATCGGGTAAAATCTTATTTTGGTGGGGGGGGGAAGGTTCAGGGCAAATATTTTAAAACCGGTGTATCGAAAAAAGTATCCATTATTTACGAAGGACGATAAAATTAAAATTCAACATACTTTCTTTTAGAAAAAGTTACAAAGAACGAAAATTATTCAAAAACATTTTTTATCATCAATTTCATTGTTATAGGGAAAAAATATTAATTTTATATTATAAAAATCCAAATAATGACATGTAGAAAATTTAGTTTAAAACTGTTCTGCTAAACAACAGAAATGTAAGAGAAAACAAAGTCATGATGTGTTCTCTTTTAAAACTTGTGGTTATTTTTAAAAACAGCTGTAAAATATCAAATTAAATTTACTGAATTTAATTACGATATTACCTCTCTTTTTTTTTAGCATTTCTTCCCAAGCAAGGCGAAGACGCCACTAGTACTGGGGGTGGGGGTTACAGAGAGTGAAAGTGAGAGAAAAGATTGGGGTAAGGGGGGATTGAGGAAAGGATAAAAGATGAACGGAGTTCAAGACAACAGAACATTGCGATTGACGTTGCATTTACATTTTTGAAGCTTGTACTTATCAGGGAAGCAAGTAGGAGGAATGGAGTTCCACTATCGGGAAGTGCGAGAAAAGAAACTGTTACATTAAAGTAGAAGTGACAGTTACATTTAACTATTTCAATAGTAAAAGTGGGACCTAGATGCCAATCTAGTAGTACACTTAAATTCATGTCGTCAAGGCACCAGGAAAAAAAGCTCATCAGAGCAGTTGCCATGAAAATATTTGTAGAAAAGACAGAGGGAAGCCACATCACATCTGTGAGAAAGTGACTGAATTCGAAATACTAAGTGAGGATCGATTACATTGCAGATCCTTCTTTGGATTTTGTCGAGAACCTCAAAATGAACAGCAGGGGCACCAGACCAGATATTCAATGCATGGTCGAATGGTAGATTTGTAGATGTGTAAGATGGACTCCGACGAGAAAAAAACCTTCTGGCACGACACAGTGAACCAACTTTCTTTGCAGTAGGTAGAGCTATTGATTCAATGTAGTTGTTCCATTTCAAGTGAGTCAAAAACGTGATACGAAGAAGGCACAATAAGACGCCCTCCTGGAATCGAGCATCAACCATGGGTGGCAGGGAAGTTACTCTGTGGTGGTTAAATGGGAGCAGTTTTAATTTTGCAGACATTAAAGTTTACAAACCATTTCCTTCCACAATTAGCAACTGATTGGAGGTCATTTTCGAAACTAGCAGCCAGGTTAACTTTATCAGCGCTGCCGAGTTTACTATTGAGACAGGAGTAAATGGTAGTGTCATCTGTATAGATGCCTACTTGGGAACTGATGACAACAGGAAGATCATTGATGAAGATAAGAATCAGCGTACGATCCATTTAACCAAAGCTATGGAACCTAGTAGTCCCTTCTATTCAACCCTATAATTAGGGGCAAAAGAAACGTATTCATAGCCTTCCCAAGGGTATTTGCACGTAAGTAAATGCAACGAACACGACTGGAATTCCAATTCATCTCTTCGATTTCTCATTCTGAACCGATATCCAATCTTAGTATTCGTTAAGCTTAAACTCGTAAAGTCAAAATACCTAAGAGGAAAGCTCGTTTGAATAATTACCACAATTATTTATAGAAACATACAGGAAGCTAATTTACAGTGATGGTAAAGTGATGGAAAACATTACATATTTTCTTTGGATTTTACCAAGAATATCTAAATACAACGCAGAAGCGCCAGATAGATGTGACAGCAATATTCGATGCATGGATGAATGGTAAACTTATAATTGTGTAAGATAGATTCTGGTGAGAAAATGTTCCTAGCAGCGGAACTAGTAATTGATTCACTTAACTTCATGTCAGCAGCCGCAATGAATCATTCTTCTGGAGGCTAGCATCAGCCATGTTGATGGAAAGAAAAAAAAAGGTTCTTTAAGAGGATTAAAAGAGAGTAGTTTTATTTTTGTGGCGTTAAAATGAACCTTGCCCAAATTAAAAACAGAATCTGCGAGGTGAGACGCTTAACCAATTCGGAACTGATTAAAGACTCTAGTATTAGGTTGGTGCAAAAATAATGTCGTGTTTTGACGTTAAAAAATAGGTCAAAAACCGACATTATTTTTGCACCAACCTAATAATTTGTCAAAAAGCGGTATAAGTTGTTAGGAGGCATTTATTGTAGAGTTTATAGAAAATAGGAGCCTGTTTAGGGCCAGACTTCCTATGAACTATTTCAGCAATACGATCAAGTCTACGTGCTTTATAGGAATTCATTTTACAGATGATACAAATAAACACAAACCGAGTTATATGCATATCACACAGTGGAAAGTCCAGATGATTCAATATATATATATATATATATATATATATATATATGTACTTCACTGTCTTAAATAATAAATGTAAATTAATCCAACGGTAAAATGTACATAGTTTTTTTTAAAAATAAATTGTTTACAGTGATTGCAGCAACGAACTTTCGTTATCACGTGTTACGCTTAAAATCATTGGCCGCCACTCGGACAGGTCATGCGCAATGCTTTCTTGATCTATTCTTAGTATCATCTTGCTACTCTGCCAAAAGGATTTTTTGAGAAACCAAAATAACGAAATGGCTCCCAGCCCCTCCAGAAATTAATGCAATAGAAACCTTGACGACAACATTACAACAGATGTATATATGAGGATGGAAAACAAAGCCAAAAATATCTTAGATGCACTACAAACTGCCGCAAGTAAAGCAGAACAATTAAAAAATAATAAATAAAAAACAGTGGTACTTATAGAATATCAAGGAGTCTACATTAAGATGGGAAATAATATCTTAATAATTGTATATTGTGTTAATAAAAATATCTTTCAATGGCCTCTACCATACTTTACTGTTGGGATGGTAATTATTTTAGATCGTAGGCTCTGTTCTTTTTTTCTACAAACGTAACGTTGCTGGTTATGTCTGAAAAATTCTATCTTTGTTTCATCTGCCCAAATACTATTGCCGTAATCATTATAGTGATCAAAAAACCTTTTAGCGAATACTAAACGGCACTTATTTTCGTGAAATTCACCAGTGAAATTCTTGTCGGGTCAATGTTCTATAAAGTGTTGAGACGTGTACATTTGTTCCAGTTGTCTTTAGATCTTTCTGGATATTCTTTACGCTCGTTTTCGAGTTGACTGAAACTTTATTTTTAATTTTAGTCATCCATCGTGTTGAAATCTTCTCTGAGCAACCAGAGCGCGCAAGCGTTGTTACGATAACAATTTCGTTTAAATTAGGAACACCGAGCAAAAATGGAGCAGACCAAACCACTTGGAAATTTTCCTATAGTTTTTTTCTGGGTGGATAAGATTTATTCAATCTCTTTTCAGATGCTTGGTTTTTTGTAAAATAAATGCATATAGGCCTTCGAAATTGATATTTGCTCATTTACAATATGCAGTATGTATAAGAATGGCTCACTTTTAGTTTTTCTAACCAAACATTTATTTTTTCACTAGAGGTGAAATATATATAGAAAAGTTAGAATTAATCACCGTGGAAATAAACTAATTAATAACATTAATTATCTCTTATTTATGATTAATCCACGTATGAAATTATTTTAATAACGCGAATTGACTTGATGCATATCGTCGATTATAAATAAAAAAATTACTCAGCGAAAAAATGCAAATGATTCTGGAGTCAAATACTTTTGCGTACAAATGTATACAGCGTTTTTTTGTAGTTCTTGAATTAAGTCGTAAAGAATCAAGTCTATTGATTATCATCATCGAATTATTCTGCTTTACTATTGGCTAATTTTGAATGAAGGTGCACATATTCAAGCATGTAAGAACGATCACTTCAGTTTAAATGTAAGAAATAAATGTTACATAAAGTTGAAAAAAATATTTTTTGAATTACCAGTTATTTTTACTTTTGAACTCAACTTGCCTTTTCCTGACAAGGAGAGACTGTTTCTTGTATGACATTTTGCATCAGGTCACTTCATGAGTATGTTGTTTATTTTTGTGGTAATGTCTTTTCGCAATTACTTCCAAAGAAGTTTCTTGAGTTTTCAAAATCAGTAATGCACGCCGATGCACTCGTTAGAATAATATCTGTTAGCCTACGGCAGCGATCTGTCAAGTCACTTGTTGAACCCCCGCTTTGATTTGCAACCTTTTTATTTCATGTGCTGCTTCTGATACAAATGAGAATGATAATCTACATTCCAGTGCAGTTTGACATTTCCACATTCTTAGTTTAGACATGAGAAAATAGCTCATATTGATGTTATTGCTTGTCTACTAATCGTGTCAGTTGTATGAATAGGTCAAAAGTCATGGGAGAAATAAACGACTCGGAAAATCCACTGTTACCACAATAATTAGACTCAGGAAAAAGTAATTCTTCTGCTCTCCTTACCCTTGAGCCAAGCCAGAAAATGTGAGCCCGACATTCACATTTGCATTCAATGGCCTCTAATGAAAGAGACATTTCGTGGCTTTTACTTTCAATTAGGCACGTGTATTCAGATGATGTCATCAGGAGAACACACAGAAAACACAAACACTACCAACATGGCATCAAGTACGAAAGAGATAATACCATATTTGTGCTCCTTCATCTTCTTGAAATTTATCGAAATTCATTAATTCATTCCGTAAGGTATTAGAATAAAACTCTGTACATTTGTCGAATGGATAATTTCAACTTGAGGTGTATGAAAATTTAGCATACTCTCATCCATAGAGGCGATATTAAATGGCCTGAGTCATTATTTGTTCCTTTGAAATCTACATTTGCATCAAATCTCTAATTCTGATATTGGCGGCACCTCAAATTGGATCACACCAACGCAATTCCTCCAAACATTTATCAAAACTTGCCTTGGATTTTGCTCTAGTCTGTGCATCTCCGTATGTTAAATTGTGTAAAATATCCATTTTTTTATAACCAATTACTAATATGCCCCAAAATGATGAAACGATTTCACAAAAGTACAGGGAAAATGGGATCTCCACTTTGCTCTAAGATTAGATTCTATCAAATCAAATAATGAGGAAGCCATTGTCTAAGCTGTTGATGACGAAGAGCTGTTAAGTGGTTTGAATAAATCTTTTAAGTTAATTTGCCATCCGTAACTTTACTATTTCTGTCGAGTTCAGGCAAATGCCAATGATCATAAAATGAAGTCACATTTTCAAATTATCTATGAAAATTTATTAATTCCAGGAATTCATCCAATAAACGCCATAAATATTTCCAGTTACTTTTCTAAACCATAGAGCATTACATGAGTTATGGGCTTCATAATGACAAGCATTTTTGGGAGAGCCGAGTTTATATAAGTTAATTGAATTTTTTTATTATGACGTAATTTACAGATTTACAACTGTACAAACGCTTACATTGACCTGATATTTAACACTCATTCTAAGAGTACCCATGTTTATATTTTACAGCCGTATAATCAAGTTGGATAGCAAGTCATGATCCTGTTTATTCCAGAAAAGAATTTTAAAGATTCGTCATATTCCAAAATAAAGTGTAATTTTCAGTGATGAATATGGAATTATGAACTGTATGGCAGGTCTTGAGGTTGAGTCATTCCTAAAAATGGTCAACCAACACAACTTAAGGCAGAAGTGGCATAATATTTTGTACTATTATTATTAGCAGGAAAAATTATGTTCTTTCAAATTTGATTAAGCTAAAAGCAGAGGATCATTGTAATTCATGAACAAGTCTTTTGAGTGATGCGGATCACAGCCAAGAAGCTTTTAGCTTTATTCATGTGAAACAATATTACTTTACATTGTGCAAGGATTTCAAGGATACTAAGATTTTAGTGAGGCCTGGAGCTATTCGGCTGAATAACTTCCAGCCTTAATCCAGAAATTAATCCAAAAGAAAAAAAAAATATATATATAGTCATCCACAGACAGACTATTTCGATGTATCACAGCTCATCAGTGTGGCTAGACATCCGATGGCTTCAGGCCGGGACCAAAACCCAACCGAGTTAGTATCAGTCGGAGATTCTAATCCGTGTGTGTGTATGTGTGCGTGTCTGTATGTGTTTTCGTGTGTGTGTGTGCGCGCTCGCGCGTGTGTGGTGTGGCGTGGTGTGTGTGTGTGTGTGTGTGTGTGTGTGTGTGTGTGTGTGTGTGTGTGTGTGTAAAGATAGAAAGCAATATTCAAGCAAAGAAGATCTCTGGGAAGCACCAAAAGCTGCTGCAAATGATGCTAAATTCGAAACAGTGGAAATGTTAATCAATTACTGAAAGAGCAAGGAGAAGGAATGTCAAGAAACTCATATTAACTCGTGAAATAATAATTTAACTCGTGAAATAATAATTTTACTCGTGATATAATAATTTAACTCGTGAAATAATAATTTAACATGCTATGTGGGGCATATAGCATCTATGTTTCTTTTGAATTTATTTATAAATAAAAATTTATTTTGCATTTAGTTTGCTTGCGTAATGAAACTTGATAGTACACCCACACCAAAAAAGTTATCAATATTTCTCATGTGGACAGTTATTATAAACTGAAACTCACAATATATTGCCCATATAAACATGTATATCTTGATATTTTAACAACATCGGTTTTATGTCAATAAAACAGATGTCTTGCACAATAAAGTTTGACATTGTCTATATCTCAATATTTATTGCATTAAAAAATACAGTTATGGCACGAGGCCGAAAAAGGGGAGGGGGTTGAGGCTGGTCTTAACTAACTATCCTACACCTAGCTTATCCGATTCACGACCCGTTCATACATTACAATTTCCACATTCACTACAAGAACTCGTCCGTCACCAATCAACCCTCTATGCACCATAATACCACATTCTCACTAGAGAAACCTACAAAACGCGCCCCGTGACATAAAGATTTTATGATGCTGAAATATATATAAAAATCTATGATGAAAAAATGACAGGGGAGGGAGATAAACCCAATAACAAACTAAAATATTAACACAAATCAAATCAAACATAACTGATGTTAGTAGGACCCGTCCAACCCTCAAAACAGAGATCACGCTGTATTTTGCCCATTGGACAAAATCAAGAGGCTCTCTCGCTAAGGGAGTGGGAACAGGGATAAAAATCATACGGGCATGGGAAAATATAAAGCTGACTCAGTCGAGATAAAAGGGGCCAAAAACAAACTGGGGAGGTTGGGAATCTCATAACCAAAGATGTACCCGGGGACAGGCCGGGAACAATACATACTCACATTAACTAGGTACACAAAAGCTTGTCTAACCTAACCAAGGGGAGGGCTCCACAGAAAAACACCCCGATGTGACGTAGGCTTGACCTAAAAGAGAAAATCAAGGCTAGCCCCGTTCACACGAACCAAGCTCGCCTCAGTCACCCACCTTTCGCTGAAGACTGTCGAATGCAAGCGTTTTCTATCAGTTCTAATCTTCATCTTGAGCTGATGCTCAAAGATCAAATTAGGCTCTGATGAGAAAGACCGTTGCCTCGCAAAACTTCCTTCGTTCGCGTCGTCCAAATCACCATTTGGGCCGTGGCTAGCAGCGTCAGAAACACCATACGTTTCACCCCAGAATACGGGGGCGACACATTGTCACACGCGTATGCGCGATCAATGGGCACGAGCTTTTCGGGAGCGAGACGAACCGTCAGCTCACCGACATGGTCCCATAGGGAGCGGACCCGAGGACAATGGTAGAAGGCGTGCGAAGCCGTTTCTTCTAAACCAAGGCCACACTGTTCACAGAAATCCGCCAAGACCCATATGAAGGCCTTGTCATTGAGAGGCAGCCGATTCCGAGCCAATCACCAGCTAAGCGAAAACTCAGGGTTACTGAGATAATCCGCCGCTGGTACCAAAGACAAGTAAGAGCGAAACTCCTCCTCCGACAAGTCGTGCTCCTCACGTAGAGAATCCTTCGCGACCCCCTCCACTAGAAGACGATAGAAAACCTTCCTAGGCCGAGAAAGGTCACTGGACCGAGGAACAGCCAACAAGGCCGACCGACATTCGCGAAAACCGATTGATCCCGGGCTCTATATCTCAATAAGAACCAGTTATCTCCCTATAATTATTTTATCGGGTCTATTTGCGTAACGCCGTGTAACCACCTCCGAGTAAAAATGTATTCTTCCGCTCTTAGGATAAAGAAAAAAAATGTCATAAACGTTATCACCTTCAATAGAAAGTAAGGAAAGAAAATTGAAGCGGAAGAGTGAACATGCAATGCGGAATCTGAGTGAAAAACGGGAGACAGTGACAGTCATTTTTTTCATTCAAACTCCACTCTTGATATATTGCTAAAAATTTAAATAAAATTAATATTTTAAATAGAATGAAAATGATTTTTATGATCAAGATATTAAGTTTAATTATTTTGCAATATGAAATATATTTTGAAGCATTAAATATGCATGCGTTGTTTATCATTGTTAATTATACTCTTTATACTTTTTGAACTGGTTGACAATCTATCTGTAATTTTCTCATGGACATTTCTATGAAACCTTTCCTTTCACTTCGTGAGGTAAAGAATAAAATAACTGAAAGTAAAAGAGGCTACAAGAATATAGTTTCCAAACATGTTCTTTAGTATTATTTCATGGTTCTCTTTCAACTTCCAACAATAATTGTTTCAAAAATAAGACTTTTCATGTATCCTGCTAGCATAAATTAATATTATTTAAAAATTATTGAGTGGAACATTATCAGTTCTCCAATAGAAATTTAATCTAAATTCAAAAATTAATTTCTCTGATCCCTTGTATATCACGCTAAACAACCTTCCACTTTTTTTATTAAACAAATATAATTTAATCTATCTTTTGCTGATTATTTTAAAAGTGCCCATGTCCTCGTCCTCCCCATTGTCTTTGTCTGTATTTCTGTTTCTCTGTCTCCCTCTGTCCTTCTATCTCTCTGTTTCTCCCCCCCCTCTCCCTCTCTCTCTATTTCTCTCACTCTCTCTCTCTCTCTCTCTCTCTCTCTGAAATGTGCATATAATCAGATGTCTTGGTTTGGACAAGATAAAGGATTTATGAAGATTAATGAAATCTAAACTAAAGAAAAGAAAATATTTGAAGTAGAAAATTGATTTCACTCGATAAATATTTTATTTAAAAATGACTAGCACGCTAGAAGAATTTATATGAAAAGATAATTTGATGATTAATGTTGCACGGCTTCATATCAAATTGCTTTTTAGGAATAAATAACCAAGCCTATTGAAATTTTTAATGACGTTAAACTGGATTATAAACTCAGAATGTTATTACTAATATCAAATTCTTATGGAGACAAAAAAAGAAGAAAAAGAAAATCGAAACTGAATTATGCAAAGGAAAATCAAGGATAACCTATAAATGCTTTGCAAATCTCAACCGCTTTTCATTTCATATTAATGAAAACATTTTGAAAAAACATTTTACTGACAGCTTATATAAATGATCGCAATTACAAAATTGGTCTTCCGAAAGTTAAGGCTACAAAACTTTTTGCCATGGAGGGTCAGCCTATAAAAATGGTCATTTTTCACCAACCTATTACCAAGGCAAACTTATTACACGCCTTCCATCTCCATCATCGCGACAAAGCTGGGAGCGGTTTAAGACTTTAATTTGATAGCGTCATAGCATCTGACGTCCGACTGGATAGACAAATATTCAACAGAATATACAAGGCTATTCAAGATTTTGATAGACGATATAAATATGTTTGTAGCTACAAAAGCCGTACGAAAGTTACGAAAAATCAAAATCTACAAAGCCATTGTGCCGCTCCCCTTTCGATATGATAATGCGCCTACTCGATAGCGCGCGCTTCCATCAGCTTTGCTTCCACACCATTCTAAAAGTGCATTGGGTAACCAAGGTCAATTTCAGTGGACTACCCATTTAACAAAAATAAAGAAAAGTCCAGTGAGACTTCTATTTTGAGGAATTTCGTTTCGTTACTGGTTCATGCAGAAAACATTACTGCATTCATTTAATATCAATAACCCGAGCATGTCATTAATTCATTACATCAGAATTGTGCACATGCGTAGAACTGTCATTATTTAATACGATAAAGTAACGCAAAATAAATTCAAGCAGAAAGTCGTTTGCTTCATCAATCATATTTAGCATATCTTCAAAATTTCCATTGATATAATGATTGAAACATCATTATAGCACTTTCTCAATGCTAGGATATAATTAAAAAAAGACCTTAATGCAAGTCTCTCAAATTTATAATCAGAAAATGAAACAAATTAGCTTTATGTGCAGCGAGCGTCATTGCTAATTGTTATATAGTAATAAAGTGTCGCTGCCGACACTGGAGTTTGAACACAGATCACCAGAGAGCAAATATAAGCGATCCCATTTTGAATAAGTAGATCACGTGATGATAAAGGAAATGCATATATGGGAATTAGCGTGGCGTCTAAGGGATCACTCATCGAATTACATTGGAAGTGTGCTTGTTAAACTCTCTGCCTCCGGACAGAGAGGATCCCCAGACGAGGCTATGTCGAAGGACAGAGTCTCATCTCGGAAGGCAGCTACCCGACCCCGTTTTTACGGGGTATACGGGAATTTTTGGCAGAGCTTACGGACTCAGAAAACCCCACAATACACTCGGTCTTGTGCCACATCCGACCGCGTGGGGTGGTTAGTGAATATCATTACTATACGGATCACTATTCAGTGGTTACTTTTCGAGTGAGTATTATCGAACAAGTACTATTAGTGCGAGTGTTATTCGAAGGCGTCTGACACCAGTATTATTCAACGGCGTTACTATAGTTGTATCTGTGATTACAAAGTCTCCACTACAACGAGCATTACGAAAGTGACAACGAGTATTCGTTTACATCACAAAAGTGGCAACGAGTGTTCGTTGACATCACAAAACTAATGATGGCTATTAAATATGCATCTATCTATTTTTATCTTCTTCAAAATATTCTATGACATTTTAAACAGCCTAATAGATTTCTGGGCACGTGAAACCATTACTGACAACACTTTTTAAATGTGAGTCAATAAATATTTCAAAATAGCAATAAAATACACTTTTGGTTTATGTAATAGATGTTTGTAGAGTCGTATGCATTTATAAGACCAATTTTCTATTTATTTCACAGATTTTAGATATAAACGTTTTTCTAATTCCAAGTTTATATATATATGTGTGTGTGTGAATGCACAAATTACTTAGAACACCCATGATGAATGTAATTTATATCAAAATAAAAGATATGATAAAAACTCGATTTAAAATTTTACATTTCCACTATATTTTTTAACTGTCCTGGTCAATGAAGTAAATTATTTTATGTCATTTCTTGGTTAAATCAAATTATTGCCATAACACATACGAAAACGCACATATACAAATATATGGTTGCAACAATGCATTCGCCATTCTGTATTTGCTTTGCATGTTCATTATTTATTCAGTTGGTCTTTCCCGTAAATAATGTCAGGTCCTTCCATTGCTTTGTTGCTTGATGTCACTGTATCTATCCTTTTTTTTTTTTTTTTTTTTTTCGATATTCACACTTCTGAAGAATGACATTTTATGAAACCGTCAACATATTTCCCATGATGATCAAATAACGTTAGCAATGAACCCTAAAATTATAGCTTCTGACCATGTATGAATGAATCCTATGTGCGTATGTTTACACGTGTTAATGTGCATTGTTTGCTCTTATTTTCATGTGTTTAAATGCAGAGATCTATTCGTTTGCATCTTTGCGTTTAATTTTAAGAATAATACTAATTTATGAGAAATATTATTATTTGAATTGCATTAAAATGTCCATAATTTCAATGCGCCAAAAGATATTTGTTTATTGGCCAGGGGGATATCAGAGATATGTAAGAATGAAAAGATTATATGTTTTCATATAGTTTGTATTGCACGCATGAACACACAAACGAATGCACATATGTACTCTCTTTCTCATCCCCCCATATATACATATATATATATATATATATATATATATATATATATATACATATACATATACATATACATACATATACATATATATACATATACATACATACATATATATATATATATATATATATATATATATATATATATATATATATATATATGGGTAAATGAATGACAAAATGGAAAAAGATAATAAAGATTAATAATGGCCTTATCGATGGAGTCTTATATATGCAGCGATGCATAAGAAATACAACTGCAGGTTACAATTCTACCCTCGGAAATTGCTGACGATACAGGTACCATCAGCTTTAACTTTAATTCAAAGAGAAAGTAATTTATTAAAGCAAAAATGTATTGAAAGTGTACTAATTTCGGAATCTTCCACTGTGTAAATTTATGTTCAGGATCACACAACAAAACATTCTTAATAAAAGTTACTGTTGATACATTGTAGGATAATAAAAACAACAGCAACAGAAATAAAAACAGAAGCAAGAGAAAGTTAGGTTATGCATCTCTATATATAGATATATTTAAAATTTGCTGTATTTTTGAGGGAATAATTCTCAGAATCGTTGATAGAGCATTTATATATATAAGTATTTTTACATAGAAATCAACTCTGTTTCCCGCCTTAAGCGATCATTAAATGGTCTGTCATATATATCAGCAATTTTGTAGTCCTCAGTGTGATAATGAAGAATATAATACGCATCGTTTTAAACAACAAATATTTATTTTTCAATATAACCTTTTTCATTGTAGATCCACTTAATATTGAACATTAAACACAAAAATTTAAGATTTAATAACTATGTGTCATGTTACGAACTTATTGATTCATCCACCTATATATATATATATATATATATATATATATATATATATATATATATATATATATGCGTGTGTGTGTGTGTGTCTGTGTGTCTGTAGGCATAAAAATATGTTGATCGTAATTAATTCACTTTGTAGATTATAGCTTTACTTTTTAAATTTATTTTGTTATTTTTAGTTGATTAATTTTTTGTATGAATATTTATTTATTAGCTCTGATTAGTTTATTTATATCTAATTGGATGTATGCCTTGATAATTTTTTAACCCCTCATACCTAATATTTAATAGTTATATTTTTACGTTACCCTACATGTTTTCCATCTAATGTGGCTGTTATATGAATGGGATGTACACGTTTGTGTGCAGGGTTTGTTATTTCTCTAATTTTTGTGCTGTATATACAAGTTATATTTATTCCTTGGACTCATAAGCTTATTTATTTGTATGCATGCATTTATGTGCATGTATGTTTATGCATATATATTTATATGGGCGCGTGGCCGAGTGATTAGAACGTTCGCTTTCTGACCATGAGACCCAGGTTAGAATTTCACTATAGTTTATTTTGTTATCGGTCTGGAGGAAGGACAATCCCAGCGTGCGGCAAAGTGCCTGAAAACCGGGTAGACGGAACACTTGGGGCCGTCAATAGCTGCGCTAGCACGAAGTCACAAGTCACAAGTCACAAGTCACAAGTCACAAATCATCGTGACTGACGGTTTGAGTATGCTGGTGTTTTTCAGATTGTTGATCATTCTGGATGACACGCTCTCTCCCTGAAACTGTAACTAAGGTCTACTCAGCATAGTTGCAGTATAAACCACATGTTGGTTCTGTGGGTGTTGAACAAACACAAATGTGCCTGAGCAAGTGTCTAAAATAGAGACTGGCTTGCCACCCTAGTAGACCTGTATCCTCGAATACGAGTGGTCGGCTATTATATATATGTGTGTATGTGTGTGTGTGTTTTTTTTTGTGAACATTGTATCAAACATTGTGATATGTAGATATTAACTTGAAGTATTTTTTGCAAATACGATTATTCTCATACAACTCTATCTATCTATCTATCTATCTATATATATATATATATATATATATATATATATATATATATATATATATATATATATACCAGGATAATATATAACTACGCTGACATTATGATAACCAGATATATTATGATTCAAAATTGTGTAACGATCAGTGCATACTAAGCATCTAAAGACTGTGTCGTGCATGAAACTCAGAGTCGTTCTAGCGGTGAGGGATAATAGTTATATTTATTAATATATACTTAATAGATTCTGTTATATTACATTGAGCACTGTTTTATTAACACCAGCATTGTGTATAATATTATAATTATATAGTTATACATAGAGAGAGAGAAATTTTTAGATGTAAATAATTCTATTTATAATTTATCTCTACCTTTATAATTCGATGTAAATAATTTGTGCGGATGCATGTATTTTTTGTTCATTTAGTTACGTTTATTTAAGTACAAAATTAAAAAAAACGACAATATCCGTATAAAATATGAACTATTCCAAAATTATGACAATCAGATATATTTAACAGAATAGAATAATGGCAGTTTTAATTCAGCACCTGAAGATTGCATTCTGCATGAAACTTCGAATCGTGCTATCGGCGGAAAAAAAAACATGTATATTTTATTAATGTATAGTTTATAGCTCGGTTATATTGAATTGCGCTCTAATTTATTAACAGCAGCACTCAATATGAGATATTATATATATTTATATATATATATATATATATATATATATATATATATATAATAAAAATATAATTTTAAGGTATGCTATATTTATGAGTAAAAGTGTTCAATATCAGAGATATGGCGTATGTAGATATAAAAGTGGACACTGTGGTCAACATTGAGTGGTGACAATCTGTTTTATGCTTGAATGTAATCTTCAGACCTGAACATTTCATTCAAGCATGAAACAGCATCGTCGCATCGGGATTGAGACATGTGTCGACTTTTACATATCTCTCTCTCCCTATCTCTCTCTCTCTCTCTCTCTATATATATATATATATATATATATATATAAAATATATATATATAGAGAGAGAGAGAGAGAATGGCATAAAGGGAAATAGCAAGCAAAGAAAGTGCATAAAAATATATTAAAGGTATCTATACATGTACATTAGTTACGATTCGCTTATAAATTAACGTGTTTAAATGTATTATAAACATTATTTGCTTTCCTTTTTGGTATAACAAAACTTATGTGTATCGTATATTGTTAAGGATAGTTTTATTTGAGAAATAAAAACAACTTTGTAATTATATATATATATATATATATATATATATATATATATATATATATATATATATATATATATATGAAGGTTAATAAATGATTGGAGTTATGCTTATATGAATGCTATGAATTTTTTACTTTAGAAATTATGTTTCACCATTTTATAAAAATAATTAAGTCTTAACTTAAAATCTTACCTTTGGTTTGAACAATTTTGGTAGCATTTAAAATTCTACCAAACCCCAAAATGTAATAAAAGTTATTAACGAAAATTCGTATACTTTACCATTATGGTGTAGGCGACATTTTAAAAAACATTAATGTTATATACACAGATATTTCATTATAAATTACAAATCCGGCGGAAGCAGTGAAGTGTTAAGTGACTAACAAACTTGATCATTTTTTCACTATATTGTTCGGTATAGATCAACAGGAATGTTAATTCATAAAATGAACAGATAATGAATTAACAACCGTAGCACGAAGTTGAAACATCATTATTATTTTTTCAATCATTTCAGCTCAAGCAAGGCGATAATGCCAGTAGGATGCAAGGGAGTTACTAGTGGTAAAAGAGAATAAGAAGACTTTAGCGAGAAATGAGGAGAAAGGTACAATAAAGGAACGGTGTTCAGCAAGATATAAGAACGATGGCGTTGCATTTAATTGTTTGAAGATTGCAGGTGACAGGGAAACAAGAAGACAGAAGGGAAATTCCACAGATGGGAAATGCGAGAAAAGAAACTATTAGAATCGAACAGACGGTTGTATCTCACTAGTTCGACGGTAAAACAGTGAGACCTAATTGACAATCCAGTAGCTCGTTTAAATTCTTGCAGTCAAGGCACCAAGGAGAAAAGCTCATCGGAACAACTTTCATGAAAATATTTGTAGAAAGAGACAGAGAGAAGCGACGTCGGTGGGAAAGTGACTGAAGTCGAGATGCTAGGTCTTTGTATTTTGTCAAGAATCTCAAGATATATATATAATAGGAACATATAATAGGAACACCCGACAAAATATGGTAGCAGTATTCAATGCACGCTCGAATGGTAGATTTATAAATGTGTAAGAGGGATTCTGACGTGAACTAACTTTTCTATCAGGAGACCATGCAACTGATCCAATATAATCACTCCACTTTATATCAGTAGAAAATGCGAGTCTAAGAAGGCGCAAAATGTTGCTCTCCTGCATCAGCCATGTCGATGGTAGGCAGAAAAACTTCTCTATGATGATTAAATGAAATCATTTTTGTTTTGGAGTTATTTTTTGTCCTAATTGGAGATCTTTTTGAGATCTGTTGCCAGATAAATATTCGTCCAGAGACACCGCAGCTGCTGAGCTTGTGGAGAAGGTCAGCTTGTCAAATCCTATTTCGTCGATCTTGTTTAAAACTTGATAGACAAATTCAGTGATAGTTGTTAACATATCCGCGGTAGACCTGGAAAAACGAAAGCCATATCGTATAACCGAAAAGAGGCTGTGTAAAGTGAGATGCTTAACCAATTCAGCGCTGATTAGATCCTCTCGTACTTTGCCAAAAAGAAGTAAGAGACTAATTCGAGGGTTCCCCAGATTTCTTAAAGACAGGAACTACAGAGGAGGAATTCCAACAAGCTGGAAAGCAAGAAGCAGCGAGGCATTTATTGTGACGTTTGGCGATAACAGGGGCAAGTTCAGGAGCACATTACATTAGGGAAATTGCTGAGTTACCGTTGAATGTGCAATTCTTGTGGGAATCTAGTTTAGAAATGATAGCAGAAACCATGGACGGGGTCATGTGTATATTATTCAGTAGAGATTTTCTTCTAGGGGGAAATCTGGCAAAGATACTCTTGATGAGTCGTCAGTGGAGTTAGAAGAGAGGTTAGGATATTCATAATAAAAGCATCTTACAACAATAAGAAAGATTTATGATTCAGGACGAAAACTAAAGCAGTTATACAAGTAAAATACACAATCTCATTAACACACGGAGTCTAAAATGAGAAAAATAAAAAATAAAAATATTTAGAATTGTTCTTTTTATTTAATGCTTTCATATTCGAATCTGAGAATTTCATGATGCGATTTATAGTTAAAAGTTAGCGTCAATTTTAAGAACAAAAATCAATTGAAGAATATAAATAAAGTTTCCTTTTTAGATTATCCTTAACATAGAATGAAAAATGATTTTTTTTAAAAATTGTAATGAAATCTCGTTCCCAGTCGGCTTATAAAGGAATATACGTGAAACTAAATTACTCAAACTGATAAAGAGAGAAACACTAACAGATATCGACCCTATCTGTGGCTTCTATTTTCACTCATAGTGTTTTTTGTGAACGTTGCCTTTTCATTACTTCTGTCAAAACAGAAAGATTCAGTTAATGACTTAATGGAAAAGAATTAATACTGACCCTGCATCTTATGCTCATCGCCGATATTCATATTTTCAGAAACAGTACAAGATTAGTTGAAGATAATCAAGTAAACAGCAGCATTTAAAAATGAAAATAAAAGAACAATGAAAGAAAAAAACAAATTTACACTATTTTTTTACTGTAGCTTAAAGGTATGTGGAAAAGAAAGACGTTAGGATTTTTTTCCTTTCTAACACATTATCATCAGCTTTGGAAACAAAAATCACCACACTAAGGGCAGCATTGTACACATCTATAGAGGCACATGTATACATATACATGTGCTTCTATACATGTGTACCTATTTTGCCTGGATGACCCAACTTGCGTCATTATATATTTATGACATTAGAAATCATGTATATTTGAAAGCTGAAATTGGATAATTTAAGTTTGTAATTTGTTTTGTCACTTTTCGGGAGTTACTTTTTTTATGAAACAGTGTGCATTAACAAATATATCCAATTAGTTTCAGTTTCCCTATAATAATCTATATAATTTTTACAATTATAAATTATATAATGATTTTCCTTGTATTCAATATCTTAGACTCTAATGCTACTCATATTTAGTAGAGATATTTATCTGATGATTACAACAGATTTAACAACAATGAACAAAACGACACAATCATAAACCATAATAATTTTATAACTAAAAAGATTTTTGAAATTGTGTTAAAATCAAGATCTTAAAACAAGCCACAATGAACTGTTTCTACAATTTGATCTGTCGAATATCATGGTTCGCGATTTAAAGGGTTTCTTATAATAATTTTACAGTTTTGAATATTCTTTTGGAAGAATACATCACTCCTTAGGTGAGAATAATTCTGGGTAGAAACTATTTTGAAACTCAGGTCAATTGAAGAAAAAGGAGAAACAGAATTGTGTAGGAATTGTTCAATTTCTGAAAGCAAAGCTTTATTTCTGATACTTCGTATTTTTCTGTTTTTCAAAGAAATGCGTTCTCTATATCTCATATTGGATAAAATGATTGCGTATAGCTGAATCTCCATGTTCCTCTGATGCTATTTCCTCCAAATGTAAAACTTCAAACAACTTTATGAGTACAATCATTCATAAGCACATGCATTTTATTGAGAGAATTCTATATAAACCCTAAATACTCACAGTGTCACAAAGAAAAATATTTTCTGTATAACATTTGCAATAACTTATGTCAGGATAACCTTTCCAGATTTACTTTACTCTTACAAGCCTATTACCCCAACACCGTTGTTTAATCTTAAAAATATACAGTTATGATGAAGACTTTTATCTGCACTGTTAACTACTTGTAAAATATTTTGATGTAGTGAATACGATTATTTTTATCAATAACGATTATACTCAAGTGAATAATTATTTTAGATACTTTAATTCTTTATATATGTGTGTATGTGCGCGTGCATTAAGTTCTACCGACTAAAATGACATCTACATTGTATGTGATATTTATGTGTGCATTAACCTTTGTTTTGTCTAGTAAATAGGTTTTACTCACTGGTAATCAAGGAACAGTAAATTGTAATGATTACCCGTCACTGCATGCTGCTAAAATACAGAAGAGATCATAAGAAATAGTTTTACAGTGAATCCAGGTCTATCGAGTGTCGAGACATGATTTTTATCACACTGATAATCATTGCTTATGAAAATTAAAACATTTGTGTAATTAGACCAACGTTGGTAACACATTCGATATCAAACCCTTGAAAAGATAAATAATTAGATCATTTAGTTTCTATCAATCAGAAACACATTAAGCGATCTGGAAGACTGTCCAGAATTCGTTTTGAATATATCATGAACTGTTAGAAAAGAATCTTATGATTCGTCAAATAATTGACTACATTTTGCTTAGATAAAATATAAATAATTTATGCTACTGATAAGAACAAAAAGCAGTAGTGCTTATTCAGTGAAAAGTTTATGCCAGAAATAAAATAGATTTTTATTATTAATTATCTTGTGCATTTAATGAAATATGGTATGAATTTTTTTGTGTTCATTCTCTCAGAACGAGACGACGACTACACATTTTTTATTATCAACAGCTTTAACGAGAGAGAACTAAAATGGAGTTAAAACATTTAGCCGAAAGATGTCAATTTATAATATGACAATGCAAATCACCATCGAAATCCCAAAGATTAATCAGAAATCAGACTTTTTCAGCAAGGGATCAAAATCAAACTCAATGTACGGACAGTGATCCACTAAGTATTGGGTAATTGACAGAGTCAACAAATGGTATTAGTACAAATAGTAGAAAACAGAAAAAGAAAAGAATAAATCTGATAGCATTAAACTAGGAAAAGAGGACACGATGGAGAGTGGATATTAATATAGCAGTGGAATGTATGAGGAACACAGTAAAGTAAAAAATAAGAAAATGCCAGGTCCTTTCCTGGGTACCAAGAAATATTTAATTGTGAAAAAGATAAATACAATTGTCAGGTAGTGGATGACGATGTTTCTGTATTATGATAAATCATACTTTACTTTAAAAAAATGTCCAATTTCTCATTTTGGAAGATCCTTATCAGTAAATCAGTCCTTTATTTAACTCATATATACGAGAGGGAAGTTCTTAAAGATTGGAACTACGGAAAAAATTTCCAACAAGAAACAACAAGATATTATTATTGAGTTTATTATAGAGTCAGTTCAGAAGCACATTTCTCAAGGACAATTGCAGGGATACCATCAAGCCCACATGCTTTGAGGGGATCCAGTTTAAAGATGATAGCAGAAACGATGGACGAAGTTATGTGCGTATTACACAACAGAAATTCAGTTCTAAGTGGAAAGTCAGGCAAAGATACTACAAGAGTAAATAGAATTGGAAGAGCATTTACGAGCAAAAGATCATTATATCTTATTTGAGCGAATTGAGGAGAGATAGAAGATTCACTCTTATTTAACATACTATTACAGAGCCGCCAGTAGTCAGGAGTACCAATCTTATTAGAGGTCATACGGTACTTTATTCTGTCCAAAGAGATGTCTGTTGTAATCAGAACTATGACGCTAGTACCACGGAAAAAAGTAATAAAAAGCTATAGCTGATGAACAGGAAGTTATGAACAAAAGAGAACATTTGGGTTTCACCCGATATTTCCGAGTAGGTACAGAAGCACCGATACCCGCTATTACCCAAGAAGAAACCCTAATGACACAATTCTCAATAGGAAGGTTCAAAATGTCAATCCAAGAGGTGATTCGAAGAAAGTCATAAAATGAATCACAATATCAACAAATACTACGGCAAGATTCGAATTGCCAAGAGGACATATTTGCAATAGACAAGGGCTAGGAGAAGTGGTAAAGAATAAATCAAGTAAAGAAGCACGTTGATCAGTCTTAAGGAAACAAGTAGGGAAATCCCCTATTAGACTGAGAGACAGAAAAACAGAAAAAATACTGCCAACATCAGTGAGAATGATCAAGCTACTTGATATGGTGAGCATTAAAATCATCAAAACCAAAGCTTTCATAGATAAATGGAGAGAGAGAGAGAGAGAGAGAGAGTGAGAGAGAGAGAGAGAGAGTGAGAGAGTGACATTTCTATACTGTCAGATATTTCGCTTAATATGTTACAGTCTTGAGAAGAAGAGGAGCGATAAAGTAAAAAGAGATAGATAACTGAGTGTAATAAAGAAAGTCGAAACCAGATGAAGGAATCATTCTGGAATTCAAGAGACGATTCCCTTACCAGTGGAAGGTTTTGCCGAATGTAAACATCAAGGCCATGTATATGTATCATAGAATCTTTTAGACAAAGATGAAGATAGCTTGGAACAGAGAATTCATTGGTATTGATAGAAGAGTTTAAATTAGTTTCACAGTGCTAAGATATCTAGAGAAAGTTTCAAGAGAAATAGTATGAATCTCACAATATTAGAGAAAGAAAGGTTGAGGAGGGTAGCGATTTTTGTTGTTTACTGGTTTACTCGTATTTCTTTATCTGTCATAAGAAGAAAAAAGGCCCAAATAATTCTCACTGTCCATCGTCTATGGCAATACAAACCAACTGGAATGTGATTAAGACTAAAGCATAATGTGTCTTTAGGTTTGCCCTCTGGAAATACATCCAGGGACACCTATCTAGGAGCGACATGCCACTGCAATTTACTTGGCCAGCTAATGAAATTTAGTCAGAATATAATTCCCCCAATATTGTTTTATGTTGGAAAAACCAATATGAAGATCAAATTTATTTATGATCTTTCTCCTTTACACTTACTATTGTGTTATTTTTTCTTATTTTATTTCTTTACGTATTCACTAATTTTCGTATAATCTTTTATTTGCTCAGATACAGTTGAATAAAATACGTACACTACACAATTTAAGTTTTAATACTCTTACAAGATCAAAAGATTTATAAATCATTTATAAAATCGAGGCAGTTTTATTTATTTCAGTCTGTTTTATATTTTGACAACAGTTCTTGCGTTTAATGTGCACTTGCTAATCGCATACAAGAAAGTATTGTTCACAATTTCGATTTATTTTTATTTTTGTCATTACTCATTACACTTTATCCCTCTTTTTATCTACGGGTTTTAAACTCGCTTCTATAATTCGTATGTAATGGTATGTGTATTTTGATATTTTGGTAATTTTAAACTAAAAAAACATTAAAATCCTTAAAGTCAAATACAATAGTAAAGCAAAAAATCATTATCTTAATGTAATTTGTCAAATAAAGCAAATAAAAACTTTTGTATGACTTATGAATTATTATTAATGATTCATATTTTAGTTGTGCAAATGGACTGAAGACGATTTTACCAAATTTAACATACCTTGAGAAAAATGACATCTGCATATCAACCGAACTTTATCTAAAAATTAAATTCGTCTTAATTGTAAAATATGGCTGCAAATCTCAGAAAATAATGATAATATTAGGATGATTTTATTTATATACATATTATCACAAAATTATATTTCCTCATCTCAAAGAATTATAAAGCTTTTACATAATTACAATTTTATTTATTATTCAGGACGCTTCTGTGTTCATCTTTGAAAAACGAGTTGCTGACAAACTTCATAAACCTCGTCGACGAGAGACAGTTGCCGAGATTTTGCGACGAGAAGTACAACAGCTTCAGAGAATTAAGCACCCCAAGGTACTTCAAGTGATACACTCAGTCGAAGAATGTCAGTAGGTGTCTTTATTTATTTCATTTGATACTCTCCTTGGCCTCTTTGTTTATTACTTTTTAATGCACGTAGGTAAAGAACAGCAGTGGATTATTCCATATTGCTTATATCCATCAAATGAAATACTTCTACCCGCTTCATTTCTCTTTCATACATCTGAGATTTTTCATTTTCTAATATTTTCGCTTGAACAATGAAAGCAAGTATCCATATGTCTTCCAGAATCTGTTATAGATAAAAAAACTAAAAAAAAAAACTAGTCAGTAATTATTTCCATCGTACTGGTTATGTAGCAAACAGAAATTTTGTAATAATAATTACTGACTAGTTTTTTTAAATCAAGTGCGAAGAAATACAGAAAGCATATATATATATATATATATATATATATATATATATATATATATATATATATATATATATATATATATATATATTTAAAGTTATGTTTGTTGGTACAAAATTTTATCACTGCCATGAAAAGACAAAAATTAGTTTTATTATTACCCACTCATGATAATAAAAAGTAAAAATGAAAAACGGACTAGCTAACCGGTTTTGTACCTCGCTCAACAGAGCTAAATCGAGGTAAATAGAGTAAATTATATAATAATAGAAAAGAACAATGGACAAAGTTTATTGATGGGGGGGAAAAAACATTTTTACTTTTTATTATCATGAGGGGTAATAATAAAACTAATTTTTCTCTTTTCATGGCAGTGATATATATATATATATATATATATATATATATATATATATATATATATATATTCACACACACACAACCCAAGAGGTATTACTATCAATTATGGCGCCGTTGAGATCATCAAAAACTCAGGAAAAATAAACTATGTTCTTCTTTTGCAGATGTTTTTCTTTTCAAATATCTGAATAAAACATTCATCTTTTCCGTTTGCATACACTTAACGCACACACACATATTCCACATAAAGAAACACGCACATGCACACAAGCAGACACACGCACAACTCCACACACACACACACACACACACACACATATATATATATATATATATATATATATATATTTATATACACACGAATACAAGGTTGGTATAGATGGAATAAACATCCCGTAACCAAAAACACTACTTTTAAAAAAGTGCTCAATACAGAGTCGAGAGAATAATATTTATTTAAAATATCAAGATCGCTTGACAAAACACCAGAAATGTTCAAACAAAATGGTTATTTTTGTAGTGATGTTATAACATACATACGTTATGATTTTTAAATATATATATATATATATATATATATATATATATATATATATTGTCTGCATCAGCTATTTGAAAACACAAATTTAAATGTAATGTTAAATGGCATGTGACAAATTCTCATTTCTCTTTCATACATATCGAGTCCATTAAGATAGCAGCTTCCATTCTAGTATATAAAATGAAAATAAAAGATGAACAGGAGAAACAACTCGTTACTATGTACGGAATCAACAGTTACCCACTTTGATGCACGTGAAGTTAAAGTTTCGGTGATCTTCCTAGATATTCTGAATAATGACAGCGATGAATCTCAGGAACGGCCATATCGTATCCCACCAGAACACTAACCATCGCCCCCACCCCCCGACATGGCCCACGTAACTCAGGAGTGACTAGCTGAAAATTTTCATGATCATATGATCCTTAACACTTGACGTCCTAGATCTCTAAATTTCTGCTACGTCTTAGGCCCCACTATCCCAAGGAATATTTGAAGACCACCATGGCGATCATCGATGTGATGGCCAATATAAACTACGTAAGCCGGCCACACGGTCATTTTTCAAGCCATCCTCGTAACTGCGAGCCTCGTTTATTGAATAACCTTTTCTTATTCAAAGTTTAAAAGATATTTACAATTTTTTGAATTTAACATCTGTGTGTGTGTGTGAGTGTGTGTGTGTTTAGGTATAATTAGTATACTGCCTGATTGTCTCTAAGATTATTAATCTCTCTAAGATTATTAGCTGTTCTTTAACCTGCTTGAGATTTCGATATAATAATAAAACTGAAGAGGAGAAAAGAAATGGATGACACATGAAATTCTTAACATGATAAAAACGTGACAGCAAGTAATGCCAAGGTATCACACAGGATATAAGGACATTAACACAAATTAGAAAAAAATGAATGCAGGCAAAAAAGGATTGACTCAAAGAAAAGTGTGCAGAAATATAAAGACTGACTATTACAGATAAAATCAGACGGTATATAAAAAGACATGTTCATAAAACTGGATTCATAAAATCCAAATTCAAAAATTCCTAAAATCTACGTTGTAAAAAGAAATAAAAATCCTTCAGATATGAAACGAATACATTGGAGAGCTCTTCCAACGACAAAATAGGACAACACACAATCCACAGAAATATTGAAGGTCCAGAAATATTAAAATCTGAAATGAAATCAACACTAGGTAAATTGAACAAAAGCAAAGCAGCAGGAACAGATGGAATTTTAAGAGCGATGCTGGCAGCTTTAGATGGTTTCCTCATTGAGAAAATTACAGACATAATAATGGCATATACAACAGTGGTTATATACCGGAAGACCTAAGTAGATCCACTTTCATAGCGCTGCTTGAGAAGCCAAGAGCAAACGAATATGAACTCCATCAGATAAGCTAATGAACCATATAAGAAAGCTTAACATCCAAATTCTGATGAATGCAGCACGCAATAGAATTAGACTCGAAATAAGACAAGAACTGTGCTGCTTCATTAAACATACTCGGACAATAATGCAATATTCATGCTCAAAATGATATCAGAAAGTACAATACAAATACAAAAAGATGCATACCTATGTTTTATAGATTATGCAAAAGTACAAAACAGAGAATTGTTGGAAATGCTAGATAAACTTTATTTATTTGGGAAGGTTATTAGAATTATCCAGTAGTGGAAGTAAGCCTCCCGCGTTCGGATAGAAAATGAATTCAGTAAATCTATAAAAATATAAAATGGCGTACAACAAAGATGTGTTATCTCGCCAGAATTATTCAACCTTTACAGTGAAGCAAGGAGCCACAATCATAACAACATAAGATATGCAGATAACAGACACAGTGTTGATAGCAGACACTGAATGGAAACTACAGGAACTTCTACTGAATGGTAGTAAAAGAAAGCGAGAAGAAAAGACTAAACATTAATTTGTAAAACGATAGAATGTATGGTTGTTAGAAAAAGAAACAACCCAACATGCGAATCAAAAATTGGAGATATCAAAATCAAGTACAAAATTAAAATGTTTAAGAAGTGTTTTAAGAGTGGGTGGAAAATACGACACCTAACTCCCCGAAGGTGGATTGAGATATCGAAAGATGCCTTCTAACAGCAAAGTAAAGTATTAAGAAACAGGAATGATTCGAATGCTGGACAATCTCAATAGAGATGTGGAAGAAGGATTCTGAGAATACCATAAACTGAAGATATAGGCAACGAAATTTCAGGTAAAATAGAAACAAAAGTATATTTATAATTAGCAACAGAAAGAGACAGTTGTCATTTTTAGGGCATATAATGAGAAAAGGGGACTTAGAAAATTTGATATTCACAGGAGATATTGAAAGTAAAAGGGACAGAACAAAGCATCGTATAGCCTACCTAACGATATTGTGTAAATTGTGGTCAGAAAAGTGATTAGGAGAGACATTAAAAAGACAAAACTTACTAAAGGCAGTTAGTTGTAGAGGGTCATGATTACACATATCCTGAAGAAACGCAGCACATAAAGAAGAGGAATTATAATTATTTTACCCCCATTTTAAAAGAGTCCCCAAAAGAATGTAATTAACATTTCTTATTTATGATATTGATAAGCTTAAGTTTATTATATTGAGCGCGATGAATGTGCTCAAAGAAAAAAAGGCATGAACAGCTTATCAAGATGTACAAGAACTCATTCGAAAATTGTAAAAATATGAGGAAAATAGGAACTGTCGGTTGCATTTAATACAAATTGTATATATATATATATATATATATATATATATATATATATATATATCGTTTTGTCTTTTACTTATCTCTCCTAAACCACCTTCAATGAAGCCAAGAAGATTATTAAACAGACCTAAAATAGTGGTTTTTCAACCATACTCACATACACACTACAGAGTACAAAAAAAAGCCAACAGGAAAACCATCATATGGTTCAACTTTACACCAAAAATGTAAAAACAGACGTAGGAAAAATATTAATTAAACTCATTAATCACTCTCCACAATATATTAAAGAAAAATACAGTAAAAATCAGCTACAGTTGCATCACGAACATGACACAAATAAAAAAAAGACCACAGAAAAACGACCAACAAACCACCCGCACAAATCAAACCCAGTGTTCCTGCATTGCAAATAACGAATGTCCCTTAAACGGTAATTGCTTGTAGAACAATGTAATATACCAAGCCATTGTAAAAATATCAGTAAACGAAGAAAAATATACATAGGAGTAACTGAAAAATCCTGGAAACAAAGAAATTCTGCACACAAAACATCCTTTATAAATAAATAACGCGAACACCACAATGCTTTTTAAACATATATGGGAAATTAATAAGAAAAACACCAAAATATCATTGAAAATAAGGAAAACAGGATCAGCCTACTACAATAAATAAGGAAGCCCTAAACTCTGTCTGGAGGAGAAAATAGTTATAATTATAATTACCTTCCCAGACCAACATAAATTACTTAGATCAGAACTCATCTCAAAATGCAGACATGAAAATAATTTTTATTACTTTGCTTAAAAATTGAAAACTAAAAATAAAAACAAATAAATAAAAATATAATAAAAAATAAAAATAAGTAAAATAAATTAATCCAAATCAATAAATAAGTAAACAATATACAAATTAACAAACTACGAATGCACACATAAACATAAGTAAACGTAATAATAACAATCAACAATAAATAACAAAGCAATCAATAATAAAGTTAACAAATAATACTATAAAATAGCCACAAAACTGCATTCGAACTTACAATTTTTCCCACTCAGTAGCCCTTGAAATAATTCGAAAGATAATCGTCACAGCCCATCCAATAACCGCTAGAATAATACAATAGACATACCTATAATGCACCACTGACTAGCATATATAAATAATCGAAGCAAAACGATTGCGTTTAAGCATGAAACAGATTCTCTGTTGACCTCAATGTTGACCCAGTTTGGTTGGGATATCCTCATAGACCCACTATACTCACCTGACTATGCACTTTCTGATTATCACTTATTTCGATAGTTACACTGGGAAAATTTCAGTTCTTTAGAAGTCTGTAAAAATGACTAAAAGCAATTTAATCACTAAGAAAGATGTTGAGTTGAAGAAGGACGGTATCATAAAGCTGGCTCAAAGTTGCAAAAGGTATTTTGGGATCAAATGGCATTATATGTAATTGAATAAATCTATGAACAAATATCTATATATTATCATTGAAATTCACTCAACATCGCAACGATTTTTGTTCTGAACCCAATAATACGCCAAAGGTGGCCGTTAGGAGCATAGCGATAGAGATTATCCCTTCTCACCTTTACTTTATTAGGCATCACATTCTGGAAAAATTGGGTCTATTCCATGAAAGTGAGTATGAAGCAGAGGTGTGTTATTGAAAAATAGTACCTATTAACATTCATCAACACTTACTAAACAATAACAGACACAAAACAGTGAGTGCAATCACAGTTAAGCGGTGAATAACATGTTTCAGCTGTGAAGACAGTAATGTGTAAGTCAAATTCTTTGTTGAAATAATTTGAAGACATTTCTTTCGGGGCGTTCCTTGTGTGTGTGTGTGTGTGTGTGTAAAGATGCATCAATAATTCTGAAGGCCAATACGTAGATATTAACTAAATTTTAATCTGAAACTTACTATGTATTAGGTTGGTGCAAAAATAATGTATTTTTTAACGTCGAAAAACCACATTATTTTTGCACAAACCTAATATAATGTCCGATCTATGTGACTAATACTCAGTTAAGTGCACTGATTTTTATATAGTCAGTTTCGTTCTTTGTGTCTTTTCCCAGGTATTTTAATGCTTTTAAAACTAGGTTTTGCTTATTATTTGGTCGTTTGCTGTGTACCATTGCACCCATTTTTTCCATTCCTTTCCTTTTTGTCTCCCAAGATGATGGTCATTTCCCGCGATCCAGTGTACTGTAAAATTTATCAATATCTTCCTTCGTGTTTTGTGCTGTCAATGTGTATACAATTATAATTGATATATTAAGCAAATAGATTTCAGCTGAACTAAAAAAAATTCTGCCAGACAGTTGATAATATCGTAGAACACATAGCACGATTCTTTTACTCCTTTTTCATTTTTCTCTCCACCTGCAATATATATGACCCCTGGGACCATCACTTACGAAATCCCTATTATTTGCCAACCTAGTTTTACATACTGTTTCATTGTTAATATTCAACCTTTTCATTTTCATCTTGATATTTTATAGTTATATTCCTTGCCTCTATTACTGTTTTTTTATCTATTGCGAACACAGTTGCTAGATGACGGTCTGGCGACACCTGTTACACACGTTTCTTTTTATTTTTTAATGATATATCATCACTAGTTAGCTGGCTGTTAACTCGTCAAGAGTTCTTCCACCCTTTAGTAAGTATTATTTTTGACCTACAGAGTTACTACAAAGAAAAGTGGGAGGAACGATTCAGTCGACGATCACCCCACAAACGAAAAGGAAGAAAAAACTATAATTTAAATTTCAGTTAGTTAAAGTTCTAACATATATATTCTTTTCAAAATCTTTAGGACTTTTAAAGCAAATTTATTTCTTGGCCAATGAGTCATTTGTAAAAAAAAAAAAATGAAATAAAAATAACCCACTATTCGATTGTGAGTTTATCTGGCCAGAGATAAAACGAAAAAATATTATTTAAAATATTACTAGTAGTTTAAAACTAAATATTTTTTTCATGAGATAGGATGGAGTCTAAAAGAAAAAGAAATTTTAAAAAAATTAATAACAAATATCTCGTCACTAAGAAGTATTAGAAAGTTCTAAATTATATATTTTTTTAATCTTGAAGAATTTTAAAGCAACCTTCCTTACCTTGACTATCAAGTTAATAGTGAGAAAAACTAAATAAATAAAATGCTTCATAGCAATTGTAAAGAATTGTAAAGAATGGCTCAAATTTAAGCTATTATTATAAAAAGAAATAGCAAATTTTAAACACGCCATCTTTTGCTATTTTAAAATGTGTTTTAAAAAATGAATATTTGATCTTTAAGTGCTGTCATGTCATGTAACTCCAAAGAAAGTAATTTAAAACAAATATTTTATATCCTTCCAAAACAACTATACAGCATCTGTATTTCTGTTTTCAATAGTTCAAAAAGTTTCGTCTTGAAATAGAAAAGATAGTTATCCCACATTGCTGGGTGATTTCTAACAAACTTATGCTACTGTCGACACAGAAATCTTTATTGATCAGTTCGTTTCAATTAATCTTTAATTATTTTGTTTATTTTTTTTTTAAATTTGAAGAGTCAAAAAGTCAATATTTAACTATCTCTGCTAACAAAAAGTAAATTCACTATGGTTAGACTGGATCATGGTCGATTTGAAAGCATTAAAGAAAACTCTATTTGTGCTATGAATTTATGCGTCATCATTTTAGATATACTGTTCTCTATGATCCGAAGAGACAATTATTAAAGCAACGTATGTGTGTGAAGGTAAATAAATACAACACCAAATTTTTACGAAACATAAGCTTTGTAAACCACAAAAACAAGTTTCAAAACAGGTGTGAAAATTTAACAGAAAGTTCGAGAAAGCGTTTTATTCGATAAATTCTGTTTGGGAGCGAGACAAAACCCTTAGGATTTATGCTAGTGTGCGTGAGTATCATTGGTTCATAGGCCACTTTCTTTGTTATATTTTGATACATAACCCGTTCAATTTTCATCCAGTATGCATTTTCTTTTCATTCTTTCGCTCATTGCCTAAGCAATCTGCTTCTCTGCGACTAACGAAGTCCTATCTTGGAAGTAAATTTATGTCTCATGGTTGATCGTGCCTATTCTGCTCATTTTAAAATACCCATCCCTAATTGACAAACCAACTCTCCATTAATACGTATTTTAACTAACACCGATGTGACACAACTGTCTCCTTATTTAAACTGTAACTGTATATGTACTGTATATTTACGTGGTTGACACTAAAATAAACACATACATGCATATATATATATATATATATATATATATATATATATATATATATGTGTGTGTGTGTGTGTGTGTGTGTGTGTGTGTGTAAAGCAGTGTGTGTGTGTGTGTGTGTGTGTGTAAAGCAGTGTGACGTGCAAGGGAAAAATTTCAAGACAAATATCTCTTCGCCTGGGACATTTATTGCATAACAATGAAAATCTAATAGAATAAGAAAGAGACAACTATAAACGAAAGGATGACTCATTTGAAAAATAGGAAAGAAAAAAGGATCACTAGACTGGTATTTATTGGTACAAAAAGTACAAATTGTGGCACGAGGCCAATAAAGGGGAGGGGTAAAGGCTGGTCAACACTAAATATCTTATACCTAGCTAATCAGATTCGCGACCCATTCGTACATTACATTTTACACATTCACCAAAAGAACTCGTCCATCACCAAACAATCCTTCAACCACCATAATACCACGTGCTCTCAAGGGAGACCTACCAAAATCGCGCCCCATACCATGAAAATTCTAATGATGATATATATATATATACAATTCTAATAATGATAAAATGAGAGGGGAGGGAAATGAACCCAATAATAAACTTAAAATAAACACAAATACAAACTAAACATAATTGATGTTAGTAGGGACCGTCCAACCCATAAAACAGAGAGGCCGCTGTATTCTGCCCAGGGGACAAAATCAAGAGACGCTCTCGCTAAGGGAGTGGGGAAAAAGTATAAAATATTAGGCTGGAATGGGAAAATATAAAACTGACCCAGTCGAGATGAAAATGGGGTGGGGGTCAAAACAAACTGGGGAGGATGGGAATCTCGACTTGGATCATAACCAAAGAACGGCCGGGATGCAGGCCAGGAACAACACTTACTCACATTAACTAGGTACACTGAAGCTTGTCTAACCTAACCAAGGGGAGGGTTCCACAGGAAGCCACCCCGATGTGCAAAAGGTTGACCTAGAAGAGAAAATCAAGGCTAGCCCCGTTCACACGAAGCAAGCTCGCTTCTTTTACCCACCTTTCGCTAAAGACTGTCGAATGCAATCGTTTTCTATCCGATCTAATCTTCATCTTGAGCTGATGCTCAAAGAATCGAATCAGATCCGAATGAGAAAGACGATTGCCTCGCAAGACTTCCTCCTTTCGCGTCGTCCAAATCACCATTCGAGCCGTGGCCATCAGCGTCAGAAACACCATCCGTTTCATCCCGGAATACGGGGGGCGACACATTGTCACACGCGTATGCGCGATCAATGGACACAAGCTGTTCGGGAGCGAGACGAGCCGTCAGCTCGCCGACATGGTCCCATAAGGGGCGGACCTGGGGGCAATGGTAGAAGGCGTGCGCAGCCGTTTCTTCTAAGCCAAGGCCACACCGTTCACAGTCTGGCAAATCCGCACAAGCCCCATATGAAAGACTTGTCGTTGAGAGGCAGCCGATTCCGAGCCAATCGCCAGCTAAACGAAAACTCAGGGTTACTGAGGTAATCCGCCGCTGGCGCCCAAGACCACTAGGAGCAACACTCCTCCTCCGACAAGCCGAGCGTCTCGTAGGAGATCCTTCGCGGGCCTCTCCACTAATTCACGATAGAAGACCTTCCTAGGCCGAGAAAGGTCACTGGACCGGGGAGCGGCCCTCAAGGCCGACCGACACTCGCGAAGGAAAACCGATTGATCCTGGGGTTTACGACCGCGCTCAACCCGCGAGATGGGGGGACTGATGGTAAGGCCAGGGACCGCGTCCCTAACAATCCCCTCCAGAATCGGATCTCCTCCAGTCAATGCACGGCGTAGGAAAGCCAACCTAGAGGCACGGATGTGACTCGGCAGGTGCGGCATTCACCCCCCATGACACGGACGTTTAGTGCAGACTCGTCTGTCGACCCGATTCCCGCGTCCCCTCCATAAAATGGAGGATAGCGATTGCTCGAGCGCCTTCTTGTGAGTCTTACAGAGAGGAAGTACGGACAATCGATAAAGAATCAGGGGGAAAATGTATGTAGCACACACCTCCGCCCTGCCCTTCACGGACAACCTCCGTCGATTCCAAGTCTGACCGGCGGAATCGACCTTTGCTCGTACTTCAGACCAATTCTTCTCCAGCTGGAGGTCAGGCCCAAACCACACTCCAAGAATGCGGTAGGACCGTCTGTCCAACCGAAGCGGCCCGGAAGAGCGACCCCCTTCCAAGCACCTAACCGCAAGCCGGACGACTTGTCGCGGTTTATTTTGGCCCCTGTCACCTTCTCGTGCCGATCAAGCGCCTTCTGTACCACCTCAATGTCGTTGCGGGACGACACGAAAGCAGATACGTCATCGGCGTACGCGGAAACCCTGGCTCGAGACCCTCCAGGAACGGCAATTCCACGTAGGGCCGGACTGCCGGTCTCGTCCTTCAGCCGGCGAAGGAGAGGCAGACTTTTGGCGGCAAAAGAATATTTACCAACAACTTGACTGAAACCTAACACTTCACAACCTATTGATGAGTTGAATCTTGGAAAAGAAACATTTGAAACCTTCCATTAAACACAGCAGAAAATGCGATGACGCGTAATTAATCAGACGTAATAAGGAGAAAAGGCTTTCTACGTCGATGTGAATCTTTTAATGCTACAAAGATGGAGGTTATGAAAAAAAATACTGTCATTGGGTGGGGTCTTGGGAGCACAATACTAAGCATTTTGGGGATATTATTTAAAGTAACATTTCCTATATTTAGCTACCACCATCTATTTCTCTCTTTAAAAAAAAAACCCCCAAAAACGCATTTTTCTTCAGAAGTTCCCGATACATACATCAATTCCTATATAAGGCAGTGAAACTATTATAACGCACTAAATGCCAGTCTTTTATATCCTAATATAAGAATGGACGCATAATGACTATGATAAGATCGGATAGAGACTCGACTGAGGAAAAACAGACAAATAATGTACATAAAGCCAGTTTTAGCGGGGGCTGGGTAAATTTTGACCATTGGCCCGAGTGGACACGCTATTGTTCCTCACAATAATCCCGACTTTGTGTCACATCTCAAGTCAGTGAGGGGACTGGTTAATATCTGGTCTTTTCGAGTCAAGCAGTTATTTATTGTGGCGTGGAGCCTAGGAGACAAAATGAACAGTTGATTTACCCACGTCATGAAGATTAATGGAGGCTGATAGTGATGAGGAAACACGCGGGTAGTTTTAACAAAGTAAGATTTATTTACAAATTTACACACTTGAAGTTGTGTCAGTAACTCGTTTCAGGAAAATCAATCAGAAAATTTTAAAGTCCGTAGTTTTAAATAATTGTCATAAATAGGAAATGTTCATAAAACAGATTAAATAATAATAAAAAAAGATAATAATAAAAAATAATAATAATAATAAAAAATGTTTAAAAGAAAGGTAAGAGAGTTCTTTGCTCACAGAGGGGATACATGGTTACATACATTCAAAATAGACGAAGAGAGTTTGAAATAATTAGACTTCTTGGATTGTTGAAGGAAAATTCTGCGGGATGGTAAAAATCCGATAATATAATTGGCGAGTAATTTCACACGAAAACTTCCCGCCTGGCCGCGGTGAGCAGAAACGAAACCGTTTACATGACTTCAATTACTCTTTTCCTATTAGTGTAATTTTTTTCCTCATTTAATATTAAAAGGAATTTCACATAGGCTTTCTTTTCTTTTTTCTTCTTAGCTTAACGGCTAATTTCTATGAAGACAAGTTTTTCATTAGTCAAAAAAATTCTACATATTCAATATATTTCCGTCAAGGTTTTCACTGGTCCAAATAAAATTTCATATACGCTCGTGAATTCCTTTCAGTCTTTTTCTTCAGCTCACCCGAATTAAAAAGGAGTGGGTAAAGGGAGTTATTATTTCACATATTCTCCTATGGTATTAAATAGTGTTGCATAGTAGCTCGTATATGTTTCTGTGGGATTAGTGTTTACGGCCATGTCGCATTGAAATACAGGTCCTCGTACGATCACCGCAGTTATACAATGTAGAGCATGGTTAGTACTTAGATGGGTGACCGCTTATGAATACCAGGTGTTGCAAGTATGGATGTGAGCGTGGTGCAAAGGATAAAAGCTTGGAATTGGAAGTCGAAAAGCCGGGTTCTAATTCCAGTCGAGAACGTTATATTATTCGCAAATAATATTACGAAAGGTTTAAATCCATCTCTTCCCACCAGATATGGGTTAATTAGTTTGATTTGTATCAGTAAATCATTATTACCTTGAAGACATTTTCTTCTTTTAAATCGCCAAACCGTAAATAGAAATCAGTCATTCAAATCATGCGGCATTAGATTTTATTGCGTAGCAAATTCATATGCTTATGCGGTGTTAGTTATTATTATGTAGTAGACGCCATATGCACCTCAGGTATTAGATATTCTTGTAAAGCAGAAGCATATGCCCCTCTGGTATTAGATATTCTTGCAAAGCAGAAGCATATGCCCCTCTGGTATTAGATAGCATTGCATAGCAGACGTATATGCTCCTGTGGCATTAGATATTATTGCGTAGCAGATGCATAAGCTCCTGAGTTTGTACATAAATTTTAGTATATGAAACCGACGCAAAGTCCGTTCGCTGAATCAATATGACCACTTTATTGGACACGTTTCTCTGTCGGTGATTCCAGTCCGTCGCACGCTCACTACAATGATTCTTTTTTTTCGCCAGCGATCGCCTAGTGTCTCCCTCCAGGCAGCTTGGTATCTTGTTTCTCGGGTGATCCTCAATGCCGGTCCCTGAACGTCTAAATCAGACGGAAGATCCTATCAATGACGAATGACCACATCAGAAAATCTAACAATAATTTATTGACTATGAATATTGCACAAACATGCGTTGGCTACGCATCTAGGTATCAAAATGGCGATTTGAATATTTCTGAGATGTTTGATTTCCGAATGCTTCAATTGTTCCCACCACCCGCTGTATAGTCGCCGTTCCAGCCCTACTGCGTGTCTGCAACAGAGATGTTCCTGTGTGTGTGTCCGTTCCTTCCTCGGGATGCGTGTGTACTCCTGTCTTCAGCGGAAATTTTCTTAGCACGTCGTTCTTCCCGGTGACTCTTGAAGAGAAAAAAAACTATTGATCTATATAAGCTATTCCTTTGTGAACCCCTTTCCCTATTTTTCACATTGATGTCTATAAAAATTTCCACCTTCATCTGGATTATGTAAATGTCCATTGTTCAGCAAAAATACGCGAGCCCAGCAAAACAACATTTTAATGAAAAATACCTTATGGCTTAGCATCGTGGTAACAAGAATTTTTCCCTCTTGGATGATATTTCAGCTCGGAAAGCCAAGTAAATATTTATCATTATGAGACCAACTTTGCGAAATTCTAGTTAATTACTTTTCACCGAATTTGTTCGGTGTTCAACTCTCTCAGATTCCCTGAATTTTATATAGCTAATGTAATTTTAATTTTCCGTTACTCTTCTCATTTTTCACCTAATTATTTAAAACATCACTCTGGGAGATTTAGTGATTTATTTCTAATTACTAATCACTTCAAATCACCATTTTGTATTCTCGTGCAACTAAACATCGAATCAGGGCCCTGTTGCAATTAGATATTATTTCGTGGCAGATATATATCCCCCTGTGGTATTAGATATTATTGAGAAGTATAGTTATTGAGCAAAAGAAGCATATACTCCTGTGTTATTAGATATTATTGTGTAGTAGATGTATATGATCTTGTGGTATTAGATATTTTGAAAACTGTTGGAGGGTATTGTTCAGGAATAAAACACCCTTTTTATCCCAGTTGAAAAAAATAAAAATATGAAAGAACTTTGATACAGACAAATGGTAACAAACATTTCAAACTTGGCGCATGCCTCTTTAGATAAACATTGTTTTTTGAATAATTTTGGTACAAATTAAATAAAGCCGTTTTCATTTCAAGAACGAAAATGTTTTATACGCAAATAAATTTAGATTTTATTCACATTTTAAAATTACTCGTTTGCATTATTAAGGCAAATCAATAAACAATAAACTTTGACTTAAATTCACAAAAAGTAAATTGTTATTTCTGTGTAAAACTGTAAATCTACGTATGCGGGCTATACTACCCTACTTGAACCAAAATGAAGAGTTCTCATTCGACAGCTGTTCATTTGACATGAAATAAAAAATTATGAAAACACACATATCACGTATACTATATCTACAAATATAAATATGTGTGCGTGCAATTATGCATATGTGCGTATATATGTGTGTGCGTATATGTGTATATGTGTGTGTACAATCGGGTATTTCCTATATTCACTAAAAGTATAAATTACATATTAAGTAAGAATAGTTGGACACAAAATTTATTACTCCTATCTTTATAAAATAGGCACTAATTTTTACATATAACTATTAGCCATCTCCACTATTTATGAGTTTAGATCGCTATTTAAGCGGAATCAAGAGACTAGGAATAAAGCTCTCCGTTAGATGCATTTTCGCAATAAATGGGTGACTGTTTAAAGCATAAGAAAGCGAAATTAATTAGGGGATTCTCAGTGTTTATTTGATTTACTTCATTACCAATTTATACTTGAAAGAAAATATTACATAAGATATTAAAAGGTTATGGTTTACAATACACAGTCCGTAGTTTAGGACAAAAATCTGAAGTGATAACGAGAATTATAAAGGTATAAAATAGACAAAATAGACTAAGAAGAGTCAATTCACGTATCTAACAGATTACAAGTTTCATCTCTCGGTGTCAGTTTATGTAATCAAATGAAATAAGTATGAACAACACAAGGTAGTAACAGCAGCGCAAACCGATTTCAGAAATGAATTTCAACACTCAAGAAGTTTGTAAATAAAAAGAAATATTTTAAATTTAATATAAATCAGTAAAGATTCAATGTTCATTTTGCTTCAAATCTCCTTTTGAGAATGAACAAATCTACAAATAACATTTTTAAGCTCTTACCTATTTACACGACTTTGTAGTATGGAAATGAACTAGCACTGATATCAATGAATTTATTTGAATAAATTAACTTTTTATAACAAATACTTTTTCGGAAATTAGAAAATTGTTCCATAAAAGTACTATTCATTCTTTACGTGATATGAAAAACCAAGTAATCGTGTTCATAAACAGGCAAAAAAGATTAACAAAGGAAAGAAATTTAATAAAAATTAGAGATAGCAAATATAATCTATGTCTGCATGTAAATAATTTCATGTAAATATTTATACAATTTTATGATTACGTTTCGACACATACGCCAGAAAATTGGAAAATTTCGGCAGGAAATTTGTCTGAAATTCTGACAGATGAGTCATGATCTTTAAACCATAACAATTTCGTAGTTATAGCCTTGTTGGTTTTGGTACCGTTTTTCAACCGATGCTGTGATAAAACCAACAGGGATTGAAATATTGTCCGAATAATTTGTAGATTAAATCTTTGCTAAGTTTTCATAGATTCAGTAAACCGCACTAAAATCTAAAATCTTAGCACAATGCTTGATAGAAATTTTCTCAACGCGTATTACTTTTGGAAGGTTAATTTTGACAAAGTTGCTATATTCATATATATTATTACATATATCCTTGATTATTTAAAAATGTGCTAACATTTGCTTTGCTTACTATCAAGTAACAAAAGATTTTAGAAAACCAAATATAATCTTTATATGATATCCATTTTAAAAATGAAATACCTTAGCTGTCAAAGATATGTGTACATTTGAAATAAAATCGATAGGCTCGCTTTTGTAGCTTCATTCATTTGACCGAAGATTTCAGATTTCTTTATAAACATCGATAAAATAGATAAAAAGTAGGAAAGAAATAATAAATTGAACTATTATGAGAAGTTAAACTACACGAGCATGCAAGTACGCCATCATTTAAACAAGCTTGTTTTCTACTTTTTTATTTCCTATTCCTTGTGCAGTTTGCTCTATTACTAGATATGTCTAATATGTAGTTCCTTATTTCAGTTTGAATCATAAACTAGAGCCAAGATCAGAAATGTCGCTTCATTTCTTTTACCTGAGATTTAGAATTTTGATTGTTGTCTAAAGTGTTGTTTTTCATACAACTACACAACTTCCCATTTTCTACGATTTTATTGCATCATTTGCTTTTTATAACGATGCCAGGCTGATCAATTATTTGCTAATTTTATAAAGAATCTAGTCTGATTCAAGTACTAATTCCTTGTCATTACCTCTGACATTTAAGCTTACCACTGCCATGCTGGGAGCGTCTCGTAGATGCTTGCTAAAAGATTCACTGCCCAACATGTTTCCATATTTTCTGTCATGTTTTATCCATTGAAACTGAAATCAACTGCGCTTTATGACGTCAAATGTAAAGGTCATGAAGATCAGATTTTACAAAATTAAAAGTTAAAATGTTTTCAATGCCCGTTTATATATTGGAAGATGGCAATATGTTTTTATAAAGTCAAAGAATTTCATATTTCATTAATTAGAAAATATTTTCATACGATCCAACAATAATTTTGTGTTCAGTTCTTGGACGTGTCAGATATACAGAAGAAAATTATATAATATTTTATCATACTGATGTTACTATGGATCCTGTAGTTTTATCATAAATATATTCATATTTTTTCTACAGGGTTGAAGATTATTTTTGGTAGTTCTAGTAAATATAGAGACAAGAACGATCAAATTTAATCATACATAAAAAGTCTGAAGATCGATATGTGCAGTGAAAATATATATGCAAAAAAAAAAAAGACATTAATTTTACTGACGAATACATTTATCGTTGGGCGCCACTATTTTCTGCCGTATTCCAGGAAGCTTCATAATTCCATCCTAACTTTTAATTTTTTTCGGCAATTGCATTATCTGCCTTTTCTTCATTAAGATAATTTTGTAAAGCCCAAAATAAATGACAATCTGTAGTTGAAATATCTGATGACTTGGAAGATATCCTGTAACAATTTTGCGTGGTTACCAAAGACGAGGTCTAGCGTTCTCCTGATAAACTATTAGACCCTTTATTTAAACTAAATTCAAAAGTTTTTATCAACTGCTCCCTTCAGATGTCCTAACTAGCATCGGTGCATGTTCATATTAATCGTTTGATTCTCTGGAATAACTCGTGAATATACACACCATAAACTTCTTTAGAAGACCATCCTTTGGTACGGTTAATAAACAGAAAAGAGATACCTAAAGTTTAAAATGAATTTTAAGAAACAAAAAAATCTTTCTTGGAGCTTTTATTTTAGTTTTATTTACAGGCTAATAGATTAAATTCAATATTTTCAATAAACGAAGTACTTTTTTCTTTATTTCACATCTAATTTGAATTGATTGAAACAACTATTAATTTAAGCTTAAAATATCGCAGTAATGCATTTTTAACACGGCGGAAGCTGCTTATTTAAGGTATTCAGAGCTTGACTGAGAAACGGGAGTTTATCTAATTTCTTTCGACGGGGGGACATATCTGTAAAAAGTACTTGAGGAATAGAAAATGAGCCCCTTCTTTTTATAATTTGTAACTACCCAATAATCTTAAAAATTTAGGAAAATATTCTCCGTGATCTAATGTTTTATTAAATTTGATGTAATTTGGCTTACTATAGTTATCGTTCTTATTTTCTGACAATGTCCATATTTACAAAAATCGGCACGTTTATACATACAAAAAAAATTCAAAATTCTTTTTAAAAGATGGATGTGGGGGCGATGAATTGTAGTGTGACGTCACCCCGGCCTCTCTCCGAGCCCACCGCCGTGCTATCCTGTGACGACCAATGTGACTTGGTATTGGTCGCGGCACCAGATGTGACGTTCTAACCTTTTGCTGACCCGGATGGGAATCTGGTTAGATTCGGTATCAGCTTTATCGTTCCCAGCTCGCCTCCAACGTCTGGTTACCGAAGTAACTGCTTTGATTTCTAGTCTAACCTACCCATGTTGTGATTTGATCTTAGGTAGACGAAATCAATCAGTCGCCGGGCAGCAATACAAGCCGAGTCCGAGCAAAGGTAACACCACACAAGTATATGTAAAATAAAGGAACAACTCGAAAAGTTCAAATGTGTTAAAAAAAGAATAACAAATATTTTTATATCTGGTTGTTGAATACAGGACTGCGTCTTTCTCCCAAACCACTAATATGGATACATGACACTTTGCGTTTGTTAGGCGACTCTTAAAATCTTAAGTTGTTTTTTCAAGAAACTGGTTTTTGGTGTATCTTCAGGCGATATTCGTAAAACTTGTTTTGGTGGTATGAGTCTAAGTCGTTCTTCAAAAATAATTTGTTCTTGGTTAGAAGTTGAAATCGGGATTGCGTGGGATCTTTCAGTCAGCTTTCATAAAATTAAATAAGCGAGTGTATATGTCGGGTAACAGATGTAAAAAATATTTTTACCAAGATTTTTTAAAAAGAAACATTTCTAACATAATTTAATTCATCTGTGAATACCACCTGAAAGTTTCATTAAAATTCAACAATTATTTGATCTTTGCAACAATTTCCAAATCAATGTGTTTTTCGCCGTAAAAAGACGTTAAAATTTCCTATGAACCCCCACCATTCCCCCGCTAACGCAAAAAAAATCAAGATTTTTAACCAAAATTTCGAAAAAGGATAAATATATGATTTAATAGTGAAAAAAAACCTTTGGTGTTTCCTCTTAATAAAAACAGAAAGTTTATAATTTTTTAGTGAATCAGTGGTTGTACCTAAACTAAATCCTGTTTCGTGACCTAAGGACATTTCAGTGTTTTTAAGAGAGACTATGTCTCTTTTCTTATAACTGAGAATGGTCATGGTTGAAAAGTGCAGTATTAAAAAATATCAGTAAATATACACCAGTCCTGATAGTTTATATTAATTGTTATTTTGTAGTTTTAGTTGATATTTACTGAAGACTTGTAAGATAGAACTCATTAACCGTTTGTATTTGTTTTCAGAATGTTTTTCAGAATTCGTTATTGAGAGAGATGTCTGTCAGTAAATCTTTTTAAACGCGAATTTTACTAAAGAAAAAAAGCAATATTTATAAGATATATCTAAAAAGTAAAGATTGTAAGTACATACGTAATTTGCAATTAGCAATAAACAATTTTCTACTTAATTATACAAATATATATGAAGATTGCAAAGAGAAAACTCATTGTGGGATAGAGAGCAAAAAATACTCAACATTTTAATTTCAACCAATGCATTATTGAAAAAATATTGTCATAAAAACGTTGGAAGAGAATGTATAAGTCTTTCACTAATTATTAATTAATTATTGATAGTAAATTAATTTTTGAAACGCATTTTCTAGCATAAGAAAAGTTTTTTACTACGCTGATATAACAATTTTCAGCTTCTTTTGAGAAAATCTTATATAAGTGTTTTTCTAATTTTCTATGAAGTTATGTTAACTTTCAGCAAAATTATGGATTCAATTGTAAGAGAAACATTCTGGTTTTGATTTGAGGCATTTTTCGATATCTTCAAATTTTGGAACTGCTAACCAGACAACGAGAGCTGAGTGAAAACAAGTGAATAGTTTGAAATGTTAACTATGGAGATTTCACTGCATATGTAAGGATCGTTTACTGAGAGAGACACAAAAGGGCACTGGCATGGTCAGGCAGCAAAATCACTGTCCGACCTGCCTAAGTAGAAACAATATTTCCTGTGCCAATGTGTCATAAGGATAATCTAATTTCTCATTAATGGTGCGCAGTTATAGTTTGTCTCGGTTAAAGAAATTCATTATAAAGAATTTCATTTGCAGTCCACCACATACAGATGCAGATTCCCTATGCTAACCAAGATTAGTTGATATTATTGACTAAAGAATAATAGAATCAAATAAAAATTGCTCACTTTTTTCATCAGTGAGTTTTATGTTGTAAGTTCTAGAGAAATGCCAATATTCACGCAATATTAAAAATATTATGCAATAGAAACCTAAATAGATACTATATACAATTCAGTGCAATGATCTAAAAGACTGGATTTTTTTTTCATTTCTGACAATATTTTATTACGGTTTTCGTAATTCTTTTTTTTTTCTTTAATATGCCTGAATATACAGTTACAAAAATATAACATGATATTTTAAAAATTATGTGACAATAAAGACAGAATAAAAAAATTATACTTTTTCTAAACTTTTTTCCCAGTTTTTCTAATACTTATGGTGAGTGGATTTCGATATGTAGAAAATGTACAATTTACTTCTACAAATTGATGCTTGTTAGTATTAATTAAAGTATTAGGAAAAAAAGTACGAATTAAGAACTAATTGAATAATCCATTAGGGTGTTAATGTCATAGGAAACAGAAAATCAATTTAAAAGCAATGTGCGATTCTCGAAACCCATTGAAATACATGTATGATAACTGTTAGTACATTGTTCAAACTAGCCTAAAATGGACATCAGCTCTGTTAATATATGAATTTGTAGCTGCTACGATCAGCAGTGTCAACACTAATTCATCTATAATTTTCTCATTTTCAGTGAAAGTTTAGCATTTGCTTGTGAACCTGTTCAAGGAAGTCTAGCCAATCTTCTTGGCAACTATAAAGGTTTACCAGCCAACATGCCCGGTGAGCTAAAGGTAAATTTTATTCTGTAGTCATTAATAACTGCGAAACAAGACAATTTGGGACATTTTTATCGTAACAAACAAAAGTTGATGACTTAAATGAGTATTAGTTAAAGGATTTAATAAAACATAAACCTTATTTTCTCATTTAATCGAAACAAACATATACCACTATGTGTACTAATAAAACAATAATGGTTAAATTTATTTATTATTATTACGATCATCGATTGTAAGAATCAATGTCATTTATTTTACTAAAATTGAAAATGGTCGCGGAAATTCTGCATTGTGCAGTAATGTTTTATAAAAGATACAATTCTTCTAAAAGAAATCAGTTGTACCTAATATACATCAGTATTCATCGGTACCAAAAAATAGGAACAATTAAAGGCAATAATGAATTATACTAACAGGTTCACAACGAAAAAATATGTTTACTCTGAGATAAGTTGTACTTAAAATTGATACGCAGCAGACATCAGACTTTCATATCTCAGATGTTATCTTTTGTATTTGTAAAACTCACACTATTTGTGGTAAGATTTATATCTTATGTCAAAAATGAATATCAATTACTAATTGATTATAAGGTAGAGATCTTTTCCGTTGTCTTCAGTTCCGTTCAGTTTTCATTTGCCATTCTTTGAGATTTCATGCTTTAAGTGAGTATATCCATTTTTTCAGGAATGTGACTTTATAGAAATAGAAATCAAATACGGTATTCTACAGGTAGGTGTTTTTTGTTATCAACATATAAATGCTCTTTTTAATTACTCAAATCTGTGATTAAATTTAGATTCTCTCCTTGTCGATCGCTAGAAATTGTGGATCTTGCTTATGGAAATACATTGCTTTGTGTGTAGGACTGTGAAGTAATTTATGGTCTTATCTGTATTGGTTTTGGGAATTGATTTGTTATATAGTGCGTTGTAACTTCAATATTTTCACAGAAAAGTAACTTTTTTATGATGTCTTATTTTTATTTTTGGGCTTGACATTCTGAAGAATAAAAAGAAATATCCAATTTTATTCACAAGTAAATTTTGAATTTCCTTCGAAGAGACAAATGATCAGGACCACTGTTCTTTTACTTTATTACACTGAGAAACTGATTTCCTAAAATGATGAATATTAATGGATCATTAATGGATCATTTTAGACAATATCAATTTTTGTCTAAGATCTTTGATATCGGTGACATTATTATACAGATTAATTTATAATACTTGGCCAATATTTAAGATTTTCGATCACAAGTCCCGTAACTCATTGTGGTCGTTGATGTATCACATGTGAGTGCGTATCTGGGACAAAAGATATCCTGACACAGCTCATCCCTTTTCAGTCTAATTTTGAACACAAAATTGTCCTTCTCCTAGACGGGTTGCCAACCAAGACTATGAATCCAGTTTTGTGGGAGAAGAGATGGAGCCATATATTTCACAAGGGTTTTTGTATGAAAGTGGAAACAATATAGACCCGAGATTTGAACTTGGCACGCTGAACCCACTTTTCTCGCCGACATACGCTACGCTAGGTGCAGATTCATTTAAGATTTTATAAGTAAAAAAAATGAATACTTTTTTAACATGTCGGTTGGGAATTATCTAAAGAAAGAAACAGGTTCCTGATTCTCTTTGTGTGTTTTTACATCACACTTATAAAATTTCGAAATTGCCTCAGTATATGACTTTACGACAAATATTCGTATATGGAAGTGCATGTACATGATGAATTCACGGACAAAATAACTGTTCTGCATTAGTGAGTAAATTTTATGTTGTTACTAAACATGTAATTCGAAACCTAACTGAAGTGCAAGTGAAAAAACAAATGATCTCTCTTAACAGCACACCTCAATCGATACATTTCCATGTGCAATGTGTGTTTTGTGTTTTTCCCGTTACAGCAGTAAATCAAAATGAGTTTATCTTAGGACACATTCACATTTTGTGTACATAATTATGTGGATTACTTTTAGATTAGTGGAGTGTTCGTCTAACTAATAATTATTGTATTCTAATCTAATCGAATGTTGCGTACGTTTTTTTTTTTTTTTTTTCAGATTGCCGAGGCTTTGTGTTATTTGCACGTCACAGAACAGATGATGCACCGCAATATTTCCCCGCAGTCAATTCTTCTGACCAAACGCGGAGGTTGGAAAATGGCTGGACTTGGGTTTGCTGAAAAAGCACTTAAAGATGGCAAGGTTTCTTTCTTTGTTGATTTTCCCACATTGACTGTCTACACTGATAACTACTCTTTTACTTTCTCGTAGGATGTACACAAATGAACTCAATATTAAATACACACAGCAAGCACTCCAATCCTCTGCCTCTTCTACCATTGATGTAGAGAATGGAGTTCTATTTATATATGGAATTAATAGTCAGACTATTTTCATCGGGTGTATTCAGAGATTGAACTGTGTCACAAAAATGTCTTTATTGAAATTGATATCTCAGATTTCAAAATATTTGGCCAGCGAATGCAAAGAAAGTTTTCTTCGTCATTTTTTAGATAATTATTTTATTCATGATGATTAATTCTGTCTAATAAAGTACATATTAATATTCGGATCAATAATAGATGATTCATGCAAGTGCAAAAGCTGACATTTTCAATTAATATCATGACCAAATAATTATATTTTTCCATAGTTTTTTACCCAAAATTATTTGTTTAAAATACAGGCGTAAATGATTTTGACATTCGTCTAAAGAACCATCTCTTGACCATCAAGTTAGTTTTCGTGCTTAAAGAGATCACTGAAATTAAATTCATTTTCTGTACTTTCACCTCACTTCCAACGCAGTCATTTAGCGATTTTTAATATTCCAATATTTATGCACGTACATTATCATCATACTTGTAAATTGCAACTTTTACAATTATTTACTATGTCCGTGGTTAATTCTTAATTACTGGAATAAATACTCAGACATATTAGTACAAAAGGTTGACGTTCTTCTATAGAATTTTCTATAGAAGAACGTCAACCTTTTGTTTTTCATGGTTTAAAATTTGTCTAGATTTGTTCTTATTCTCTCTGCTTTTGTAACACTTGCCTGTTTTAAGTGCTTATCTCAATATTCTTGTAGTAATTACAAAAATTTGCGAAAATTGGAATGTATAACTCCAAGTTTTACAAATATTATTTTAGTCAGTCTATTATATAAAAATTGCACAATATATCGCAGCATAGGCATATATTATATTATTATTTTTATAGCATAAGTTATTTTGTAAATGAGCATCGATCAAATTCTTAACGTGATATTTCATGCTTTCCTGTGTAATTCATGAATAATTTCACATCGTTTTAATAAAATGGGAAGAAAAGATTGTTAAATTGATTTTTTTATTTCGTGACAAATTTTCAAGAAATATGATCCTCTGAATTGTAGGATACTTACCTATGCCAACCATGGACAACCAAACTGCCGAAAATGGCTCAACCCGACTTGAATTATATGGCACCTGAGATCCTTACTGACAAGACGTGCACTTCTCTCAGCGATATATTTTCCTTGGGAATGGTTGTGTGTTCAGTTTATAATTCTGGTAAACCGTTGATTGAAGCTGAGCACAGCGTCAGTCTTTATCTGAAAAAACTGGACCAGGTAATATTTTTATTTTTCTTTCTTGATTATTAAAGTACTCATTGGTATGTTTCTCTACCTTTTTACTTGTATTTGTATATGCATTGATTGTGTGCACGTATGAGTGTGTATGCGCACAAAGAACTTACAGGGATGTGGCAAAATATGATGACAGATGGCAAGAATAACCGCTACAGTTTCGCAACAATGTCAGGGTCAAAGGTATATAATTAGTTAATCCCACCTCGATTACTTCATTTTGATTTGCTGCAATAATAGGCAATAAGAAAGATCTGAGTGACGTTGATAAAGGCCAAATTGTTATGACTGGAACATTAGGTCAAAAAATATCCGAAATCGCATGTCTTGTCAGGTGCTCACTTATAGTTATGGCGAGTATCTATTGTCAATGGGACAAAGGTGGATCATCAACCACCGACCAAAAATGTATTGATCCGAGAAGTGGACTGGATCTTTCTTGCTACGTATTAGCCATCAGAAATGCTACCGTAGTGCAAATCTTTTTCTTTTTTTACAATGATGTTCACCGTGTAAAAGCTCGGGTGTCACTCGAGGCACAGTTTATATGGATATGCGGAAAATGTATCGGTTAACCCTAGACGAACAGGTTGAGATTATAGCGATCAGGGAAGCATTTTATTAGGAGTCGGTTCCGCAAAGCAGTGGTTTGTGCGAAGAATTTGCTCAAGTGGAACATACATATCACCAATGGAATACGAAGGAAATGAAAATGGTTCGCTACAATGTGCACAGCATGGCGGGTCTTAAACGTGAAGGTTAGAACTGGTGGAACCAAGGAATGTAGTTCGTCTGAGAACTTTCTATGGATATAGGAATAGAGCGGTGAGTGGCTTGCGGCGGCTCGTCTGTGAGAAAGAGATTGTAAGTAGGAAAATAATTTGTCACCCACAAGGATGCGGAGAAGCTTTTGGACTCTATTGAGATTGAAAATTGAAAACTGGGCAGCTTTTTCCCATATATGTCAACAGTATCAGACCGAAAATGGAAATTTTGGGCCTGATTTGGTTCTTGTAAAAGTAGATGATAGCAGGAAGAGTACTTACTGGAGCGGTATCGGGAACCGACCATTTTCCAACATCTTTAGCGATGGATATTATACAAATTCAACTTAAGGTCTGGGTTGAGTTTACGTCCCAATAGGCGTTCAAGTCATGAGGCATCTCTGAGGGAACATCCGTTCATCCTGATGATGGAATGTAACTAGTTTGGTTTTCGAAGCATTGAGTATAACCAGTCAGTTTTTTTTCCACTGAAATGTTAGAGCTAGGTCAGAAGAGATATCAGCTGCCAATCTCATCAGCATAGATATTCGCAAATGATCACAGTATGTTCTTAGGCTCATCATTTATGTAAAGTAAAAAGAGGGACCCCTGCCTCGAAGAACGGGTCATTAAAAACTACCTTGAAAGACCTACCAGTTAGGAAGGACTTTATAATTAAAAGGAACTCTTCCGGTGATTCCATAGCAGGAGAGTTTGTGTAGTAATCTTTTATGCCATACCTTGCCAAAGGCCTTTGAAATATATAATGTGGTAGTCCTTGCGATATATCTGTTTCTAGAGCCTCACTGATTCTGTGAGTAATAGCGGTTAGGATATCAGCAGTGGATCGGTCCGATCGAAACCTGTACTGCTTGTCGCTGAAGAAGTTGTTCCTATTTAGGTGATCAACAACATTCTTGTTGATTATAGCCTAAAAAAGCGGAGGCTGGTGGATCTATACTGAGGGGTACGTCCACTCGCGTTCTTAAAAACCGGGCATACACTTAACACCTTCCAAAGACTTGGGAAGGATCTCTCCTTGAACCAGTGGTTAAATGATTTCGATAAAATTGGGGATAATTTCGGTGTGACATTTTTAAGGATAACCACCGGGATTTTTTCTGGGCCAGTGGCTTTCTTCGGGTCTATGTCATCTAACGTTGAGTTTGAGGCAAAGATCGAGACGAAGGGCTTCGCCTTATCTGACGTAGATGAGATTACCTCGGCACCATTTATTATAGTGTGCACGGACGCTTTCCCTCTATTCAGAATTTGGCTGAAACTCCCGAGATCCAATTTGTTTGTTTTCAACTTTAGCCTGGACAGATTTTGCATATTTACACTTTGCATTATCTAGAACTGTGTTGTACGAATACTTTTTTCACCTATTAAAATGAATAAATGGGATTTATTTCTGTTAAATCATTTTTTTCTGCTTTCTATGCATATTTAGTTATTATGTATCGGTGTACATATATTATATGAAAAGTATGTTTATTCATTAGTTGAAAATACAATAAATTAAAAATTTGTATGTGTACGAATATTTGCCCCCCCCCCATACACTCACACACTGTATATGAAGATTAAAAGATCCAGTTAGAGAAGAAAGGACGGGAGCTAGTATTGGAAAATAATCTATTTGTTGCAACCAAAAGATTTACAAGCTTTTCAATTTAGAAACTACATTCCTCCCAAGAGAAATGCTCAACAAGATTGGACAGTTCAATTCAATTAAATGCTACACTTTACTTTTATTTTCAACAAGTTAATAGTACAATTTTATGCAGACCCTCTTAAAACATCGTTTTCACCCTTTCAATGGTCTGGAGTTGGTGGTTTTTTTCTCCATCTAACTTTCGTGTCATGGCTTAAAGATTTATCATAAACAATTTTTTTCTTTTGTTAGTGCGATTACAGTGTATATCGGCGCAGCTGCCTTACAAATTAGCAATTTAATTGAATTCTGAGGATTATTTTCACTGCTTGAGCCAAGACAATTACTCCTATTTGGATTTATACCCACCTCCCTTAACAAGGAAAAGTAAAGATCGGTGTAAGAGCAGTGGAGTTAAGTGTATGATTAGTTCCGAATATATGTGTTAGGATAGAGTTTTGGAAATGACAGTATGATATTAACTATTAAGAGAAATTCGAGCAGATAATTATGTCTACGCTTATCACATCAGTCAGCAAAAGAAATGAACATTGCAGATTCATTAAATCAAGCTACTCGAAAGAAACGGGATAGTACTACATAAAATGATCATGTTAATCCAATTATGCAATAGAAATAAGTCAAACTTTTATAGAGCGAAAACGCAATAAAAGTCCTTTAACTGCAATAAAAGATAGAATGTTTGTATAATAATACCTTAACTCGCCGGGCATTTTCAAACATTCAAATTTGCCATATTCACGGTCTGAGCCAGACACAATCTTTTGGTGGAATTGTTGGTGAATATAGAAATGATTATCTTAGTTTTCTGAAGACGGACCATATCACTGGCATGAGGTGAGGTGTGTGTGTGTGTGTGTGTGTGTGTGTAGGGATAGTTTCTCTTATTTTACCCTTTTCTTTTCTTTTTTTTGGTGGTGTGGGGTTCCTCTATAAAGAATAGAAATCTATTCACACTATAGATGCATCAGTCACCAAAAGGAATCAACTGTTACACAGCAAAATCCACCTACTCGAGAGAAACAGAATAATACTGTATAAAATGACATTTTTATCAAGTTTAAATTTTGCATTTATGGGATGTGTTGGATCAACAACTTCGCTGTTCTGAACGTGCACCATATAACTTAAAGCAGTTAAAGGACTTGCTGTTAACACCCTTGAAACCAAAACCCAGAAAAAATCTTTAGAAATCTTCTAGTGTCCATGCCAGTTCGTGATCATGTTTGACGGGAACATCAAGCACTAACAACATATTAGGCAGCAGTCATACTACTCTTGACTAATTAGTATATGGTTCACAGACACACACACAAACACACACACACATAAACACACACACAAACACACAAACACCTGTGTGCGTGTGTACGTGCGTGTGTGTGTGTTTGTGCTTGTATGTGTGCGCTTTGTGAAAAACAATGTCTTCAATAATTCCAGCAAGCTCCCATATACGCACATTATATCGATGACATATTCATATTAGCAAAGAGCTTAGAAGAAATAAAAAAAAGCTGAAGGAAACCTTTGAGAATAAATGTCCTATACTTACGAACTCAATGTTAACAAAACACAAAACCATTTCCTTGGCGTATTAGTCAATGTCATCAGCCATAATTTTACCACTTCTCTTTACAAAAAACTTCTTGCAGAAATTCTTGTTTACTTAACTGCAAAAGTGAATGTACTCACAGAAGAAAACAGGGTATTCTACGTCAGAGCATTCTAAGAGTGTTACTGGTAAATAAGTATGACTTGCCGCATGGCATGGTCGGGCCATTGGTGACTGAACTGGTTCCCACGTCATGCTTTTATAATGAGAATGGTAGCGAGACACCCGGCAGAGTAAAAATTAAGACTTATCAAAGGGTAAAGGTACCTTATTATAGGGTTAACGACCATCAGTGGAGTAGAATGAGTTCCCTAGATATGTATGCAGCCATTGTAATGATCATACAGCATCGCGAATGGTTCCCCCGATGGAGTAAACGGCCACGTGTCCATGACCAAAGCAAATCTTCAAGTTGGAGGACATCGCCTGTGATTTGACCTATAGAGGAATAAGCTCAGACATGAATTAATAACTCTTCGGCTTTCAACCCAGATATATGGGAGGAACTGGTCAGGTGATAAGCTGCGCAGATAACCTATGACCACACCTGGTCATGGAAAAGATGATAATGATTATCAAGTTTTTCATAAGATATAAAAAAAAACCAACAGTTCATTATATGTTCTCCGTCCTCAGAATATTGACCACTTTATTCAACAAATCAACAATAACTTGTATTTAATTGGAATTACATTTCATGGAAATATATATATATATATATATATATATATATATATATATATATATATATATAACGTCATCCACAGACAGACTGTTTCGCTGTTTCACAGCTCATCAGTGTGGCTAGACATCCGGTTGTCTCTAGCTAGGATCGAAACCCGACAGTTGGTGTCAGTCGGAGATTCTACCACTAAGCCGTCGGCACACGGCAGGGATGTAGGTGGATTTTTAGCGTATTTATTTTTAGAAACACGCCCAGTGACCGACAGTGACTCAATTCGCTTTGCGAAGAGTCTTGCTATATTAGCTATAATAGTCACTGTTTACAAACCCATACCTGCACCCTAGAGAGCTCAACTTGAATTAATTTTTATTTCAGGAGCCAATATAACGTCATCCACAGACAGACTGTTTCGCTGTTCCACAGCTCATCAGTGTGGCTAGACATCCGGTTGCCTCTAGCTAGGATCGAAACCCGACAGTTGGTGTCAGTCGGAGATTCTACCACTAAGCTGTCGGCACACGGCAGGGATGTAGGTGGATTTTTAGCGTATTTATTTTTAGAAACACGCCCAGTGACCGACAGTGTATATATATGTGTGTGTGTGTGTGTGTAGTAATAGTAGTAGTAGTAGATTTTAATGGAATTTGATCAGAAACTTTCATTCTATAATGTTCTATCGGCTTAATATAATGTGTATTGACAATAGATTATGTTGAAGAATACACAACGATTGTAACCCGTGTGTAGTTCCATAGATTGATATATAAAGCCTAATAAATAGATAGATAGATCGTGTATATCTAAAAAATTAAGAGTTTTCCTTTCATTAGAAAACGTTAAAATTGAATTCAATAATGTTCTTTTTGTCTGTATCATGTTCGTTTAGATGTGGATGATCATATCTACACACAACTTCTTACCTTTTGTTGCACTAAGTTACTTTTAACATTTTACCATTTCTCTTTTACCTTGTTCTGCCAGCCATTCACAGAAACTCTTAAGGTGGGTTACTCAATAATGTTACAATCCTTAAAACCAATGTAGAAGACAAAAGCCGAATCAAAACTAAGCGAAACATTTTTGTATGGAAGTAATTTTTAAGGCGACTTGAAAATGTAACCTTCTCTCTCGCAGTGTCTGTTATCAGGTAAGCAATCTGGCTTTCGCTTCTCTAGGCCAACTACTGATGTATTAACGATCATTGCTGAAAGAGTCCATTAGATAAGTTTTAGATACGAATGGTGAAGCTCGTGCTGTTGCTTTAGATATCTCGTATGCTGGTCTTCTTCACAACTTGAAAGCTTATGGCATTTCTGGACAAATTTTTGAACTGATTCAATCTTTGTTATCAAATCGCAAAATTAAAGTTCTCTTAAATGGTCACGTTTTAGATCTTTATACAGTGATACAGGTGTCCCCTAGGGGTCTATTCTTGGATCTATGCTGTTCCTAATTTTCATCAACGGTTTTCATGATGTCATCAGTTCTTAACTTGGTATCTATGCTAATGATACAACTATTTATTCCTGTCTTAACAGTAAGCCTGAAGGGTTCGATAAGGTTAGATTAGCAGCTGATCTAAAAAATGACCTACAATCTGTTGTCAACTGGGCAAGAGTGGCTTGTTAACACCTCTAAAATTAAACTGCTTTCTTTTAATTATTTGAAAGAAACCTTTTTTCCTTCTATCAGTATGACTGATGCTAACCTCCAGGAAAGTAACATATTGCGCCTTCTCGATCCTACTTTTTCTGTTAACATGAAGTTGAAAGATTATATTGAATCAATTGCTAGGTTTGAAAGTTGGTTCACTTTGTCGTGTCAGACAGTTTTCTCGCCAGAATCTATCTTACACCTTTATATGTCTACCATTTGTCCATACATTGAATATTGCTACCACATCGTCGTCATGTGCTTCTGTTTTGTATTTAGAGATTCTTGATAAAATACAAAGAAGAATTTGCAATATTGTTGATCATGAGCTGGTATCACGGCTTCAATTACGTTCACGCCGCCGTAACGAAGCTTCCCTGTGCCATTTCTATAAATATTTTCATAGTAATTGTTCTTATCAACTTTCTTCTATGGTAGCTACACTTTATGAATTTAAGCGCAGTACTAGATTGGTGGCAATGTCTCATTCTTTTACAGTTAAAATGAATATATATAACCGTAACTTCTATGCTAACAGTTTCTTTTCTCGCACATCTTGGTTGTGGAACTCTCTTCTGGCTTCTTGATTTCCCCTCAACTTCGATCTTCAAAACTGTAAATGCAATGCCAATCGGTATCTTTTGTCTTCTTAATTTCTGTTCTTTTATTCTTCTCTCTCCTTAATAATGTTTTTCTCATATTCTCTCTCGTTCACTAACCCCTTGCCTCTTAGCGGCTTTATTGCTTTGCTTGGTGTGAAATGATTAATAAAAGGAAAATACGTTTCAATATCCGGGATTAAGTAATGTATAAAAAGCTGATATTATTAATATTTACTAAGTCTTATCATTAAGCTGTCAATTTATTGATCTACTTACGTACATGCATATTGTATTATAATACGTTTAAAAAAAGGTAATCGATAACATTTGTGCACACTTTTATAGACATGAAATTCTATCTAACATACATATTTTAAAATTTCAAATCAGTTTCTCATCCAAATACAATGTGAGCATATTCATCGCACTCTCTATAAAAGTGTACTAAACACATAAAAATTAATATTCGGATTTATTATGCATGTATTGATATATAAAATGTGAGATACACATGAGTATACATGAATAATAGAATTATTTAAATTTAGATATGCACACTGAATACAACGTAATCTATCTGCACATAATACTGCATGTACATAAATGTACACAACTATTTAAAAAGCATAACACAGTTAATAATATAAACTATTTTTACTGCAATTATTAAATGCTTAAAACTATAAAACATACAACAGTGACATTTTGTTTCATCTTTGTTGATCAGAAAATCTGACAATTTCAATAAATAATTAATAAAAGAGATATTTACTCGTGTTATCTTTACCACGGTCTCAAGAAAAGATAATTTGCAAGAAATTTTTGTGTACCTGAATGAAACCTGGTTATTGATAACATGATCACATCATATTGTGTTCCCTTTCATGTTCCCTAAATCAATAAAAGTTTTTCACGTTGTATACGATATTAGAAATTGCTCACTAATCTTCAACTCAATGAAAGATGTTTTAAAAAATAAACAAAAAACTGCATAATTCATAATTAAATTTTGCAAAACATCTCATAAATTATTTTTATTTCAGAATGTTTAAATTTATATTCGCTATTAATTATCTAATAGTATAAGGGGCACAATCAAATGGAATGCAATCCACTTCAAGCGAAAGGAAAATATTTTTTTCAGTGAGTACAATAAAGCTGTTACGAAATATTATTACAAAATGTCATTGACCAGGATAATATTGCTTGCTATTAATGTATATAAAATGTTTTCTTGAGTAAAGTTAAATACAATTTGAGAGCTACTCTGTTCGGAAAGTGAATGCGTCTCAGAAATGATGGCATATGAAGGAGAGATTTTGTCTTTTAAAAGAATCAAAAAATCATAATGATATTATTCTTACTATCATTTTCATTTGCAATTACCTTTGAGAAAAACATTTTAAAGAACTCGAACACATGCTTTTGTACAGTTTGCGCTAAACTTTAAGAATTTCAATGTGAATATAATTTATCAACTTTCACGAATTTCAATAATTAAGCATTTGCATCTTACCTGCATTTTTCTATTCCCATATTGCCTTCAGAAGATTTGTTTTGAGAATATCATATTGCAAATAATTATTTTTTGTAATTTTTGATAATGCTTTACAGACCATATCATCTTCAAAGAAATCGAACATGAATCTCATTACGCTGTCCTCTCTCACACTTTGCATACATTTTCCTTTTATTTAAAATTAACCGTCCCATTTCAGTGACAAAACTATTAACATAAAACGTACACAAGAGAATAGAAATATAATAAGCATCAATTTACAAACTACTTAAGCATTTCAAACGTTTTTCGTTTCATTTATTCAACAGGATTTCTATACAGGCGTTATTAAAACATAACGATAGGAATGATGTCATTAATAAAATGTTTTATTTTTATTAAATGCTTTCTTTTCTTGAATATGAAAGCTGAGTGACGAATTTGGGAAAGTAGCTCATAAGATGCCCATTCATATCGTTGAACCAGTGGAAAAAATGATTAACAGGGACATTCGTTATCGGCCGACAGCTCAAGCATTTTCAATGGTGAGTAGGAGAATCTTAATTTCTTACTCTCTACATCGCCAGTAATTCTATTGTATTTTGTTTCAAGAGATAACAACATTTTATTTGTCTGGTTCCGAAGAGATATATCTAATTTATTGTATATAAAAGAACATATATTAATACATTGTGCATAGCAGGAAGGCCAAGGCGAAATTCTGTTTCAATATTCCCGACAGGATAATTTTACTGAAGTGTAAAATATAGCACATAGCAATGTCATTAAAATGAAATTCCATATTTCAGGGTAATAACTCGTTTTTCCTTGAAAGAATATAGTATTAGCATTCTCAAAGAGTAAGCAATTGTAGTATACATGACCACATTCTTAAGTTTTCATTGATTATTCAGAGATTTATTTGTTCAAATTTTGAACATATGTCAATTTATATTCAAATTCAAATCGAAATAATAATAATAATATTTATCAAAGTTTGAAATAATGCTATGTTTTATACTTATTGTAACAAGTATTTAATCGTTAATTGTCGATCATGGCTACAAATTTTCAGATGCGTTACTTTCACGATCCAATAATTACGTGTCTGCAATGCCTTGATTTGATCGAACTACAGGATCCCGGACAGAAATGCGAAGTCTATAACAGCCTTGTACAAATTCTTCCCTCCATTCCTAAGGTAAGTAATCAGTTCTTTGATTAATACTATTAACGTACATTTTTCCTTTTAGTCCAAAACATTTAATTCATTTCTGCTAGACAAATGTACAAAAATCATTTCGATCAACATATTTTTAAGAAGCTTCAGATGGTACAACGTAACAGGACACTGATGCTGTTTAAATTTAAATGCATGAAATTACAAGATGGTGATTTTGAGGGACATCTAATTGGATAATAATTATTAAAATTTTCATGAGAAGAAAAATAAAAACGAAACGCGTTAAAATTTGTTTTAAAATAATAAGATCAAATTAAGAACCGTTCCAAGGTGAGTGTCGACTGGTTGCCCTATTATTTTAGCGATTGCGACAATAATTTCCATATCACCATCCTGCAATATATAACTTGATTTGCAGTAGCTAATAAAGATATTGTATTCAACCAGTTTTTTTTCTTTATAATCAATAAACCTGTTGTTAGTGTTATCAACTGTGTTAGGCATTTTATCAAAGGAGTTCTTATTCCAGCCTGACTTCAGAAGTTGTACTCGAACATAAGACACGAAGGTTTACAACGGCCACAGACAGGAATTATGTAATCTCGTCTGTGGTACACAGCATGTATAAGGTGTGTTCACGCTAGACTTAGCCATCAATCCCAATATCGTAGGATTTTGGGAGACCTTGCATAGACGACACACCCGCTGAAACCGAGGAGAGAAAAAGAAAGCCGAATGACTCATCAAAGCTAGCACCACGCGACTGAGAAGAAAAAGATAGAACTCGGAGTCAGTGGAGTGTGGCTTGTGAGTTGAGAAGTGATAGGTGATATTGTTAGATATGTCAGCGATAAAGGATTTTCAACAGCAGTGAGTTACAGCAGCATAAATTTTGACCTGATGGTAATTTCACTTCAAGTTCGATGCACAACTAAAGATCATGTGTGAACAAATTTTGCATAAATTTTATTTGAAATCTTAATTTGATTTAAACATATAAAAGAACACATCTGCTGGGCTTGAATGTTATAGATACAATGAAAGTTCATTATCGTCTTCAGTTAATTATTGGATGCGATGATTCAATGATATTTTAAATATTCAAATTTTCTAAAACAAAGTGGCAAATTTCAAGTTTTTCAATCATTACAAAAACCTCTCTATTATAAAGAAAATGTTTATTTTGTTTCTTTCACATAAATGTTTGTTTCGTTACTTTTACCTCGTTGTCATTTTATATTGCAGAAAGTGATCTACAAACATATTTATCCAATCCTTTTGAATGAGTGTCGGGGAACAGATATTACATTAGCAATGTCACCTTTGCTGAGTATAATTGAATTAGCATCAAGAGAAGAATACACAGAGCTAATTCTTGCCGACGTCCGTACAATCATGGGAATGTCGAAACCGATACAAGTAAGATATTTATCGTAAAATATACGGATTATGATATGCATACTTTTAAGTTTAATATAAAATAATTATATGTTATTATAATTATTTTGTTTCGTTTCTGCGAGTCAATTTGTTTTATTGACACATAAAAGTATTTAAAATTAATATAGTACTATAAAATTACAGAACTAAAAAATTAAACTTCTGATATTAAAATCTTCAATGCTATTTCATATGAACACTAATTTTAATCAACATGGAATTTGGATGACATTCTGTTAAATACTAAAGAAACATACAGGAACGTACTTAAAAATAAATATAAAATTGACTTGCATAATACTACAGCTTGGCATAAGTAGATTTTAAATATTCTAACTAAGCTATATATAGATATAAATAATTTCCAGAAAAAAGCAGTAAAAAACTCCTATCAATTGCAAGATCCACTGTATGGGGAACTCCTATCAATTGCAAGATCCACTGTGGGAAAGTGATCTTCAATTACTTTTTACTTCATATGAGATTATACTGTATATTCGAAATGTTTTTTTTTTTATTATTTTTTTTAGTCAACTGCTTACCTTTTGGATAAATTGTCTATTATTCTGGCAAAATCTCCCAAAGAGGAAATCAAAACGGAGGTTCTTCCACTGGTTTTCAACACATTAGATTCTAATTCACTTCAGGGACAGGTAAGTGGAAATGAATAAACCCCACCTAAATAATGACTGTATTTTTCATTCTCATGATGATCTTATGATAATTTACATTGTGGCATTTATGATATTTGAAACAATAAATTTATATTTTACAAAATATACAAATTTATGCATATTGTAAAAGGCTTTAAATATGCGCATAATCATAAAACTTTTATGAAAACTTCTGTCGTTTTATTTGTTTGTGCTTAAATCTTCTTATATTAAAATTTCTCATGTCCTTTTTTATTATAAAAATTACAAAAAATGCATTTATTAGTCTCATTACACTAATGTGATTTTATATCTATTTATAACTATTATCCACCTATTATAGCAACACCTTGACACCTATTTATCGTGACTCTCAAACTATTTTTAGGAAGCAGCTTTAACCAGTATCGGTGTTATCAAAGAGTACGTGGATGATCAAGTCATTAAAAAGATTGTTTTGCCGAGAGCAAAGAATCTTTTCGCACGATCAAGCAATGTTAAAGTAAGTTTCATCCGTAAATATTCCTAGCCTTTTTCTGACTAAAAAAATATAATGCTAATAACATTTTCTCATTTGTGACCGGATAACTTTTATACCCTTCATTCACCCATGTACATTACTACAAACGGAAAATACACAAATACAAAATATCAACTAAATATAAATGAAAAAGAATTGAATGGCAATAATCATCTTCATAGATTCGCTGTAAAAATATGCGAAGCGTTTACAAATTATAAATATATATATATTTTATTCCTAGATATCATCAAAAGCTTAACTGATTTTCTCTTTATTATTTTACCGCCTAACAATTGCTTAAATTCACTAACAATGTGCTCACTTGATTCACACTTGTTAGAAATGAATATTTGTGTTTGCGATTTGTTTACATATATATTTTTCCTGATTGGATATACAAAATAAAATAATTATAATTGAATAATTTACTGGTTAATCGGGAGTGAAGTTAAAAACATGTCGCATATATTGTATTAACCCGGAATAAAAAATTGAAGTCAATTTAATGTATTGTTGTTTTTTACAATTTGTTTTATGGTTACGCATTTGTGTGTGTGACTTTGTAGTAAGGTTCAATGTATGTGTACAGTTAATCTTTTTTCGTTATTCGTGGGCAATTTTCCCGATGTGCGTGTTTTGTCACTCTGTAGAATCCTTCGTTCTTATTGCTGCTGGTAAGTAAAAGTGTGATTGTACAAGCCAATCTCCGGCAGCAGTCAATTGTGTGCAGTTAGTGGTAAAGCCCTTGCATTTGGTTAGTCTATCTATGCAGGATCTTTAGTCACTAGCTGCACACCTTTGACACAACAGCAGACAAAGAACTGGTCCCAGGAAAGCAACATTAGATTTATTATACAGCATATTTCTTAGCTACTACACGATGGAATAGATAAATTTATTTTCATGTCATACACTTACATAAAATACGTTCTAATCATGGAGAGTGCTTCTTGAATAAATATTTGCTAACAATATTCCCTGTATTCGCGCTTAGAAACGAATTCTCGTTGTCTTTTGTTGGGTTGTTGAGACTTGTTGAAAGAATAAATCTGAATTTAAAGTTGCAGGAGATATTTTCCAATATATAACAATATGGGAAAATAGTTAAAAGTAAATCAAGTGATTGAAATGTACAAGAATGACGTGCGTTATAAAAATAGTCCAAACATGATGGCTAACATCAAATTGCGAAATCTGTAAAATCTAGCTTTGCCAGTAGAATCATCGAACACATTCTTCTACATTTCAAATTATGTTCATCATTGATTTTCTAATGCAACAAAAAGAAAAGGCAAGATAAGGAGATTTAAATGATCTTAGTTGTATCACAACTAGAGTATTGAATGATTTTAGTTTGAATTTATTAAGCTTCGATTATTTTAAGCTACTTGAGACAGTTTGAAGTTCTCGAAGTATTATAAAAAGAATGTTAGACATGTGTAATATGAATTACTCTCAAATTATTCTACTTGAATGATAATGAAACAATATTTTACTGTTCTGTTATCCTCTAGTTTCTTAATATTAAATTCACTTTAAAAGGCAACATCAATTCAGCATAATTCATTTTAGACTTTTCCGTATTATTATTCTCTGAACAGACTTCAAATTAATTTTATTCAATCAACGTAATTATCACTCTTCTAAAAAAAATTATAAACATTTCTATACAATAATATATGCTAATTTTTGTTAATGTGTGGTTGTTTAACGCATTGCTAACGGCACAATTATATATTATGTTATAATTATATATATTATAATTATATCTTCACTAATACTAATATTGTCCTACAAATGAACTTTATCGCGATTTTCTGTTATTTTCTGTCATTTAGACTGTCAGAAATCAGAAATGTTTATATGAACTACTAAAACATTTTATATTTGTTCAACAGTTCTCTTAACTAACAAAAACAGAAAATACTCGGTAGCATTGTATGTAAGAGTATAAATTTGCGTTGTCTTGTTTTGACAAATTTAATTGCTAACTTAATTCGAAAAGAAACTACGGCTAAATTCACTGGAATACACAAATTTCCAGCCATTTCAAGTTACTCTTGACGACCAGCAGCTACTATTATTCTTGACGTTTCCCTCTTTAAAAACATATCATGACTGAAACAATTAAACGAAAACTAAACCAGTTTGTCAAAAAACACCTAGGCCCCTCAACCTTACTTTCTCCAGTATTCGTAGCGTTCGTAGCAATTTTTTCAGTGTAGAATAATTTCTCTTGGAACGTTATGCAGTCATCCTAGCTCTCTGTGAAATTAAACTCTTCCACTGAATTCTCTCCTTCTCTTTCGAAAGGTCTCTATTGTCCATATGCATGATCTTGGTGTCTATGTTCACGAGCATCTTCCACTGGCAAGGGAACTCTCTCTTGAGTTTCCGACTTGTTCTCACATTGATGAGGATATTCAGTCAGTTATCTCTCCTTCCTTTATCGATCCGCTTCCTCTAAAGGCTGTTGCTTGCTAGATTGAATTTCTGATAGTATAGATGAGGCCCTCTCTCTATACTCATCTGCAAATATCTTTGTGTTCGGCCAAACATATCAAGTTGCTTCATTAATCTAACGTCACTGACATGACATCCCAACTTTGAACTTCTCTATTGCTCAATCTCTCACTCAAATAGTTGACTTCCCTAGTCACTCTGACAGACACTCTTCTCTACTTGATCTCTTCCTTACTTACATCCCAAAATCATATCGTACTCTACAACTCTGTCGTCTTGGCAAACCTGACCACGCGGTAGCGTCAGCTCTCCCATCAGGCAAGAAACCCCTATTAATAGAACATCTTTCTGTTATCAACACCCTGATTGCGAACTATTCGTGATTTTCTTCGTGATGTCACTTGGATTGATATTTTTAATCATCCTGTTGTAAAATATGCAACTCGGGTCTCTTCCTAGGTGAAAGCCGGCATGGAAACACCAAGTGAAACTCAATCTTCTCCTTGGTTCTCTTCTACCTGTTCAGGCACTATAGCCCACAGGAATCACCTTCCGGCTATGTTCAATTGTAACAGACTTCTTTTTGTCACCGCTCGTAATGAGTGTAATCGTGTCCCCGAAGAGACAAAATCACTATTCGCTGATAGAATCACAATTTTGGTACTAAAGATTACTGTTGACTCTGCAAGAATGTGCTGAACATGAATAAATCCTTAATCCCTCCTCTTTTCAATCACTGTGAAATGTTTTCATCTTCGCAAGATAAAGCAGAGTGCTTTGCCTGGAAATTCTCTTCCAACTCCACTCTCGACTCATCTCAAGTATATCTTCTTCATTTTTCCCTAGAGCAGAGTCTCTACGAAATTATATGCACATAACTCAGTCCCTGATTTCTGATAGAATTTCTAAACTAGCTTTTTGTGCCTTCTTGGGCTCTCGTTTTCTACTGATATGAAGTGAAGTGATTATATTGAATCAGTTGAGAGGTTTTCTACTAGGAATGTTGTTCGATGTGTCGTGCCGAACAATTCTTCTTGTCAGAATCCATTTTGAACATTTATAAATCTACCATTCGTCCTTGCGCTGTATACTGCTAGCATATCTGGTCTGGTGCTCCTAATATATATCTCAAGATTCTTGACAAAATTCAAAGAAGGGTCTGTAATATTATCCACCTGTCATCTCGACTGCAGTCACTTTCCCACCGATGTGACGTGGCTTTCCTCTGTTTTTTTCTATACGTATTTGCATAGCAATTCTTCTAATGAGCAGTTCTTAGCATCTCAGCTGCATTATTTTAAGCTTGTAACTAGATTGGTAACTAGGTCTCTCCGTTTCACTGTTGAAGTAGCTGGATGCAACCGTCAGTTCTATTCTAATAGTTTCTTTTCTCACACTTCTTGTCTGTGGAATCCCCTTCGATTTCTTGCTTTCTTACTACCGACAATCTTCAAAAATTTAAGTGCAACATCAATTCTCATCTACCTGAATCCTGTTCCATTATTGGCATTTCTTCACTTCTCTTTACTTCTCATTCTCTTTGATTAACTGTAACCCCCCGCCCTGCGTCCCAGTGGAATTACCGCCTTACTTGGAATGAAATTACTTTTAAAAAAGGAAAAAGAAATACTCTTGAGGTGTTAGTATTGCCTCAGATACCTATTGAGTGACTAGAAGTTTTGAAGCCAAATCAGCTACTGAATTCAAAATGGTACTTTGTTCTGCAATGATTACTGATAGCACATAAACTAATAGTACATCATTACTCTAGATATGCGCAAGACCAGCCAGATTTTCAAATGTCAAAGCGAATAATCCTACCAACACTGAATATCTAATTTTCCTAGAACCGAAAATTTCTGCATACATACGAGTAGAAAATATAATTGTAATAATCTGTATATTAATACGCTTGTACCTATGTATGACGTGTGTCACGCTTGGTAACTGAGAGGCAAACAGAAAGAGAGAGGGACAGAGAGTAAAACATAAAGAGTGAGAGCGTTGTAGAGAGACAAAAAGAAAGTTTAACACACAAAGAGATTAAAGGGGGTCATCTGAGATAAAGGAAGTTCTTTGTAGTGAGTGGTTAAATGATCTGTTGAGGAAAAATTCGCCCCTGAACTGGAAGTGACCTTTTGAAATTAAACTTTTTTAATCTTATGTTCGCGAATTTGTTACAGACTGGGGTAACTCAGATTATATTTGGTCTCCGAGGGGATAAAAGAAACAGAGAGGGACATAAAGAGTAAAACAGAAAGATAAAATTGGGCGTAGGGATACAAAAAGAGAGTGCGACCACACAGGAGGATTAGCGTAGGTCATCTTAGACAAAGGTAATTGTTTGGAATGAGGGACTAAAAAGTACCACCACAGAAACATAATATGTTTTGTGACCTAACATTCTGTTGAAGACATTTCAGCATTTTTAAGACAGGCTATTGTCAGTTTCCTTATAACTATCTGCGAATGGTCATAAGTTGAAAGGGTATAGAGTGTTTCATTTAAAAAAAAATGATTAAATCCTATTAATTTACCCGGATCCTTCTAGTAATAATTAATACAATGAAAAAATATTTGCTCATTCACTGGATTGTAACAAGTTGAGAGATATTGCCTGGTTCAATGAGTTTCACTTTTTTATCATCAAGGCGAGAGGTAGTGTATATGTATGTTGTTATCCTGAGGAGGCGGTGTCGTCTTGGTGCACTGTAAGCAAACAAGACAGTAGTGATAGTGTCATAATTTGGGCAACGTTTTCTGGGAAACACTTGGTTTTATCATTCAGATGAAAGGCACTTTATCGCACACCACCTATCTCAACAACAATGAACACTACCTCTTCATGGTAATTATCTTCTATGAATGCAGTGGTATTTTTAACAGGATAATGCGCCATGTTGTAGATAAGTCATTTCAGAAATTTGAAAAAAACTTCACTGTGTTGTCTTTGCAACCAAACTCTCCAGATTTCAGTTCTACTTAAGGATCAACAATTTATTAGGCAGGTGGACATATTGTTTAGCCCATCAGTGTATATTAGCAATATAGTAGAGCTGAAGATACAGAATGAATAATAATGATGATCTTACTTCATTTAGTCAAATTAAATTATCTGTTTTACATTTCGATTGATTTAAAAGGAAAGAAGTAGAGAAAAAGTTGTTCTTATTTGTTAGAAATTAAGTCAAACATTTTCTGCTAGATAATTGATTGTGCTATTACTACGAATCTATTTTAATTTTAATTATTTGTTGACCTTTCAGATGAAGATCAATGCATTAACCTGTATAAAGAAGCTACTCGATAGTCTGGACAAGATGATCATTCTTGATGAGGTGCTACCGTTCCTCACTGAAATCTCCTGTCAGGATGCTGAAGTTGTAATGACAATAATTGGTAGGTACACCATCAGGTCAAACGAAGGAAAAAAGCAGTTGACATGAACGATATTTTCTCGTTGTTCTGGCCGTCATTTCCAGTGATTTCATGAAAACAGAACATTGCTTTTTCAGTTACCGTTTCACATAACCACATATAGTTTTTACCACTCTGTATTTTTCAGTGTCAGAACTGTTTCAATTTTACCACTCCGGTATTTGCTTTTATGTCAGATGGTATTATAAATTGTATTTTATTTCATATGTATAATAAAAAAAATAAATAAATAAGAGAAAAATAAATAATTCAGCATTATTCAGAAACATACATTTTACTGGATCTTGCCTTTCGACTTTGATTGTCCTCCTTATACGTTACGTTTTATCGCCCGATTTGTTGGACATGTAACAGAAATACGTAAATGTAATACGGATGATACATAAATTTCAATTAAAATCAATTTCCCTCCCACTCTTTTGTGTGTGTGTTTTTTTATATTTAGTTTAGTTCTTGATGTGGAACAAATGGGTGATTAATATACATTAACTTCATTTTCTCTCTATGGCAATAAGAAGTTACTTGGATGGTGAAAGAATCCTCTGCTCTTTCAATTGACAAAACACCGCCCCTTATACTTTTATCCAATAAGTTTCCTCTTTTTCTCGCTCTCTGATTTATATTTTATAAATATTTAGGATATTTTACAGAATTTTAGGTGTTTATCTTACAAGGGAAAAGAAATAAAATTTCTATGAAGATAGAAATACTTTTAGTAGAAAATTGAACTATATTCTGTATATATTGTTAATTTTATAATATTCACATTTATATTTCTTTGATAATTTATTACACATTGAGAGGATTTGCTGAATTAAGTGTAGTTATTCTCCAATTGTAAGATATTAGGAAAATACTTAATTGTAGTTTTATATCATACGTCGGCGTCAAATATTTTGTCCGCAGTCTTATATATTGTAATAGTATCAATTTATATTAATTTATATTCTAAAACTGTTTTGTTCCCAGATGCATGAATTTATTCTATTTTTTTTGGTGGCGGGGGTAGGGGATTTAAAATAAATGTATCCATAGTTCAGATAAATAAATGTGGTAATAGTTTAATCCAATAATATTCATTTAATAAAACATAATTAAAAGGCAGACCAAACAGAAATAATTTAAAAAAAGATTTGCACAAATATTCTTCATAATAACAAGATCATTTTTTACGAAATTTAAAAAACATTAGTATTAAATGACTCTTCGGAATAAGACATTTTTAGAGAAATGTGATTGTATTTTAAATGCTGCACTCTTGGTTAAAATAGTTATATTTTCTTTATTATTTCTTAGTGGACTTTTACATCCTGGGTATGGCGATAAACTACATCCAACAGCAAGGCCTCAGATAATGTTTTCGGAAAAATAATGTTGCCAGCTATGCGTTTTTGAAACAATAATCTTGCCGGCTATACGTTTTTTGTTAAAAATAATGTTGTCAGCTATACGTTTTTGAAACAATGTTGCCAGCTATCCGTATTTGGAACCATATTGTGGCCAGCTATGCGTTTTTTGAAACAATAATGTTGCCAGCTGTAAGTTTTTGAAACAATAATGTTGTCAGCTATAAGTTTTCGAAACAATAATGTTGCCAGTTATAAGTTTTTGAAACAATAATGTTGCCAGCTATAACTTTTTTGTAAGAAATAATGTTGCCAGATATACGTTTTTTGTAAAGAATAATGTTGCCAGCTATAAGTTTTTTGTAAAAGATAATGTTGCCAGCTATAAGTTTTTGAAACAATAATGTTGCCAGTTATAATTTTTTGAAACAATAATGTTGCCAGCTATAAGTTTTTGTAAGAAAATAATGTTGCCAGCTATACGTTTTTTGTAAAGAATAATGTTGCCAGCTATACGTTTTTTGTAAAAGATAATGTTGCCAGCTATACGTTTTTGAAACAATAATGTTGCCAGCTATACGTTTTTGAAACAATAATGTTGCCAGCTATACGTTTTTTATTCCATACAAAATAGGCATTTAAAATTCATATAAACTGGATTTGGCATTAAATAACCCACAGTGGTTGATATGCCATAAAACCCAAACAAGCAAATCTAAGTGGACTTGCGAGTGTGTGTGTGTGTGTGTGTGTGTGTGTGTGTGTGTGTGTGTGTGTGTGTGTGCGAGAGCGAGAGCGAGAGCTGGCGAGTTCGTGTGTGTGTACATGCATCTTTGTGTGCATTAGCTCAGTGTCTGTGTGCACTATCATGTTAAATTTTTGCGTAATGTCTAATCTTTACACTCCGTAGAGTTAATTATTGCGTGAAACAATTTTATTGTGATGCATCAAAGTTATCTTATTTCGGCAGGTATTTACAGTCACCTGTTAAGTAACAAGCGGTTCGGGCTGACTCATAATTTATTAGCTACGAAGGTGATGCCACCACTTATACCACACACTGTCAACCCCGGCCTCAACATGGATCAGGTGAGTTTCTGATGGCCAGGAAGGCTCTATGAATTTTATCATCATCAATAATCTAATAACATATCAAATCATAACAAATGCAATTATGATTAAAAAAAAAAACAAAGTATCTGAAGTGTAAATTTAATCAAGGTCGTGGTTTGTTTATCAGAATCACATAACTGAATTACACCATTCTTTTTTTTTTTTTTTTTTTTCTAAATGTCTTATGCAATTTCGGGGTTCCATTAGAACAAATATTTGTCAGAAATTACCATGAGCCTTAATTTTTTTTTTTTTTTTTTGTTTTCTCCGAACTTATTTTACACCAGAGTATATATCAAACGGAACTAAAAAAAATATATGGTTCTCAGCAATTATAATTTTACAATATATTATTCAATTATAATGAAATGTAGTTTTGAATAAACAAATAATTTCACAATCAAGAAAAACATTTCTTCTCAAAAACTGCAGATGGCATTCGGTAACTATAAGGTCGTTTTCATAATTAATTTGTTTTGTAAAAGTAATTGATAATTAACTTTAAATCAGGAATCAAATATTAAAAACATAGATGGGCGAAAGATTGTTGTTTACAATTACAAAAAAAAATCGAATGTCATGTTTCTTTAATTTTTCTAACAATATCATTTTTATACTTCGAAAATATTTTCACTCAATTTTAAAATAAAAATTTTTCAAATCAATTCTTTTATTTTCTTTTGTTGGTCGCATATTTTATCTTTTATTGTTTTGAAAAAATATTGGTAATAATTATTGATACAGTATTCGAAATTATCAATACATTTATTGAACATCTTCAGTGCAGAAATGAAATTGAATAATTCTTTAACTGTATTTCATGATGGATATAGTTGATGATAAAAAAGGTAATGTGCTCCAATAATAAATCATTTTGAAATTCCCATAAATCATGGAAGCACGTATATCAAGTTTTATAAAGGATAACTATCTATGACTAACATCTCATGGAAAAATAAATTATTATTATTACTATTGAATTATTGTTAATATTATGTTATATCTGAGAAAGTATCTGAGAAAGTATCTGAGAAACTGAAATTTTCTCTTTTCAAATTATGTTTTATGCTACCGTATTGTAGGTATATAAAGTTTGGCTGTTGCACGCAATTATAGTATGATAATCTTTTTCAATATTTTATATTTCCCTGTTGATATCTGCCAGTTCAGTTCCTTGATGGTTGTTCTCCGTGAAATGCTGGACCAAATTGATACCCAAAGACGTCATAAGATGAAAATGGAAATTGCTCCCAGTATCAGGTAGGAATTTTATCTTGTTTCTCTCCAGACAAGGCAACCGTAATTTAAACTTTTTTTATTTAAACTTGTTTACATTTTATAATTGTCACGTTTATTTAAGCGTATGAAGGCCCATCAGTAACCCCATCGTCTGTCACAATTATTAGCTGAAATGTTAATTATTATGTCTGATCTTTGTGATTAATTGTTAAGTATTGAAAGGAGATTATGTTTACAAGTAAATATCTGTTTTTTCTTCATTATGCTACTGAATTATTGACTTAACTACATAAATTTCCTTACAAAGAACATGCCTAAAATAACTTTTTTTTATATTAAATGCATAATAAAAATTCACAGCAACGTAAGACAGATTTAGAAACAGAAAACTTAATAAAACAATTTTAATCCGTTAATGTATTTTAAGAACAATAATTAAAATCTATAAGTAGGAAACTGGTTGCTTGACAGATACATTCTCTGCTTACGTCGAAAATCAGATTTCTTACTCCATCTTATGTTATCAATCTAGCATCGCCTATAGAAATTAACACACGAGGGCCCGTGTTTCACTTTACCAACATGTATTGTATACAATGCTGTTTATTTTCTCAGAAATCGGGAAATTGAAGAATATTTTGCAAGAGGCGGAAATAATGTGTACGTGTTTTGATCTTAGTGGACATGACACATAATGAGAGAGTTGTATGCTTTATGTGTTTATTTAAGAATAATATAAGAAGAATCAAGTTGGAAAAGTAGATGACCGTAAGCGCATTATGTATCCATGCTTTTATTGAAAGTGTGAAAATATTTTCATAGAGAAGCACATTGAATTAAAATTTACGCAATATATTTTAAGTGAAAAAGTGTAATAATTTTGGTTGTGCATAAATGACATTTTTTTAAAAGGATAAACGAGAAGTTTCCAAAACATTTTAAATTAATTTCATTTTCGAGCGGTCATTTTAATAAAGAAAACGCAAAACAAATATATTCTATAAATCATACAGCAATCAATGAAAAAATCTTTTTCGCTAAACCGTGTAAATATTTTCATTGGAAAAATACATCACATACGTATGTGCACACATGTTTCTGTACACATTTTGTGTTAAATTTACTTTTATCTTGAGTTTGTTATTTGACTTTAGTGGAAGTTACAGATTTTTCTTAAATTATAATGTATTAGTTTTGCACTTGGAAGTAAGGAAACACATAAAAGTAAAACATAGATAGCCCTGTCATCATTTATTTGTAGTAATTGCTGGTATTTATTACAAACTTTTTCCATATTTATTGGAATAAACACAACATGGAATTATAGGTATCCAAATTAGTCAATACTAAATTAATATATTCGATTGATTTTTATTTATTTCCTTTGTTTTGTTACATGTACTTGTTACTTACATGAGCTGTAAGTTTTTATTTGAACATCGTCGCAGGACAAAGAAATACTAATTTTACTTGATAAAATTACTATAGGAAATTATAAATATATAAAACAGGCCTGTTATCAGAGGTTTGCAGTATTAATAGATCTAAGGCTATTTTAAATGAGCTTATTGTTATTGTAGGTATAGATGAACCAACTGAATAACTTTTTATTGCTTTTATAAGAATTTTATCATTAAAATTAAAATGATAAAACTTACGCGATTTATTGATATTTTAGTTTCTGTTATAATCAACAAGCAAATTTTATTTTAAACTAATTTCTCTATTTCACAACAGAAACCTGAACAGAATGCTAATTTAGCCGATTGCTTTAGATAATACAATAAACATATTAAATTATAATTATTAATTCTGTTAATAATTATTTTTCGGTAGCATGGGCAATATTTATTAAAATGGTTTTATTAATGCCTACCTTTCAAAGTCACTTTGAGTAATAGCTTTTATAAAATTTGATAAAAAAAATTGGAAGAATGCTTCTAATTTTAAATCTCATGATAAAATACTTATTATTTATTACTAGTGTTTTTACAGTTATGTAAATAAAATAAGTTTGTTTAAATTCTAATGAAGTTATTGCTTGATTGCAAAAATACAGACAAATGTGATAATGTAATAACGTTGAAATTATTGCAAAGAGTTTGTTTTTCATAATACGAGGATAAATCAAAAAGTAAAGGCAATTTCAATTTATTTCCACTGATGAAAGCAAATGCATATGTCACTTTTTGACATAGTCCCTCATGCACAGCAATGCACTTCTGGTATCGTTCAACGAGCTTTTTCATCCCTTCCAAAAAGATACTTTTCGGTTACTCATGAAGCCACATTTACATCGCTTGCTTGTTTGAGCACCTAACGGGCACACATTTTACCGTACCCCAAGTCATCATTCACTGTGGCTGATGCAGATCCATAACTGATGTTCACGTTTGCAGCCACTTGTGGTAATGTGGTTCATCAAGCCCTCCGCCCTCTGATCTTCCTTGCGCGATTCTGATAGGCGACCCGATCGCCTTTCGTTAGTTACAGTTATTCTTCTCGCTTGAAATTGGTCTATCCGCTCATACACCTTTCGTTGATTCATGGTGCGTACGTCAACATCCGGTGATGGATTTCCGCAGGTTTGACTCCCTGCACGCTATAGTCTGACTTCCTTGCTCCCTGCCACTCACCATAAACGGTGGAGAGAATGTTGAGTGTGTCTGTTGTTTTTACAGCATAAAACTTCAAAATGTCCTTTACTTTCTGATTTACCACCGTACTTTCACTTACACTGTGGTTCTGTTGCAGCCGTCAAACAAATGGTTCAGATGGTCATGAAGATAAAGCAACTGTCGAACAAGAACGACTCAATCGAACGCTACTTAGCATCAGCGACGCTGTTCATAATGTTCAAAAATGTAGAACTGGTGCGTATTGTCAACTTAAGCACCACTTGCGCTCCGTCCCTCCTGTCACTCCCCACCCCCACTGCATGGTTCTCCTTTTGCACTTGTACCCCCTTTATTTCTGAACTCTGACATTGGGTAAAGGGTGTCGATTCACCCAACATTTAAACAACTAACAAAATATTTTTCTTAGTTACGGATTACCGTAAGAAATATGTCATCAAAACGAGCTTTTTCTGTATCAATGTAAACTGTGAGGAATTTTATAAGATAGAAAAACCATTGTATATATGTTTCCCCATTGCCTATATTGTTTAATGCTCGGAGGAGAATGCAATTAAAGTTTTAAAATAGGTTATAAATCACTAAAGTAAGACAAGTATTTACATATTTAGTGTATGTAGAAATATACGTATTTTGGTAAAGCAGAAGTGTGTGTCCTTCAGATTCATATAAGCCAGACGAATGCATGAATATTTGTGATAAGTTTGTGTTTATAGATTTCTGATAAACACGAACAATTCAATGTTAATATTTCAAATTAAAATAGGAAAGCCAAAACTATTTCTATATGAACCACTTATGGATATATATACTGAAATGCACACGCCTATATACGGCATATATATAACAATATAAAGTTTGTTATTTTTAACATCAACATATTACCAATATTTTTTTTTTTTTTTTTTTGAATATGAAAAGATATTTATGTATGTTTAAATGGAAGCATAGTTTGAATCAATACATTTTCAAAGACAAACACTTTTTGGAGCCTAAATTACATTTATCAAATTGTGCTTATAAACGACAGTTTTATAAATACATATGATGTTCGTTTTAGATACATTGACAACTTTACTTCTTAATAATAGCAGAGTATTGTTTGCTATTATTTTCATTCTAGTTGACTGCTCGAAAATTGTTTTTGTTTTTTATGGAGCATAAATTTTCAAAAGTTTTCTGGTACGCACAAACCCATACGCAAACACACACGCACGCACACACACATGGATATAAACTCACACACACACAAACACACACACACATATATATGTATATATATATTGGGTATCGTAAAATTGTGATTGATCATGAAATAAAAAATCTTAAATTTTGCTATGATCAAGTTACAAAATGAATAGTAGTAAAAAAAGACATAATCTTTTTACATGAACTTTGTTTGTCAACATATTTACTGTTTTCTTTCAGTATCTTCTGTCATCGTTCAGAAAACTTCACAATTCCATTCGAACATAAGTTTTTGTATTTCTCAGCAAAGATCTTCTCTAGGTGACTTTCACAGTCTTCCAAGGAGTTTTTTCTTAAGAGTATTCTGCAGAGACTGCAATAAACGACAATCCAAAATGCAATGTCTAATGAATAAGACTAGGGTAAACTGGAACAATCTTTGGTCACCAATGAAAGACGCTATCTAGCGTGATCATGATAGAATATTATATCCTTTCTTTTTCTACCTGGGAGCAATATTAACTCAAACCAATCCTTTGATTTTCCAGTATGAGTGCAACTTTTATTGGCGTCTGAAGCGCATCTTTAATTTTTTTAAAATGAAAACAAAAACATAAAGAAATAGAAAATGCAATTTATTTCCATCTCCAATGCTAAAACCAATTGACAAAAATTCACCCAATTTTATTCAAATTCCAATCGTCCGATTGCTTCTTTATGGAGTCATTGTAAAAGAGAAGATTATAATATCTTTAGTTGATTTCAACAGTTGGACTATTTAGCGTTGCTTTATAAATATATATTCTCTCTCAGAGAATATGATGCATTACAAGTTATTTCTTAGTAAAATTCTTTGGCATAATTATTTAAAGTGGTAATTAAAATTTTGTACTAGGTATATTTTCCTTGTAAATAATTTTTCTGGCGAATACTTTTGAAACTTTAACTAAACCACAAGTAGTTTTTAATGTAGGTGTGAATGTATTGTATGATAATCGTACTTCTATTACCTAAAATTATTGGAGTTATTTTTTCCCTTTTTAACAATCTATTAATGTTCACCGTCCTATTTTTGGAACGGTGAGCATTAACAGGTTATATGAAAAATGTATTAATAATCTTGCATTTTTATAAAATTGTAACTGATTTTTTAGAAACCTATAATTAATAACAGTTTTTTTTAATTTTATTTTTAAATTAATACCAGATTTTATGGTGGGTATTAATGGATTAAATATCTGACAGAAAAAAAAAACGTAAAATGTATTGGCCACATAATCAAGAAATAATGCTTTTTTCAAGGTTTAGGTGACAATATTCCTATTTGGTATCTGCCCATATAGTAACATATTTGTAATTTATTTAGTGTTAAAATAAATAATTTTGTTTTGAATTATATTGTGAATATCAAGAGTTACAGATATTAATATTACGTAATATAGTATTGTATATTTAAATTAAAAAATTATTATTTATTATTATTGTATTATAAATATCCATCGATATTGTATTAATTCATTTCAAATGTTCGTGTCCAATTAGAAAATTAAAAACAAAATTTTCCATATAAATAAAATTATTTATTAGTCAAGTACATAGTTTCCATCGTTTTTAGCAACTCTCCCTCATCGTTATACAAGCTTGTTGATGCCATTTTCATATTATTTTTATTGGAAGAACGTTGTGAGGTAGTTTTCGACTATCAAATTTGTTGTCATTTAAATTGTTCTGTAGAGACGAGAACAAACGAAAATCCGAAGGAACCAAGTCAGTAGAATACGACGGGTGATGGAGAGTATACCATTTTAACTTTTTAAGTTTCTATAGGGATTGTTTTGCAACACGTGGTCTCGCGTTGTCATGGTAGAAAATGACACCTTTTCGATTTGGTAAAATCGGCCGTTTTTATTGAATAGTCTCATTGAGATTGGTGACTTGGTCGCAATACTTCTTTGCAGTTATTGTTTCACTGGCTGAGAGAAGCTCAAAATGAATTATCCCTTTGCACTATCACCAAACAGACAGTAACTCATTCACTGGATGTGGTGAATTCATTTTGTCTCCAGCTAAGTTTGCGTCGAACGTTATCATAATCTATTTTTCATCGCCTGTGACAATTCTGTTCAAGAACGCTTTCTTTTCGTATCGTAACAGTAAAGAAATCTCCACAGAAACCCGATCGAGTCTTTTCTGTTTAGTCAAAGAATATTGCACCCACGTGTCGAGTTTTGAAACGAACCCAAGTCTCTTCAAATAGCGAAAGGCAATTGAGACATTAATTTTCAAACTCTTAGAAATCTCTTCGGTCGAAATCTTCGGTTTATTCTCCATGGTGACAGAGTGTCTTCTTCGACGTCGGAATGTCGTCCGCAGTGCGGCTGATCGTTTAGGTTAAAATCATCCTGACGAAATCTGCCAAACCACTTTTTGACCATCCAAAAAGCTGGAGCACGGTTCATATAAATTTTCTGAATGTTCTATCGCAGTTCCGACGTTTACTCCTTTCCGAAATTCATAGAGCATAAGGCGAAAGTACAACTTTTTATCCTCCATCTTTAAGGCATTGATTTGTGAACAAAACGTGAACGAAGTTTAACACGCGACTGGACGATGCAAGGTTTCCCTCTACAATGGTACCTCCATTAGGTCGCGTAAAAAAGTAGCATATCACGATGAAGAAAAGCCCATAACTCAACGAAAACAAACTTTTGTCATCAAGATGTTTATGCTGTTATTAAGAGGAAAGACCAATGTAATTTTTTATTATTTTTTAAAATTTTTTACTCCTTTCTAGCACGTAGAAAATTTTGGTTAAAAATTTTGCTAAAAAATTTTGTTTTTTTTTACGACAGCGCAGTAAAAGTGAAAAAAGGTTTGTTTTATTTTGCGTTTTCCCCAGGAAAACACTCGTTGATTTGGAAATTCTTGCAAAATTCAAATAATTGTCGGATTTTAATGAAACTTTCAGAAAATATTCAGAAATGAATTAAATTATTTTTTAAATTTTTTTTTTAAATCTTGTTCAAAATATATATTTTTAACATGTTTCCACCCCCTTACATATTTTCATGAAATTTCGAGAAATTAAATCTTTAATCTGATTTGTTTTATTAGTTAAAAACAGGACTCTTTACATCACCAGGTTTTTTTTTAAACATTTAGCGGTTTCATAGAAAATCTGTTCTGAGTTATAAAAAAAATGTAAAAAAACTATGACATTAATTAATTAGAAAAACTTTGACTTGCTTTTGTAAATACGTTATATTAAAGACATTATTTTGTGAAGAAATAAATTTTTTTAGATCAATAATGTATTTTTATAAAAAAATTTTCATTTAAAAAAAATTTTTTATTAATATAATGTTAACTTATTAATACTTCAAAATTCGTTTAAAATTCTTTATTGCTTTTTATTGCAATTCAATGATAACGTTAATGGAAAAGTAAATTTACGAATCGAAATTTGAAAAGCTCATAATAGTCTTTTGTACCCGATTATTTTAAAAATAATTTTTAGTGAAAAAAAACGTTCCTAATTTCTATCTATGGGATAATGACATAATCCTTAAAAAGGTCACATGATTTGAGTGTCGTGTGACGCACTGCAATTATTTGCCTTCAATATCCAGTTCTGTTTCACATCGTTAACGTGTTTGCAAAAAGTCCTTTCAAAATTTCTAAGTTAGTTTTAATTTTTGTGAATTACTTTTTTACTAAATATTTTTATTTTAGGTACTTATTTTAGTTTGGGTCATATTTCATTGAAGTAATTTTTTTAAGTTAGTAAGTTGTTAAATAAGATAAAAAGATTAAGAACCTAAGAACGAAATCGAAACTAAAAAAAAATATTAAATAAAAAATAAATATTACATAATTGCTGAATAAATGTTTACTAATTAAAAATAAAAAAACGCGTTCGCTTACTTCGTAAAATTATGTCAAATTTGATCATCCATAATAGCTGTCATCACCTCTTAACATCTCGATAACATTGATAACGTGAATAAAGACATGAAAAAATTCAGACACATCGTTAAAAAATGTTTGGATACAATTTTTTAATGCTCTAAGTACTGTTTGTTTCAAATCAGATTGATTTAACTTTAAATTTTCTAATTTTACTCAAACAACGTGTCAAAAATATATAATTTATTTTAAGAAGTTTAAAATCAAAAAATTTGTTTTCTTTACATATTTCTTAAAATTTAAGAAATTGGCCGCTTTTAAGAAAATTTTTTTAAAATCGAGCATATATTTGACATTTCAATCTATATAATTTCCTTCTGAAATACAACAGAATATCTTACTTACTGTAAATAATGAATTTAATGCTTTCGCTTTCAATTAATAACAACATTTTGATGAAAAAACTTTTCGTTGAGTTATGGGCCTTTTTTCATCGTGATATGCTGTTTTTTTACGCAACCTGATGGAGGTACCTACTCCACAATACACCAGAAATCGGCACCCAAACAAAAGCCAATGTCAAGTTGCTGCCATTTTATATTAACAATGAAAATCGGGCACGAACTTTTGTAATGCTATTATATTTATATATAGATGCACTTCAGAACGGATTATCTAGATAGAACAATGAGCAGAAAATATAAGATTTCAAACTTGTCTTTATATCTTTACGTCTAGTGTAGAACATTCAAGTATGGAAAAATTATGTTAAATAAATTGTTAGCTTACAAAATATCTAAAAATTTATTAAATGATCTACATGCCCAGAAATTTTAGATAACTAAGTTATATGAAAATTATAATTACGAATGTATATTCTTTTATAACAAATTTAATATAAATATTACGAGACGATAATGAAACAAAAATGGAAGATTTGTAAGCACTGTACAAATTTGAAACATTAAGCTTATACGAAAAATTACATTTTCGCATATTCAATAACATTTTCATAATACTCATCATATTTGGTTTCCCAAATATTTGCTGCAAATATGATCGAAAAATAGCGAGTGGGTCCTTTAAAATATCGAGAAAAATAAATCATCATTCCGTTTAGTACTTTTAACAAAAATACAAATAATTAGGACATACAATAAAAAGGTCATCTTTGTAAATTTAAAGCACCTAACTCGCAGGCTGAACTGTGGGTAGATTCTAACTCGAATTTTGTCAGATTTCACTTGTGTTGATGATGTTTGTCCTCCGTTCAAAACCTCTCCAAGGTCTTTGCAAAGTGTGTCCTCTTCCTTTTTTCTTTCCCGACGTCTGATTTCAACCCATCACAAACCTCTCCCATCTGCACATTCTATTACTTCACGTGTTTCCGAAATTCCACAGGGACCGGTGTAACAGACAGCGTTGTACAGCCTTCTACATTCCATGCGCCGCGGCCGCTGGTGGCCGCCACCGCTGGTGAGTTCCTGCCAGTAGCCAGTACCTCCGCAGACGACACGCAATGAACACAGTGTTGCTTTTTAGGTAGAAATTTGGTAGTCAGTTTTCTCAATTTGTTCGTGCTTTTACTCAGTTTTCTCCGTTCGTTGTGTTGCATCTCTGAATTTCATGGCATGATTTAGCGCTACACCATCCCCTCAGTGTAGGAACCTGGTTACGGTCTACACAAAAATGGGATATAAATTCTGGAGATGTTGGGTTTTGCTTACACAATGATGAATCAAAATTTGGAATAGTTGTGTTCATGATTACATTGAATGTATAGAAAAATCTACGTTCTTTCAATCCTCTATTCTATTTCTATAAATTGAATGTCTCCAGATATGTAGCTCACAAAAATGGTCCAGACTTTCGAGGCCAAAGTAGAGCAGCAGTAAGCGTAGCTAGAAAAAATAGGGAGTAACTTACTGATAAATTAAAAATATTTACTGCATAATAAATTTTGTATGCACTGCATTATGCTTTGAGCATCCTGCTTTAAATTGTTAAGCCTTATTTACCGAATCTTTCATTTATATTTATGTCATCCACTAACTTTTGTCTTGTATTGCTTTATTCTGCTTGTTTTTGTCTATATATATATATATATATATATATATATATATATATATATATATATATATATATATATATATATATATATATGTATGTATGTATGTATGTATGTACGTATGTATGTATGTATGTATGTATGTAATCTTTTCACCCCAAAGCAAGGCAATAAAGCTACTAGGACGCAAGGGGTTACTGAGTATTAGAGAGTATGTGAAAAAAAAAAGAAAAATATTATTAAAGGAGAGAGAATAGTAAAGAACAAGAAATAAGAAGATAGAAGTTAACGATTGACATTACATTTAAATTTTTGAAGATCAAAGTTTATTAGGAAAGCGAGAATCCGGAAGGGCGTTCCATAAGCAAGAAGTGTAAAAGAATAAACTGTTAGAAGAGAACTTAAGATTACATCGAGCCATTTCAACTGTAAAATAATGAGACTTTGCCGCGAATCTAGTACTGTACTTAAATTCTTAAAGTCTAGGTCCCATAGAAGAAGGTTTTTCCGAACAATTTCCATGAAAGTATTTATAGAAAACGCGTAGGGAAGCTACATTACGGTGGTGGGAAAGTGATTGAGGCTGAGATGCCAGGTCAATACTAATAACATTGCAGATTCTTCTTTGGAGTTTATCAAGAATCTCTAAATGTATATCAGGAGCACCAGACCATATGTGACAGCAATCTTCAATGTATGAACTAATAGTAAACTTATAAATTTGTAAGATAGATTCTGGAAATAAAAACTGTCTAGCACATAATGAAGTAACCTTTCCAGGCAGTAAACCTAACAAGTGATTTAATATAATCTTTCCACTTCATATCAGCGGAAATGTTAGCCCGAGAAGGCACAACGAGTCACTCTCCTGAAGGTTAGCATCAGACATGCTGATGAAAGGCAGAAAGGGAACTCTCAAATGATTGAAAGAGCTTAGTTTCGTTTTGGAAGTGTTAAAATTAAGAAGCCCCATTTAACATTAGATTGTAGGTCATTTCTAAGATCAGCTGCTAATTTGACCATATCGGATTGATCAGGCTTACTATTAAGAGAGGAGTAAATAGTTGTATCATCAGCATAATCGAAATGCCATCATGACGGTCATTGATGAAAATTAGAAACAGCGTAGCTCCTAGGACAAAGCCCTGGGGGACACCAGCACTACTACAGAAAGACCTAGAATAGTGTCTGTTCAAGACAACTTTCATTTCAATAAGACAGACTGAATGAGAGTAAGAATTCTTTCAGAAATACCATAACCTTTCATTTTGAGAAGAAGACCATCATACCAAACCCTGAGAAATACTTTTGAGATGTTCAGAGCAACGGCTCAAGCTTCATCTTCCTTATCGAGGAAACATTCAGATAATGTATCCATAGCTACACTTCCCTTATCTGATAGTTACATTAGAACTTTTTATACATTATAATATATTTTGATAGACTCTTTCAGTAAAAATCGTTAAAACATCATCAGTTGACCTAGAGAAGCGAAAGCCATATTACTTAACTGAAAGAAGACCCTGCGATGTGAGATGCATGACCAATTCAGAGTTGACTAGGGTCTCTAGAACTTTGCCAAAAAAAGGTATGAAGGCTAATAGGCTGATAGAAGGATCAGACGGTTCGCCTTTTCTGAAAGACTGGAACTACATAAGGGAATTTCCAACAAGCCCGATTGCAAGAAGCAGCCAGGCATTTATTGTAGAGTTTAGAGAATACAGGAACTAATTCGAGAGTACATTTCTTAAGAACTATAGCAGGAATGCCATAAGATCCACATGATTTGTGAGAATCCAGTGTAGAGATTATAGCAGAAACCACAGAGGGAGTTATATGTACTCAACGGGGATTCAGTCCTAAGGTAAAATATACTGACATAGATATATAGATGCCTGTTTCATACTGAAGCTTTGTCCCCAAGGTTTTAATTTTTACAGAACTCGTTAGCAGTTACCAAAACATTAAATTAAATGGTATAGTTAGAGCCAGAAAGATAAGACAATAATTCTCTCATTGAAACACATAAGTAAAATCTGCACAATAATTGTATCAAATGTAACTAATATTTTAGCGTATAAAATATGAAAAAAATCAGTATTCATTAAAAAAATTCCCTAAGTTGGTGTAATTACGTTTCTAATAAAATATGTCTAAGAGTTTTCAGAAACTCATATCCATTTTATTCTTTATAAGTCTGTCATCTAAATTTGTTTCTTTATTTATTTCCGATTCAATTCATCCGTGTAAAGTAACAAAGATTATTCTGTTTCTAGTTGTTATTATCATTCATAAATATCAATTCACGTAATATAATAACTAGAAACATTCAGATAATGTATCCATAGCTACACTTCCCTTACCTGATAGTTACATTAGAACTTTTTATACATTGTATATATTTTATTTAAAATTAATTACGCAGCACAATCATTTTCGTATAATTTACTTGACAAAACAGGGATCAAAACGGTTGGTTAAAATGTGAAAATTATGAGTTTTGATTAATTTTATTCTGTAAATATCAATGAAACATTTCTTTTCAAAGATTTAAATTCGGCATTATGAAAGAAAAGTGAATTTATAACTAAATTAATAAAATTGTATTATAATTATCATTCATTATTTTTCATTTTGATTTTGTAGGCTTAAAGATATATTCTTCAATATGTACTGTTTTGGTAAATAGCAAATTATATTTCAACAAGATGAAGACCTGAATCAAGATACTGTTTCATTAATTATGTCCTTTCTTACTCACATTCTTGTAAAATCGCCAATGTCTGTTCCACTTTCTCCTGTCTATCTTTGAGATTTAAACGTTAAATCCTGGTGCTTGTTTGTCGTTAATGTTGCTGCTTAAAGCCTACCTCGCTGACATTTTTCATTGTTTTATGTATAACAATAAATGTTGGTAGCAAAATTCTTGTTTACGTCATTCTGTTCGTCTCATACGGATAAATGGTTTTATTTACTTTGTAGTTCATTTTAAACATGATTTATCCAATATTGATAATTGACATCAACATCTTTTATCGTTTAGATTGTCCCTTGTTATTTTTATGTATTAAGGGCATCGTTATATTCCACTCACTTTTAACGTGTTGTGGGAAGACTTAATACGATAGCTCTTTTGATGTTATTACGCTGCTTATATTGATTTGTAGATACTGTTCTGTCTCTTTTTTTATTTTTACTCTTTCATGCACATTTCAATTTTCTAATCAAACTGGTACCTTCACATTTATAATACATGCTGATGTTTTTGCATGGTTCAATGCCAACATTTTTACAAATCGTTTCTTGATAAGCCTTTAATTATTTCACAAATTAATTTTGCTGTTTAACACGCTGCAATAAACTTTCTCAATTCCCATGAAAGTAAAATTATCTTTTTAATTTCAACTTTTGTGCTTTCTGCTTTCTTTCTTATTTTCAGCTTTTATACTGCTTAATTTATTTTATTCCTCCTAAATTTTTCTTTTTTAGAACAAGATAAACTATATATATTTTGATAAATATTCTTCAGCGTAATTATCACTGTATTGTGATGAAATGTATTTAAATATTTTATCCAGTGAATAGCGATGGTGCTACTGGTAGAGGACCAAAGCAAATAATAAACATTAGAACAACTCTGGTAATAGTTGCTGCTCTTCAATATGCTCAAAGTTAAGAAATAAATTCCTAGAAGATGCTCCTTGAATACTGAATTCTTCTTCGTTAATTTTAATCTCATGGTCGTATTTAATAGCAGATGACAGAACATAGCAGATGCATTATTAGCTATGTTTCACCGAGTAACCTATGCTTTATAAATAGAGAAATTCTGATGTCATAGTGAATGCATCTTGTATCAGATGTAACATTTATATCTTGCTGTTGTAGCGCCTAGCACACCAGAACTGCACTTTGGCCATAAAAACGCCAGTCCCAGATCTCAGAGGCGGAACCACAGTCTTCAGTCACTTGGATCAAGCCTGGTAAGTATCGATATAATTGTGTTTCTTTAAATAATAATATTTAATATTTTAATAAATACCTGTATAAATATTTCGTTGCGGTAATCATGACGTAATTCTAATGGAAATACAAAATAGAATACAATTACGCAGAAAACAAAATTTAGGATAAGAAGGATTTTTTTTTTTTTAAATGTTAAAACAAAAATTGTAACCATTGTTAAATTACAAACAACCACTTTGCGTGTTTTCGAAGCAAATTTTCTGCTGACAAATTGATATTTTGATTAAAAGTAGAAAACGAAAGGAGTGCTGTTTCAGTAGGATAAAATAAAGTCTGTAGATGTTGATATGAATTCATATAATCTTTAAACAAAACAGAATTATACTGTTAAAACAACAACAATTTTTTTACTTACGTAACCTTCGGCAATCGCACAGCAATATTTTGAGTTGATTAATGCAATTGATGATTCTCCAATAAAAAATAGATATTAATGAATATTTGTACAACATATGAAAATATTTTCTGTTAAATAAGTCAGCAAATATGGTTGAACATTTCATATGTTACAGTAAAGATACAATTACGTACTATTTCATTAATTCTGTTTACTAACTATGAATTTTTGTCAATACTTTTCAAGCAGGATGACAAGAGTTGCCTGGAGAAACCAGTAGAGGTACAGCGTCGCTATAGTTTGGTGCCTCCAACACCGGCTGTTCCGGGTATCAGCCTGATCACAGACGACAACAGCTGCGGCACCAGCCCTGAGTATTCCCGTCGCTCCAGTGCCCAGAGTTTAGGGACATTCAACTTACCCGTAAGTGCTGCTTTAGATAGATTAACCGGAAGCAGTCTATATCGGCGCTCCAGTGCACATAGCCTGGGCGTCTTGCCCATCGGTGTCTGCGCCAGCAGCGAGTGGGGGAACAGTCCTAGTCGACGCTCAAGTTCCCATAGCCTCGGCATGTATTCCCTCAGCTATTTTGCTGAAGATGGTTGGGGACGGCCGGGCTCTCGGAGAACAAGTACTCATAGTCTCGGACCCATCATTGTGCCCGTAAGTTTCAATCCTCCTCCGCCTGCAAATATATCCACTGCCTCACCCGTCTCTTTTTTTATCTCTAAATGTTGTTGGTACCCACAGCCGTCAAAACGACATTTCCCTGTGTTCTTCCTACTATGTTACCCGTCTCAGAGTCTCATTTTTGACATTTTATCTCTCCTGCTAACCTTGGTGGCTGAAGTCTTTGTCAAGAAACCCTGTATTTTCAACGACCTTCTTTTGATCTGGTCGTGTATGCAGCTCTGGTCTGTAAGAAATGCTTATTTATCACACAATGCGACCGCCGTTAGCTTTTATTTTGTCTATCTTTTTGAAGATCCAGAAGCCAAACTTCTGGTCGTACTGCTTCAGTTTGTCAGTGAATATTGTTGCTGATTCAATTCTTGATCGTTGTCAAATTCTTGTGGCTAACATTTGAGCCAGTGTTGTGTAAAGCCAGTTGGGTAAGTTTAGGATGTTTAAACATTTTACAACATGTATACAATTTTCCCTGATTTACATGTATTTATATTTAATGTTTTCAATTGTTTCTCTTTTAGGTAATAACTCATTTGCCATTTGCCAGAAGAAAAGTATAATGTCAATTGTAATATATTGTTTACAGAATTGTTGCTGCTTTTTTTTATCTGCTCAAAATATTCTCCAGTGTTTTTCATTCTTTATCAATTGGGCCCAACTCAACTGTTGACTGTCGCAGGGTAAAACCCCAGCTAATTAAGAGAATCGTTTCTTTTTTTACCGGTTTCAACCGTAGAAACTCGTATTGATTATTGATTATCCTTTAGATTTAAAACTTTTTTATCCCTTATAACATAAGGTCAGTTATCTGTACAAATTTGATGTAAAACTGATAGTCAATGGTTGACTTACAGAGATTCAAATGATTCGCCATTCAGTGATACAAGGCATTGTGTTGTCATCGACGGTCGCGACTCTGACACAATTTGAAATTTATTTCTTAAGAAAACTTAGTAATTTTGATATATTTGGTTATATGTCTAAATGGCATTTAATTCCAATTCTTTTCCAGATGCTTCGATGTGATCCACCAGGGGTATTTATTGTAGCATTCTCTGTGTGGCTTGTTCTAAGCTCCTGCTGGTCAGGTGGGATGAAAGCTGTGAGCAGCTGGCACCACACAAAGAAACAAAATATTCCCTTTTTTTGCACTGATGACAATGCAATCTTTGATTTTGGTTTGATTCTCACACCGGGATATCATGTATCGAATTGCTTTCAAGCATCCCTCTTTGATATGTTTTAAATTCTACGTTGCTTCTAGCCTATTTATTTGCCTTGTAGTTTTTTAACAGATAGCATGGAATTGAGAATGATACTGATATATTAAATCAGATAGATTGGCTTGCTATCTGGCATATTTTAGATATTAGATTAAAGGGGCGACTCGCCACTTTACAACTATGTTCATCATATTTGGTTTTTCGGTAATTTTAGTATCAAACTAATATCGTTTCTCGTAAATGGAAAGCTTGGCACAGTTACAAGTTAACACTTTTTGGAATGTTGAACTAAATGTTGTGTACTTTATAGCCATGGCACTGATGAAATTGCTGCCCCTTGAGGACTCCAACTCAACACATTATTGCCTGTACAATAAAATCCCTACCTTTGCATGACTGATATAATTTTCCATTATACAACAGTTTAACACGTTATTAATTAAATTAAATATTAAATATTTTAATAACTATCAGAGATAAAATAATATCAATATTATGTGGCAACAAACATAACTAATCATCCTGCATATTCAAGAATCAGTTAAAATGCTACTTGATTTTCTATTAAAATTTCCATAAAATATTCTATTTCAGAGCAAGTAAGTCAAGCACCAAATATTAAACAAGCAAAGTCTATACACAACCTAATTTTTGATTAATGTTCAAGTTATATCTATACGTATTACACTGAATAAAATAACTTATATCTTCATTTTTCTATTTATCTTTTCTTTATTTGTTACCGAGCTTTACTTATTATTTCGAATTTAAATTTCCTGTTCCTTTGAAACAACTGTTATCTTCTTAACCTTCTTAAATATTTTCAGTCAGCTACTAATTAGTTTTGTATACAACGTGTATAAAGAAATTCTTTTCTGCATTTCAAAAAGAACGATATGTTCGAGATATTCAATATTCAATGTTCGAAATATAGCCTGCGTTAGCAAAAATCTTTGATAAAACTGGAAGAAAAAACGTTCCAAATGTTCAAAACGAACATTTTGGAATCAGTTTGCACGATCGAAATGGATGCCGAGCCGAACGAATGAGATCTGGGTTACATGAATTGGCTCGAGAATTGCCAAATTAAGTGTTTATGCGGCCAAGTCTTCCTGTTTATGAGTTCTTATTTAGTGATTTTAGTTTACAAGGATGGGTGTATTACTAATTCTTTCACCAAAACAAATGGTTAAGGTCAAATAACCATTCTTTTACATGGAGAGTTAAACATGCCTTCAAAAGCAATAATACTCTACAGTGCACAAATCTGTTACAAAATTTTTAAAAAACGCATTTTTTCAACTGTTGCATTGCGTATCAGATTTGCACAGCTGCCTTTTAAGAAATTCTTTTCATATTATTGCTATTTTTGTTTTGTTTCCTTACGGTACTAAATCATTAAGTGCAATATTTGAAAATATTTCACGTAAAATATTTTCACTGAAATCGGTGTAACTCATCCGAAATGACAACATAACCACATCAAATAAGTTACTTACACATCACGACCACGAGTCCCATAACACATTAGAGTCGAAGGGTTACTATATGTACAGCAGCAGTGATAAGATAACCTGGCGGAGTCCAATCCTCTCCAAGTTGATTTGAATTCAGAATTTGTCCTTCTCCTAGACTATTCGCCAACCAAGGCTATATAGAACCAGTCTGTCTTGCTATTTACTCATAGTCGGGGGAAGAAGATATGGATTCTTACCTTTCCCTAGGTAAGTGAATGTAATGAACTCGACTGGAACTCGAACTCGGCTCTCCGATTCCTAAATCCGAGCCGCTAACCATTACAACACACATGGAAAAACAATTAAAATATGACTTCGTTATGTTCAACTGCTTTAGATTACAATTCCCACGTCAACAGTATTGATGAATAAATTGTTGCACTTATGAAATATTTAGAAAGTAAATGTTTGTGTCGTGGCTAAGGTAACTGATAATTTCAGCCAGAATTTCGGATAATGAATTTTAAGTTACGCCAGCTTGTATTAAGCTCAAATAACATCACGACAACACAATCTATTTCTTCTTATTTATGATAGTCGAAGCTAAGTAGTAAAACTCTACAAAGTACTGTGGGCTTATGATAAGTTTTTAGCCACCCTTAATTACAACAATTTTGGCTTGTGTAATAACGTATCTTCTTTTTTTTCAGACAATACCGTGCTAGTGTCAAGTTACTCTCATCTATGAACGATAGTTGACTTATATTTTGCAATGAAAGTTCGCGGAAGTAAGGAAATTGGTGAATTTCAACAAGGGCAAATATTAGGATGGTATCAGTGTGACAAGTCAAATGGAGAAATTGCTAGGTTTCACCAGGTTAATCATCAAATGGTTAATAATATTGTCAATAAATTTAATTAAGAAGGCCATTGTCGTGTGGAACAACGTTCAGGAAGACCAAGTATCGTGACTAAGTGAACGAAATGGGCGCTGAAGATGGAAGTCATCAGAAACCGTCGTCAGAGCGTCAAAGATGTCGCCAACAGCATGTAAATGTTAACATATGCGGTAAGAAAGACTCTGAAAGACCTAGGCTATCAAAAAAGAGTTGCAAGAAAGAAGCCCTTGATTTCAGGGGTAAACAATGGCAGGCGTATGAACTGGGCGAAAAAATTCGAGAGCAAAGATTATGAATTTGGCAGTCTGTAATTTGGTCAGCTGAAAGTAAATTCTGCCAATATTCGAATTCGAGATTGGTTTATGTTTGGAGAAATCAGAATGAGACTTGGAATACTGAATGTCTGCAGGCGACCGTGAAACATAGTTGGAATGGAGAAATGGTGTGTGGCGCTGTTTGGTCTGGAGGGTAATCTGAGCTGATTCCTGTTGGCGAGCGGTTGAATGGTCCAAAATACTGTCAAATATTAGAGAAAGGACTACTCCCACTATATGAAACCAATCAGATTGACAAGAATGTCTATCTTTATCAAGAAGATGGAGCGCCATGTCATACGAGCAGAGTAGCAAAGGCCCAGTAGGAATCGCAAGGAATCAAGTCACTGCCATGAGTAGTCCAAAATCCTGACATGAATACAATAGAGCACGTTTGGGAGGACCTTCACCGAAAAATTCGAGCGGATGCAAACAAAATCACGTCAGCGGCAAACCTTGAAGAACATTGCTAAAGAAGCGGTAAATATGGATCAGACGATTGTTGATAACTTGATCAAATCCATGAAAAATCGAATACAAGCACTAAAACTAGCAACTGGAGGACCTACTCTATACTAGTTCCAAATACTGTTTATTCACGTTGAGTAAGGATTACGTAATTAAATTTTGAAATTGGATGTAGTTTATTTCTCCTGGCTAAAAACTTTTCTTGGGCCACTGTAATGTAAATTCATTAGATATTTTTATTCATTGACATAGAAAACGTAATTCAAATAACAATTTGGCTTAGAACACGTAATTTAAATAATAATTTGAAACAGCCTTGGGTGAGGAAGAGAAATTTAGATTTGTATTAGCAAATATTAGTGTATGACTAAAAATTGTATAATCAGCATGTGTTTTCTTTTAACTTCAGAAATATAACGGATATAAGAATCAAGTGTGTGTTTTTTCTTTTTCTTTTTAAATAGTGTAACACATATTACCAAAAAAGAAACATATCTACAATTGTTAGCATATTTAATACGCTTTCTTTCTTTCTTTCAACCGAATAAAGGCACTTAATAAATTCATTGGCTTTCTAATTTTTATGATTCATATTTTCTCTTAAAATGACTTATCTAAATAACATTCTGCTTTACTTTAAACTTGTAAATTTCCTCCTCCTAATATATATTTTTCTTATAATTCAAGTTTGAAGAATATTTCTCACTTGCAACTCTGTTAGAAATTAAGCATTATTTTAAATCTTATTTATTCAATCTCTTAAAATGCATGCTTTTAGTTTAACTTCAAATGACACAATTTATAATACTCAGCGATGTTATGTTAAGGTCAATTCCCAGAATAATTAAAAAAAAAACTGCATATGACATATACATAAATAATCACATATTATCAAGAGGAAAATTCGAGAATTAGTGGCGTAATTATTCAAAGGAAAATAGAACAGTCATTTACGAATTCAATTGACGAAATTAAATATTGTCACGATTAAAAAGATGGAGCATGTTTAATATTTGTTAGCTCACAATTTACTACATGCTTATTTCTTTTTGAGTAATTATTATCAAATAATCGCCACCAATAACTTGAAAGAGCATGTCTGTATGCAATGGACAATTCATAGATACTGAAGAAAGTAATTATTTTTATTTGGGTTTTGCTTGAAGTGCATGTTATGCAGCTTTTAGCTATCCTGCCCTGTAGTTCAGTAGCTCTTGACTGACATATCAAACAGGTTAAAAAAAATTGCTTTTTTATTTACATATCCTAGTTTCTTATTAGCATACAATCATTTCACATTTTTATAATGTTTGTAGCGTTTTGACATAAAATTAGGTGCTTTTTGGAGCTGGATTCTTTTGTCTGTTTATGTAATCTGTTCTCGGTAATTTGTCAAAAGCAAATAGAGAATCCGTGGTAAGAAAATGACATCTATTTTTTTCTTATTAGGAGCCAATCACAGACTTTCAAAAATAAACATGCTTATATATATATATATATATATATATATATATATATATATATATATATATATATATATATATATATATATATATATATATATATATTCATTAGTGGTTTAATTTGCCAAAATATTAATAGCAGTTTCATTTTTTGTCAGCCACGTACTTTAAAAGAGCAAAAATCTGGATCTACATGTGCGATGGTGGTTGCAATCTATACACGTGCCCTATTAATACGGTCTGAAATTAATATCTGACTAACATAAATATAATAAAATAAAGAATATTTTGACATCATTGAATTCACGTCAATTGCTGTTGCAAAAACACGCGTTTTGATTTCATCCAATTATTCCATGTGTACTTCCCAGCCATTGATTCAAAAAGCCACGATACATGTCTGACGAGTCAAATATTTCAATAGTTTTAATTCCTATGTAAAACTATTGTAGTTTGCTAAACAGGGAGCCATTACAAGTATTTTGGGGAAAATCTCAAGTAAAACATTAAATCATAAAAGGAAAAGTATTGCTCTAATAGAAGTACGAAAAACAATATTCCTTGTATTATCAGTTTTTTAAAATATATTTATGTACAATGAATGTTCGATGATACTTTTAGTATGCCTTTCTTTCACCAAATATGTCGACAGAGTACATGGATATCTCAAGTTCAAACCAAGGCGAACCTTTGATAAATCCTCTTGATTTTACAACTGGTCATTATATTAATGGACATTTATGTTCAGTGCTAAATTATTAGAACGGAAAATAATCGCAATTGTTTTATTTTTAGATTAATATGATATATCAAAACCATTATTATTCCGCAGATGTGAGATTATCTCAAAATTGCATTAGACATTACTTCTAATGTTAAAATACAGTAAATTATTTATAATAGAATGGCTAAATTTTTACGCTGCTACACTATATTTGTATGAAGATATATAATATGTTTATGAGAAAGAATAAAATGAAAGAAATGTATTGAAAATGTAAGAAAGAAAGAATTCTAAACTGGCAGACGCAATGAAATCATGTTCATATGAGCACGCGCGCGTTGCCTCCGTCTGGGACTTGGTGGATTGTCCCTTGCCACCGTGTGCCTTGTAATGCATTACAAATAAACCTTGGCTATTTTTGTAACTTGTTTTCACCTCTTTATTTTGCTTTAAATATCGCATGCTATGTGTTGCACTCACCCAGTCGCTCACTCTCCTGTATGAATCCGTTGCATGCTTATTTAGGCGTCAATGTTTTCTGCGTTTGAATTTAACAGTTTTCACTTACAGGGAGCGGAAAAAAGCGTCGTGTTCTTTTATTATATGAACATTTCACTTTCACATTTTTTAACATCCCGAAAGCTTCAAGATTCAATTTGCACATTTTTCTACATAACATATGTAGAACTCATTATTACAAAATGTTTTCTTTTACTCTGTCATTGATGAACAAATGGGAAATATCATCAACGAAGCAGAGACTTGTGGCTGTAGTTAACCGTTCTATTATTAAACTGTAACTACTCAACATCTGTACGTATTTTAAAAATATAATTGCTCAGATATGTTTGCAGTAGAGTCGGGACATATTATTATTATATCTGAGGATGTAATTGTTTAAAAGCGTTAAAGAATTTCAGATATTTATCTAACAACATAGGATGTGACACCAAATAGCCTCTTCACAAGGAATATGAGCATTTATTTTTTTTAATTTTGTTTTTCATCTAATATTCTTCTTTTCCTTTCAGGTTTCATTACATATAACTGAGTATATACTGGGTGATCAGAAAACATACCAGATACACATACACAAATGTATGCATACATACGTGCATGTACATTATATATATATATATATATATATATATATATAAATATATATGTGTGTGAGTGTGTATGTGTGTGTGTGTGTGTGTGTGTGCAAAGGAGACAGAGACAGAGAGAATGAGAGATACATAAAAAATATAATTATACTCATAAAAACATAATGGGTATGTTACACTGAAGAACATGTGCTTTTATGAGAATAGAATTGTTGCATGTCGTCTCCTTCGCAAACCAGATGTTTGCAACAGAAAATTTAAGTAAATTGACTTGAATTTGTTTTTTATCTCTCGCTGACTCGCATATTTATTATCAACATTTGCTTAAGTGCTTGAAAGCTTCTCAATATATATATATATATATATATATATATATATATATATATATATATATATATATATTATTTTACATTTAAGAAATTTATTAGCAAAAAACGGAACTTTTACATTTTATATCTTTTTAATAAATATACACAAAATTTGGTTTTATCAGTTGCATTCTTTTGTATTGAAGTGGATTTTTGTGATTCTTGGAAGAAAATACTCATAAAATAAGACTAAGAATGACATATAAAATACTTAATTAAGAAAAATTTTCTTAATGCTTTAAAATAAAATTAAAATAGAATAAAAGCACAGCAAAGAATCGGATATTTTTATTTTGGTCAGCTGAAAACGATAAAAATGATTCCCCGATAGATTAATCTTATTTTGCATAGCTTTTCAGCATTTAATAAACATATGCTGACTCTTTGAATTTGAGCTTTTGCCTTTAGTAGACAAGTTTCTCTTGTCACAAAACTATCTTAATTACTGTTTCATTTCATTCGACGCACTTCCTTATTAAAATGAAGTTTACTTTGAAAATATTGTATACATGTGTGATTCTTAAATTCATTATGAACGCAAATTATTTTAAAAGCAAACAATTCCATATCGTTCTTTCTTCTATATGTTTATGCATAATTATGTAATATGTTTCGAATTAAGTTCTGTCTGCTATCTTGTTCATTCTGTTTTCTAAACTATAACATGTTATTTTATGCTGTTTTATGTTCATTTGAGTTGCTGAAGGTTGTTGGAGAGAAAACCCATTTAGGTTAATCGTAGTGTAAAATATTTCTTAAAATTTACACTACAATAATAAGACAAATAAATTATAGTAGTTTTCCGTAGAATTATATTTGTACGATGCAACAGGACTCTCAAGCGCACAAAGAAACTGCTAGCGTTAATTTTCTATACGCTTGTTGATATGAAGAGCATCAAATTATTAGAGACAAGATCCGTGACAGAACAGTATCAAATTTTGCATGATGTTGTACACCATAACATGGTTGTGGCTTTCTTAATTTTGTGATATGTAGTGTGTTTTTGAGATATAAAATCCTTTTCTCATAAAAATTGTTTTTGTACAGCAAATCTTCCTTCAAGAGAGACTGAGAGTTAACAACCGATCCGCTTAAACAGGACCTGGCAACGATATACATTTTCGAACTTTTTTTTTTACTTTTTTTTTTTTTTGCATCTAGCCAGTCTTCACATTAAAAAAAGATATTTTCACAGAGTAAACAGAAAAATTTAGTGTAGAAATAAATAAGCCAATATCCGTAATAAGGTTTTACTTGAACACTCTCTCAATCGTGATGATAATTCTTTAAATTAGTTTCGTACAATTCAAGTGAAATCAATTTCATTTCTAAACCTTCTAAACATGTTTTGTATCTGAGAATAAAATTAGTTGAATTGTTCACAGCTCATAAACGCGCTGCTCTGATAATCCCGTTTTCAATATCACAAATGCCATCTGACCACCCAGTAAAATGAACAACTGTGATTAAATATTTATGCGTGAATCTTTTTAACTAACTAATTTTTGCAGGGTTGCTGGCGTCGGGCTTCCTCTCCAGTAAGTAACTTCAAATACACCACAAATATCTGTCAGCAGAATTGTTTTTTTTTGTTTTTTTTTTGTTTTTGTCACGTAATGTTCGAAATCATGCAATCACGTATTTATGTGTGTATATATACATACGTGCACATAGAGACATAAATGGATGTATACATACATACACATAAACATACAGACACTACACACACACAAACACACGCACACATACATACATACATACATACATACATACATACATACACACATATATATATATATATATATATATATATATATATATATATATATATATAGGTGTGTGTTTCAGTGTAATGCATGTTATGAATGTAATACCCACATATATTGAAATTTTATCATTTTTCTGTGTTACGGTTTTTTAAGGTGTATCTTGAGAATTAGTCTAACTGGGTAATTCATAAAGAAAAGCATAACCATTATTATTATTTGGAAATTTTAAAATTCTAAGTTTATTTTAAGTTTAGTTTTTTAAGTTTATGGAAAAAATGAGCTTTAAACTTGTCTTTTGTATGCCAAAATATTGAAATGTTCAGAGTTTTAATGACTTTGTAAGTTGAATCTTTAAGTCGTTAACTTAAGGCGTCGAAATGCCAGCTTGTCAATAATATACCAGGGCACAGATAAATTTTATACTTATAATTGAAGTTTGTGTGTGTGTCGCTAAGGACTTTCATTCTATATTTCTTTTCAGTGGTGTTTATATTCTGTTCTATTAAGGATCTTTATGTATTAGAATATATATATATATATATATATATATATATATATATATATATATATATATATATATATATATGTCTACAGAGTTTGTTAATAATTTATGATGTGATAATGATGTGTGATTTCTGAGATGTGTTTACTTCGTCCTTTGTGGGAGAGCAGGAATTGGATCGTCGAGGCAGTCGAGGAAGTATATTCAGTGGCCTATCAGCCGTGGATTTCAACTCACAAAGAAGATCCAGTTTCCAAAGTATTGGAGAAAGTGTTGTAAGTTGGTCTTTTTCATTTACGAAGCAAAATAGTTTTATTCCAAACAGACATTGATACAAAATTATTTTGTAATTTTTATTTATTTTGTAATACAAAATTATACACAAGGAAACAAGTTTTCTATAAATTTTCTCAATTTCTTGCAAAGATAGTTGGCAGTGTGTGTCGACATAAGCACAATATAGACTGCTTCATGCATTTCCCGGCACATCCTGCCAATTATCAGGTTTTGTATTGAAAAGTAGTTGAAATTTTCTCAACCCAAACTATTTTATGTCATGTTTATGTTTCTACGAACACTGACAAAAATATAGAAACACCACAATTTAAATGACGTTAATCCAGCTTTTTTTTTTTACTTCCTAGCAAATAATAAAGTCACATATATGGCACAAAAGAAATTTTGTTTTATCGCTGATGTTTCAGACGTAGATCTCGGAACTAAATTAAATGTAATTATTTTAACCAATGGGATAATTTTCCAGATGAAATAGAAAAAAAAAGGCAATTACTCAATGCTGAGGGAAAATATGTAACAGATAAAATAAAAAATAGTAATTTGTTGCTCCACTTCGGGCTTTTGTTCGAAGAGTGGTAACAAATCTGATTCTAATTCTGATTTTTTTTTTTTGTTGTTGTTGTTGACCAGAATTTTTCTTTAAATTTTCTGAAGTTTTCCATTCTGAGAAGAAAAAATAATCCTCACCAAACTAAAAAGAACATAATCATCAAGAAATTAGCCTTTCGATGGAAAAATAGAAAGTGTCAAAAACTACAATATTCACCTTTGCGTCAGCTGTTCAGGTAATGATGGCCATCTATCCTGGTTTTTATTTGCTTATGTTTAACCCTCGTAACTGTACTCGGTCGCAATCTACGGTCCCCCACGCTTCTCTTCTTAGCAAAGCACTTCTCTTCGTACAAACCTAAATGGCAACAATGTTAATCAAAATCGGAACACGTGATGATATATATTTTTCGGTTCAATATTTAGAAATTCTATTGCTATTCTTTTTCTCTTACCATAAAACAATCTCTAATGACGTGGGTACGTCAAACGTGTCATACAAAATTTCCATAATAGGTACCTCTTTTCGGGGATTTTTCAAATCAGTGAATCTGCGATTTAACTGATTAAGGTGTCGCTTATGTTCCGACCTTTGTCCCTGTACCAGGTATGTCATTATTATTTCTTGATGCTCTCGCCTTGCGTTCTAGTAATAATTTATTAAAAATGGACTTAATCTTCCTGGCGAACATCAACTCTCCAGGCGACATTCCAGACACGGTGTTTGGGTTTGGTATTATTCTGAAAACACTCAGAAATTGTTGTAGCATTACATCAGCTGACTCCTCTCCCTCCGACTTTTTAGTGCTCTTTTAAACGTATCGACAAATCGTTCCGGGGGAGTTGTAATATGTTCTATTGCTAATAATTTACAGGAAAACCTTAAATTCACTTAGACACGATTTAGGAATATTGAACCTTGCAAAAATCTTGTGTAGGGAATTTATCGTTACCGTGGTAGTTGGTCTTCTACATTTTAATATTTCTGACCATTTAGTGTAACTATCGACTGTCATTAGATATTAGGTTGGTGCAAAAATAATGTCGTTTTCTCACATAGTAACATATGTGAGAAAACGACATTATTTTTGCACCAACCTAATAGCATGCTCCGTTTAACTGTCCTGTGAAGTATATATGTATTCTGGGTCATGTCATATCGGTTTTTGGCCTATGTTGAATTATGTTAGGCGGTGACTTTTCTGCCAGAGCATTTTTCGATATTTTGATTCATTTTTGGCCAATAATTATAACACCTTGTTAAGGATTTCATTCTAGAAATTCCTGGATGTTTTATGTGAAATCCTTTTAGCATGCGTTTTTGCAACGATTCTGCTATCACAATTCTTTCTGCGTACATAAGTACATTATTACATAATGAAAATGCATTATTTCCAGTAATATTTTTTCTCGTTATAAAGTCGTCTTTTCCGACTTATTATTTCCTCCATTGTTATGGGCAGTTTTCTTACATTATTGTATAATATAATATTAATTTCATTTTTGGCCATTATCGCCGCAATTACTGTGTCTCAAGTGGTTCGCAGAATTTTGTTATTAGTCTAAATAATCCGTCTGCATGACTTAATTTTGTGGATGGTAGAAACTCCATGTTATAATTATAGTTCAATAGGATAATTCCCCAGTGCTGCAATATATTTACTGTATGTGTGGGTAACACACTTTTTTGATTCGTATATGAGCAATAATGGACGATGGTCTGTGTGTAGTGTGAATTTTCTACCATGTACAAATTTATGAAACTTTTTCATGGCAAATATGATGGTCGATGCTTCCTTTTCTATCTGGCTGTACCTTTTTTCAGCTGCAATTAATTCTTGAAATTTGGCACAATGTCGAGCAATTGGTTTAGATTTTCGTTCTCATATTTTTGTAGTATCACCGCTCTAATACCCGAATCATTTGCATCTGATGCAACCACAATCTTTAATTTAGAATCAAAATGAGTTAGTGACGAATCTTACATTAAGACTTTCTCTTCGAAAGACTTTGACGTTTGTCTGACCAATTCCATTTCACATCTTTCTGTATCAGTTTATTCAAGAGTGCTCTTAATTCGTGCATGTTTGATATATATATATATATATATATATATATATATATATATATATATATATATATATATATATATATATATATATGATAGTAATTAGCAAACCCTAAAAATGATAGTAACTTTGTTACATTTGTTGGAGCGGGCATGTCTTTTATTGCGCTTGCCCTTGAAGGATCCGGTCGTCTACCGTTTTCATTGATAGTTTGTCCTCGATATTTAAGTCTTGACATAAACAATTCGCATTTTTCTTCACTGATCTTAAAGCCATATTTTTTTATTCTCTTAAATACATTTTTACATCTTCCGTATGTTGTTTTCGGATCTTACTTTTAATAAGTACATCATCTAAATATGCTTATGCACAATCCAAACCGGCAAGCATGGTAACCATAATCTGTTGGAATATGTTTGGTGCTAACTTTATCCTGAAAGGAAATCTGTTCAATTTGTATAATCCTTTATGAGTGTTAACTGTTAATAGTTTTGAGCACTCTTCGTCTACTAGTACTTGTAGGACAGCAGCCAGGTAGCAATGGTCAACCCTATCAAATGTCTTGGACTGATCCAAATTGATTAGCGCGGCCTCATCAGGTTCGTGCGGATCAGATACGGGTTGCTCTGTATTGTTCGGCCATTCACAGCGCGTCTGCTCGGGTTCCAACAGAATCTCGGCAACTGACTGCGAAGGCTCCGTCATGATCTTGTCCAAAATCTTTAAGTCTGTGTTTAGCAGAGTTATGGGCCTGTGGTCGTCTAAATCCCACCCAATACCCTTGCCCTTTTTCCTGGAGATTCAGTCAGGGACAGACCCCTGGTAGAACCAGTTGTTGAACACGACAGTCAAAATCGGGACAGCCTCAAATATAATTCATAGGACAAACCATCCAGACTTGCCTCTGCTAACCTTCTTCAATGCCGCGTAGACCTCGCCCTCGCAGCTACCTCGCAGCTAGGAAAGTCAGCCATTTAGCTACGAAACTCCTCGTCGCAGAGACCAGGCTCCTTGGTAGAGCGGCTCTCGAAATGCCGCCGAAACGCCTCACACACCTCGTCAGTCGACCTCAGAGTACACCCCTCTGAGGTTTTGACTTCCCGAATGTAGCGATCGGAACCTCGACGAATCTCTTCCTTGCGCAATTCTGTGTCCATGTTCACAGCTTCGGAAGACATCTTGCTTAACTTATGTCTAATTACCTGGCCAATGTATCGCTTGCTAGCCAAACACTCCAGGGCCTCCCTAGCTACGGCTATCTCCAGGGAAGGCCCCCAGCCTCCGCCAGAGAAAAACTATCCTTAAGGGCCTTCACCTTGTTAGTCTTGTTTAGAGCCAGTCGCTTACTAAAATCGGTGGTGAAGGACCTAATCCTATCCTTAAGCCTCTCCCACCACCTATTCCCAATAACCGCTCCATTAGTTCCCGGCCTACGATCTAACACCACCCGGGCACAGATGAGTCTGTGGTCCGAATAGCCTAAAAAGTGGAACATAGAACAATCTAGTAGATCTATGTCGGCTTTTCTGTCTAACATTCTATCCAGGGTAAATGGCCACTTAAGTGCCCAAATACACATCTCCTCTTCTGGGTGATCGACGAAACCAAACTCGCCGATCAGATTAACCAATCTATGATCGAACGCCTTCCCGCTATCTCCCTACCCTCTGTCTATCAGGACGGCATTCTAGTCCCCCACTAGAACTAAGCGCGTTGAATCCACCAGGAACGGCTCCAAATGCCGAAAAACCGAGACGCGCTCCTCCCGGTCGTTGGGCGCATAAACAGCAACCATCCGAAACGAGACACTTTTCCCAGCAACATAGGCCACGATCAAACGGCCCTCTGCATCCTCCCGGACAAGGTGCACCCTCACGTCCATGGTACGCTTCGCCAGGAAAGAAACCTCTCTGGCCTGTCGGTCACTGTATACTGAGTAGACGAAAAAGTCATTAGACAGCACACACGCATCGACCGATAAGAGGTCATGAAGCAGGCAGGCAGCCTTACTCCGATCTCTCAGGCCATTCGCATCTAGACTGGCTATCTTGACATTTTTAGGCCTGAAAAGAGAAAAAAACAGCAATTAACCTATTCACATACAGGTCGGAAATCTGCAGCTGAAAGGACCCCAACGGATTGTTCCAGGCTCACTGTGCCCAACTCCAACGTCATCCATTAATCCGGTACAATTCCGCCAACGTCCATAGGATAGGTTAGTTTTACTACCTATATAAGGAGGGATGGATCAACACCGGGACACTCCCGCGCAAAATCTCGTTAATTTCTTCAAGTCGAGCGAACCCAACTTGAACATCGTTATCTCAAGTAATGCGTCTTTGGCCTCAAAGAGGTGATTCCACACTTTTAAGTAGCCCCCAGTGTCTCTCATACAAGTGATAACTCTTGCTTGGCTTGGGAAAATTGCGGGGTCCTCTGTTGACTTCCCATCATCAATTTTTTTTTTTTTTCTGATTGAACAAGGTTTTTTCTAGCTTTTTTCTGTCTACTTGGCAAATAGAATCTGAACCGAGGAAATATTGTTTATTTTTCTTTTCCCTGGTGGGGTGGGGCGGGGAGGAAGTGGATGAGTGAGGGGGGAGTAGACGTTGAACTGTCTGAGGAGGTGAAGGAAGAGGTGGACGAAGCTCGGTTAGGTGAAGGGGGAGGCTCCTTGCCTCCTCCTTAAAGGCAAAATATGAGGAATTCATTAATGGAAATGAGGTCCTCACCGCAGGACAATTTCGGCGAAGTAGGGACGGATAGGCAACTTGCTTTATCCATTTTTCTCTCCGCCCTACTTTGACCAGCACGCTTTTTCACTGATTTATCTACTTCTTCTTCCTCCTCTTTAATCCTCTTCAAAGATGAAGAGTGAGGTGGAGGCATTTTCTCCACCTACATCTCCGTTTCGTGTCGTTGCTGCTTTTTAGGTTGCTGTTTTTGCTGGTGCATATTTTGCTGCTTCTGTTGTTGATCTTGTTGCTGTTTTTTTTATGTTGCTTTGGTGTTTTCCGCCTCTCTTGTTGCAGCGTTTTCTGTGTTTGTTGTTGTTGCTACTGCACCTCCTTGCGCCGCTCCTGCGGTGGTGGTTGACGTTGTTTCGGAGGTGGAACTTCTCGTTGTTGGGAAGAGGGTGCGTTTGTCGCCTTCTTCACCTCGGTCCAGACATCGTTGGGTACCTTTCAGCTTCTGTTCCTGCTACTGTTGTTGTTGCTTGTGGTTGTGCTGCTACCTTCTTCTGGGGCACGCTGTTGACATGTGCCCCGAGGCACCACATGTCCAACAAAAGGGACGCCGGTCTTCTACCATGACGAGCATCCGTTTTTCACGGCACATCAGCACATTGGGGATCTCGCCCAAACTATGTCGGGTGAGAGAATGATATTCCCAGTGGCGATGCCGGATTTACTAATGACAGCACCGACTTCGTCCACCTGTCCGTACTTGGCAAAAAAGGCCCCCATCTGGTCTTTGCTAATGTCCGCCGGCTCACCATGGACCATGTACTCTGTCTGGAGCCTCACTGTCTTGGCCATTAGTATACTCTCAGCCAACTTCTTAGCTTCTTGTTTGCTAGCTAGGAGAATGTCCCACATCGTATTCGATCTCCTGGCTAGGACATTTGGTGCAACGCTCAAAGTCTTTAGCGCCTCTTACTTGGTTTTCCTGCTGACCGCAATTAATTTTCGACTCTTCAAGTCGGTGGTCAGCAAAGAGACTGTAAGCGTATTCACGGTGTTCAAAGCCTCTGGAATTGTGAGGACCTCATTTCAATTAATGAATTCCTCATATTTGCTGTTTGTTTTACTTCACCGGGCACCGGCGGTGTCACGTCCGCGTCACTCATTATCAGCGCTAATTTAGTACTGCTAATATAATTCTTTTTTTTTTTTTCATTTATCTTTTATAATTTTCAAACTAAGCACTAACGAACTACCAAAAGAAAAATAAATAAAACTTGACTTTGTCAAAAAACAAGTCACACAAAATATGAAAACAAAAATTGGTGAAGGGAGCGCCTTTAAGTCTCGGATTACTGAAATTAAAACAACCAAGTCACACGTATAAAAAGGATTAAAGTGAGATGAGGTAAAAAAAACATTGAGGGGATGTTAAAAAATAACGCTTGATTAATAAAACCAAGTGGGAACCAAAAACTTACACAGTACAAAAAGAAAATTGACAAACTAAAGTGAGAGGGGGAAAATTATAGCTTGACTAAAAAATTAAAGAGAAAAAATGGAGCTTGACTTAAAGATTAAAACGCCTACAGATGGAAAAACAGAAAAATAAGAGAGAAATTAAAATGAAAAATAGAAGAAAGCTTCAAAAGTAAAAAAGCGTGAATTCAAGTTCATATGCCAAAAAAAAAAAAAAAAAAAAAAAACTAACACCGGACAAACAAACTACTTCGGAGTGACCTGCAAAATACCCTCGAACAATACCATATTTATTTGTATAAATACAACATTTGGCACAAGGCCAGAAAGGGAAAATGGGGAAAAGAGACGGTTTTCATCTGTCTTGACTTTAAACTTTGACCCAAACAGATAACAATATTCCTTACACCAAAATAACAACCACCATAATACCACATTATGAAAGTCCTAACTAGACCCCCATATGTACAAATAATTGTCTTTGGGGGAAGGAGAATAAAACAACAAATTTAAATTTTGCCCCAATGATTATTTACAAAGATGTACAAAAGTATTTAAAAAAGAACAATACAAAATAATGTAAGTAATACCCCCACCCGCGCAATTTTCTCTCTCACTGTGGCAGAAAACATCAGTTAACTGGACGAAATTAATGCTGGACTTTAATAATATAAAAATTTTCATTCATCCAATGACTCACTCAAACATGCACTCAATCAGACACAACAACAAATACAAAAAAAAAACAAACACCCGAAACAAAAGGCATCCCGCACCCACCAGAGAACTGATGTCACTGACTATCTAACGGGGGAGGAGATGGGGAATTAAACCAAAGAAAGTATAAGGATAGAAATAAAAGGGAGCAATGAACAAACATCATCGAGCTAAGTTAGCCTAAAGAGAAAAGAAATAAGGACAAAAAACGAAAAACCTAAACTAACCTAAATCTGGGCAGGGTTAGCCTATGTTTAACAATGGAAGAACAATATCCTGATGCCTAACCGGCATCAAAATGCCACTCCAAGTCAGCCCCTTTCACTCGACATAAACGCACAAGATTCACCCACCTTTTGCCAAATTCTGATGAAGTAAGCCGCTGTTTTTTCCGCCATAATCTTCACTTTAAGCTGATGCTTAAAGAACAAAATCAGTTGGGGAGAAGTGAACTTCTCGCTTCCATAGAATCGACCGCCTCGTCCAAATCACAACTCTCATAACACCTAGTAAGCAAAAGAAGACATAGCGTTCAACCTCGGCGGTTCCACATTGCTACAAACAAAACTGGCCTCATGAACAAAAAACTTTCCACGCAATATGCGAACCATGAGGTCTTCAACAAACTTGCACAACGGTGCTACGACTCTGCAATGAAAGGAGACGTGACCCATGGTCTCGACCTCTTCATCGCTGCGCCGACAGTTTGGAGATTTCTTCAATTCCGCTTAACAAAGTCTTTTGGAGACTCACAGGGCCCCATGAATCATCAGCCAGGTGAGTGATGCCTCATCGTTATTGAGACATTTCAACCCGGGCGTCCAAGGCCATATTGAGCGAGCCTCCTGCTTCGTAAGTCCGAGTTCATCAATCAGCTCATTATGAACGCCTCCCTATCACTTGATATAATGTCCTACGAGACAACGCCTGGACGTTGGAGAGACCACCCGACGTCCGCAAGAGTCTTTTCAGAGCAAAGCGGCGTTCGCGATAGAGAGCACTCGGCTTGGGGTAAACAGCTGGCCACCTCCTCGCACGAGTTCTTACGGGCGTCTTCCTTCCAGAAGGCGCTCTCCTCTTCCGAATCGCGACACAGTCGATCTAGTAACGCGATGCGAAGTATATATTGACGAATCTCAACGCTAGGCATACCCAGACTGCCTCCAGAAGTACAGAGAGTCGGTCAAGAGAATCGGGTAGATGTGCGAAACACATACTTCCGTCCTCCCTTTTAAGGAAACCTTCCTCTGAGACCACAAACTAAATGCAATCACGGCCTTCCCTTGTACCACCGACCAATTCATTTCCAACTAGATAGCTGGACCGAACAAGACGCCGAGTATCTTGATCGGACCGTCCGTCCAGAAGAAAGGTCCGGGAAGAGAAAATCCTTTCTACGCACCCAACCGAAAGCCAACAGATATATCGCGGTTGATCTTGGCCCCTGTTACCATCTCGCACGCATTGATTTCAACAACCGAAACTTCATCAGCATAGGCAGAATACCTGGCCGAAGTGGTAAGCACCAGGTAGGGTTAAATTTTCCTTTAACCATCACGTGATCTACTTATTTCAAGATGAGGTCGACTGTGCTTGCCTCTGGCGATCCGTGTTCAAACCCAAGTGACGACGGCAGGGACACTTTATTCCTATATGACATAAACAATCCTTTCTCAGCATTTGTGATCGTTCTTTTTATTTTTAATACGAGTTGTTTTCGTAGAGTTTGAGCATTGAATTGCAGACGGAAATATGATTCAATAATTTTTCCGTTAAATCTTGAGGCATCCAAATACCGTAGTGATTCAAATATCCAAGTGTTTTAGGATGCCTTATACGGCTTTTATATGATATGTGGAGTATCTCCATAATGTCTATGCTGTGTGATCTGGATTATTTTAATTAGCATTTCGATTTGGTCATCGTCAACGATTTCAGACCTACCGGAATGTTTTCCAGATCAATTTTTTACTAGCACTTAGAATAGCACTCTCAACATAACCTCCATAAACGGTACATATGTTTTTTTGTTTACTTTACAATGATTTTTTTCTTTCTTGAAATAAATATCGAAATTGATGAAATTACATCTCTTTTCCTTCATTTTTACTTTTAACATAAAACCATTTAAAATTCACAATCCATACACGAATCGTATGGAAAGACACATTGAAATGTCATCTTTCAGAATATGTAATAAATTTCAATCACATGTGAAACGAAATCATGTATTCAAATGTCACCTACTGAAAAACGTTACAAAAATACAATATATTATGTCCCTTCATTATTTTTACATATAACCTCAGCCTGGCGTTATTTTTACTCCAAATTATCGGATATCAGGTTATAAAACTGTTTGCTAAATCAATATATAAAAACTTACGTATTTCTGTTTTTCACACAGCAGGCTAAATTTACAAGATCGGTTTCAAATTAGAGCCCAAATCTCGCTATCCTTTGTAATAGATGTATAGAATTAAAAGCGAGGAACGCAGAAAATGAACGAAATTTAAGAACAATATATCTTAAGTATAGATAAACAAATAATAATTAAAATCTTTTTAAAGGCTATATTTTAACTAAACATATTTTTCTGTTGTTGAAACAATTTTTTCAAACATTTTCAATATTCTTATAATGATTTTGAAAAGATTTTTGTAGAACATTGTAAGAACGTTAAAAAACCGTGATGAATGCAAATGTTACGCGTAGCTGCCTCTGTGAACAGTCTTAATTATACACTTTGCCAGGCAAACCAAATTCTTAGAATAAAATAAAAATAGCACAGTATAAGTAGATTCCAAGTAGAAAATGAAGGAAGCGAAGAAACATTAAATTTCATCAAATGAACAACGATCCGTAGGTGGAAAATGAAGAAAATCAATAACATTTAAAAAAAAAAAAATACGTCCTTTTACCAGAAGAATGCAGTTATCATGTGTCTACCTCAGTACAGCTAACGTCAATATATTTGCCATTTGATTAAAAAAGAAAGCTATATGAGCATAACATTTTCGAAAACAGCGTTGAAAGTTTAAAACAAAGAAATTATGGATGTTTATTGCAAGTTTGTCATGTTTTTCCAACATAGAAAAAAGCATATTCAATTGATTTTTCAGATTTATCAGATGATTTCTGAACAATACAGGAATTTCATTATTTCAATGCTGAAAAAGCAAGAAATATAAACACTTTGCTGGTAGACAAAGGCCTTAAACAAGCGGAAGAAAATTATGAGAAATATTGATGTTTTAAAACCCATATAAACCATGTTTAAGAAAACAATCACTGTCATATAAAGGATATCGTAATGAATTAAGTCTTTAACATGCGAACCGGAATGTTGATTATGCTAACGATTTAAGAAACAACACTGCTTCTCTCCCGATTTGATATTATCTTCGGCTTGTCACATAAGTTGTTGAGATTGATAAGGATCAAGAAAAATCTGTAAAGAAATTATAAAAAAAGATGCGGAAATATGGCATTGATATTATCCAAAATGAACGTGAACTATATATTTTCAGTCATCTAGGCCATTATGAAGTCAAACATTGATAATAAAATTGGTAATCAGAAATATTCCGAGTGAATGGATTTTGCTCAAGACCATAAATGTATAATTTTGCGGTATGTTTTGATATTGGATGAAGTAAAAGAATGTTTTAAGCTCTAAATAAGTTCACAGATTTTACTGGATATGGATGATTGAAGGCTATACTGGAATGCAGAGAATTAAAAGTAGAGAATATCACAGATGTGTTGTTTTACATGAATACAGAAATGTAGTCGAGTATATAAGATGAAGTCCCCAAATCCTTATACAGTTGGTATTATGTTAATGTCCTTAATTCGGTATCAACAGATCTGTTACATTTTCTGCTGGTCAAAATATTGATCATAGCAGTTCCAATCAGGTTAGGAGAAATAACATCTGCTTAAAAGAGGACGGATAAGTAAGACTGAAACGTTTACAGAATATACGAAACATTCGTTGGTGTGTTAAACATGCACCACTTGAACAAATTTTCGAAATTTTGTTTCAATACAACCTAACTTGTTTCATCTTTTGATTTCTATCTTGAATCAAACTGCCGAATCTCCTACTTACAAATGAAATGCGAAAATTAATTTTAAGCTCAATGCCCTTCTTGATAAATAGTGTATCTTTTTATAACTATTTTACAAGTTTCTCGTTATCGTGGGTGTGTATTACGACCTCGAAATATCTACAAACTATGTCTAGATTAGCTTTGTAGTATAAAAATTGATGGATGTTCTAGAACATCTGAATGTCGATTTCGTCTTGAAAAAACACATAAATTTCATTGAAGCAGTGAATTCGATGATAATAAGTAATGTGATTTTGTAATACAAGGAGGATACAAGAAGATGAGACCATCAAACAAAGAGACGAATTCCTCTGATCATCAAGGTTGAAAAAATTGATAATCTAGTGGATCTTTTCAGGATGGAAGTGTTTCATCGAGTGCCAAACCAAATCACGATAAGTATTGTTGAATCTTTTTCTAACATACATGAAAATGTAACGTACACAGCATATTTTGATCTACATCGTGTGTTCAAGATGATGAATTACTATCAGAAACGCTGAAAATTACATGCAGTCTTGTTAGTTTGGACAAGCAGGAACTGAGCAATGAATCGTTCTTTTATCCTAAACTTCAACTTCTATGTACCACGTCCCTTTAGGACAGAGGTGATCATGGTTCTCCATAACTTCTGTTTCGTGTGATTCTTAGCAGGTTTTCTCCCTTTGCTAACACCCCTTTCTCCCCGGACAGCCATGTTAGGTAAGTGGCTTGCTGCCTTCCCCCTATCTCTCTTGACCTCAATATACACCATGAAGGTTAAGTTTTCCTCCTTCCTCAATGTTTCAGCAGTTTTTTTTTATTCTGAGTATGTCTTCTTTCTGTTACCATTTTCTTTAACTCGTGTCATGCCTGAAATTCTCAGTATGCTTCTGTAGAACCACATTTCTGCTATCTCTAGTTTGCTCCTCGTCCATGGAGAGTTTGTCCAACATTCACTACCATATAAGAGGATGGATATCTCACAGCAATACAGCGCTCTCTTCTTTGTTTCTAATGATTTTTTCCGTTTCTCAGCACTTTTCTTAACTTATGGAATGCTTCTTTCGCTAGCTCAATGAGAGTTCGGATCTCAGTGTCGCATTTTCCATGCTCTGTTAAAAGGCCTCCCAGATATTCTAACTTCTGCACCTACTTAATGTTTATATCACCAATTCGTAACATATATTGGGCTCCTTTCTCTGACTTATGACCATATTAGTCCTTTTTACTCGAACACTGAATAAAATGTTTGTAACAACCAGACCTCTAGAATTAGAAAAGATATATTGAACTCATTTGGATGTAATTATTAGGTTTTCTGTTGTACTTCCAAAACCCCATGCGCCTGCTTTATTCTTTCCATTTTTAATTTTTTTTGTACTCATCGGCAAAATCAAATTTGATCATTTTTTGACCCAGTAGTTTCCACAAGTCATTTGCGAACGAACATTTAGTAAGTTTTAAAATGTAAAAACTTGACTTCGCTCTATTATATCAAATGGGTGACTTGAAACTTTTATAGTGATGTACATCGAAAAATATTAACTTTCAGGACTTCCTGTGAGTAATATTCTGTTTTGTGAGAATCTCAACACAACTTTCTACATTAATTGTGTGTGTGACGTGCTTTGTAAATCACTGAATTTTCACTGCATTCGTGATATATGCACACATTAAAAATCACACAATTTTTATCATGCTTTGAAATGAGTTTTAAATTGTAAATCACTAAGATTAGTTGTTTTTCATTTTTAATATAAGATTATGAAAAATTTATAGTATTTGTATTATGCATACATTAGCATACATTAGCATACATTAGCATACGACATTGTTTCATAGATTTAACATTTTGTTTGTTTACTAGCTTTTTTCCATGTATTGACGATTAATTGTGCCGTTTTTACAAGCAGATTTTTAGACTGTCAGTCGCTTCTAATTTTTCTAATATTTCTAGATTTAAACTGACATCTAACTTGGGAAATAGAACTTACAAGGTAACACTTAAAATATCTTCTCAGAATTACTTTATGTAATATCTGTGATTTGTTTATTGGTTAAGAATGAAAATAAAACTGGATGAACATCTAAATGTAGTGATTCCATTGTAGCTTAATCCCTTTCATGATTAGTGAGTTTTAAGTATTACTAATCGTGTAAAGGACCAATCGATACAGCTTCAAGAAGATTTTAATTCTTGAAAAAAACGAACTATAGCATCTTGGTGTATAAGTTATGAAACACAAAAAATACTGATTGATGACAAAACATTGGATTGTGAGATATCTAATAGCATGTACACTGCATGACTACAGATCATTCTCCTTTATAGCCTGAAATATTTTCAGCATAATCTCATATATATATATATATATATATATATATATATATATATATATATATTTAAAGTTTTTATATTTATGAACTTCTTGTTAAACACCTGTTAAACATTTTCTCACTTTTGAAAAAAACTGCCTTTCTGAAGATTGGTAAATAATTCTACCAAAATTTGTGCGAAAAACAAAATGTAATAAAACCTCCGGATTTGAAATAAAACAAAAAATCGATTCGCTTCATCCACGTCAGTATTTCTTTCATTTGAATCCTGATTTTAATGAAATCTAGAAATAATCTTTAATAAATATGTAAAAACAAAAATACTAACTATTCATTAATGCCAAAATTCTCGAAGTAATCGAATAAATCAAAACTTATAATAAAGGAAATATTATTATAATTCTTATCTGAATTTCTGGAATGAGGAGTTATCATTATTTATGATATTTATATTCGGACTGTTGTCTTCATCTTAGTTCTTATTATCGTCATTAACTAGGACTAGGGTAGCTAATGAAGACCAACCTCTCCCCATTTCGACTTCGGCCTTGTGACACAATTTTCTATTTTTCACGAAATAAATAATCTTATTATCACAACGTTCCGGCCGTTGTGCCTTCCTTATCTATTTGGGTAATCTACAGGGAATTCTGAACTGAAACCCTTTATTTAATCTACGAGAGTAGACTGTTTTCGTGCCACTCTCTAGTTTTATTATTGTTCGCTCGTTTCCACTGAGTACCAGTAGACACTGCCCGACACAGGAATTGAACTCACAACCACTATGTCACCAAATTCACAAACCAACGCTTTTACCTACTAGGCCATTGTCCCGTAGTAAAACGGAGTATGCTGTCTATAGTTATTTAGTGCGAATTAGTCCTTGTTCTTATTTACGATCTGTGACAGCTTCTTCTCAATTTTTAGGGTCGGACACATACCAACAAGAAATGATCAGCATCAAACGTACCCCCTTCAAAATAACAACTACCCGTCAAATACGACATCAGCGTCTACAGGGGGAAGAGAAGGGATAAGGACGATGACCAAAAAATTGCCACTGTCTTACATCAAGGTCTTATCAAGAAAAATTCCGAAGATCTGCGGTCCATACAACATCAGAATAATATTCAGAAGCAATTCCACTCTACGGAGAAATCTTTGCCGAATAAAGACTAACATGGGGGAGAATATGACCAAGGGTCGCAAATACTCGATTCGTTGCAGTTGCGACAGAGAATATAAAGATGAAACAAACCGTCCTCTAAAAGTAAAACTGGAGGAACATCGAAAAGACGTAGTGAGAGGTGAGACAATGAAATCGAACATGGCTGATCATGTATGGAGGGAAAGGAGTATTAATCAGCCTCTGTGGAATAAAATGAAAATACTGAACAAGGAAGAACACTAGAGAGGCGTCTGAAAGAATCAGAATATATGCTAGACCCCCTTAGTAGGAAAAATAGTATAGCAATAAATACAATATGGGCGCCGCTAATAATGAAAGAAAGACAAATGACAGCAAGTTTTCACCCGCAACAGCAGCAGCAATCAAAACATGGGCAGCAGCAGTCTAGGTATGACAGCACTCGCGGCAAAAGCAACAGTTGCAACTGAATCATTAGCCAAGATAAGGTTTACGGCTCTAAGTTTACTAAAGCAAACTGTTCTACAGAACAATGACCTGGTGGGTATAAGGGTTGGTTTGTGAATTTGGTGAAATAGTCAGTTCAATGTGTACTTGTATTCTGTGGAAACGGGCGAGAATTAACTGAACACTAATAACAACTAGACGATATCCCTGGAGAGTGAAACGAGAACAGTCTATTCCCGTAGATTAAATAAAGGGTTCAGTTCGGGATGCCCTGTTGGTTACCGAGATTGATATACACCTGAAGAAGACTGGAGTGGGCAACGGCCGAAGCACTATGATAACATCAACAAAGATGAGGACAATAGAAATATATTGAATATAAATATTTTAATTCTATTAATATAGTCCTATTGTTTTAAATAACGAATATTATAAATAAAATTAAATTAAATAAAAATATTCTGTAAAATAACAATTCTAGATATTATTTTTTTAAAATATAATTCTGTTTAACATTTTTAAAAAGCCAGACTTTTGATATTCTTAAAATATAAATAATGACATTGTTTTTATTTTTAATTTCAGATGCAGTTATTCAGCGGAAAGTAACAGTTGTTCCTTCATCTTATTGAAGACTCTGCCAGTATATTGTGCTCCTCCTCCTCGAAGTGTACGCCGCCAGCCAGAAAACAGATGTTTCTAAGTTCTACCACGTCTTGTAAACCATCTCATTTTCCATAGAAAATAATTTTCAAAGGCCACACTATTTTCATCCATTTTAGACGTAAATTCTAAATGTTATCTTTTTCCTACTCCCCAAAACACGCTTCTTGAATTTATTTATCTACCTTTTTTCCTTCAAGTGAATATTGTGCGTGGTCTTGCTCGACTATTCAAATGTTGCGACGTATCTCATGATCATTGTTACCTTTTGATTATGAAGTCAATGCATGAATTGAGCAACTTCTCGCAGTTTGAGTCTTGTTAAGTCAGGCGGTGTGCACTCCGTTTGAGGCAAACGTATTATTTGAAACTGTGGGATTTCAGTATTTTCCTACAAGTAGACACGTTAAACATAGACACGTCATACTTAGAAACAATATACAGAAACGCGTCATATCTTTAAACCATTTATACATACAAGACATGCGCGCGCACTCTTGTCTATTAAATCTACAGATACACCGCTTAGTACAAACTTAAAATATGCAAGAATACATATGTATGAACATACAAAATAATTTACACATAGTCAATAATACATATGTTCATCGATATACAAATGCATAATCATTTATTCAAAATGTATACCTGTGTGTTTGTATGTCATTAACTAAAAGACTGTTCTAGTGTCCTCCTTATTGATTTTTCAGTGACACGCCCTGCCAATTTCCCTGATTCCTGGTGGCAGCTGCGATCACCTCTTCTATCTGTGATCACATTTCTTTCATTAAGTTACTTATTGCCTACAGAAGCTTTTGAGCTTTCTGTTCGTAACCTTATATTCTGACACTTAAGAAAAACAGCCTATGAGCTGGAAATTTCTATTTACTTAAAATGTTGGGAAGACTTTTTAAAAATTATATTTATGCAGATTATTATTTAGCGATCTTGATGTATATTACTGTTGTTAAAAATAATTTGCACGAAGAGACACGTTTTAGCCACTAATAATAGCCTGCAGAGATAAAGATTCGCAAATCGTATCTCGAGTAGCATAAACTGGCTCCTCTTAATTGTGTATAAAGTTCATCTCATTTGATTAATCCTACTCTCGAACCCAACAGAGGTAAATCCCCAACACTGATATCCTCTAAATGTATTCAAGTTATATTTTCACTTTTCATTATAGTTACCTGATGGAAAGTATACATGTACTTTGAACTCACATCGATGTTTAAATTTTAGATCTACATTCTGATTTTTTTCCCTAGCAAGTTCGCTGTGTTTACATTGAATCTGCTTCAAGTCTCACACTAATTCAACACCGGTATAAATCAATATTTTTTTGTTTTTGACACTCGATGTAAATCATCACTGGATAATGATGAACTGAATTCTGATAAATTTTGGTCTTTCTTTCGTACACTTATAACCCTAACCTTGATATCACACGTATCTATGCGTTAAAAAATCCAACACATGCCTTTCTTTGACCTATCACGACTACATAAGCTATGCATTCTTTTTAAAAATGTTAGAAATGACGTATTTATTCCCATCCCATACCGATATTCCCACTGCCAACCAAATTGATGTATTAGCTATGGCTTCATATAAGAAGTCGCACTAGCATGTCCCTATATACAGCCCTACAATCTTACTGACTATACTCATCCCACTGCCAACGCCCCATATATATATATATATATATATATATATATATATATATATATGTATATATATATATCAGTATGTTTGAGTACTATTTGTATATTTCTACTATTAGCATATGAGATCTGCCTTTTAACAACCTCACACTCAATGATCAATTTTTGTCCTTTCTTAGTCATGTTTTGTCCTAATGCCACGAAACACATTTACAGTATCCCATTTTCACTTAATCGATAGACATCTTTCCCACCTCCTGAAACCCCCACCCGCAGAGATGCCGTGACATTATAAAATCTACCAATCAAATTAATATGAATCGGTTAAATTACTATGGTTGTTATCATTTTAAAAAAATTATATACACTACCAACTTGGAATCCAGGAAACTGATTCCGTTTCAGCTGTTCCCATCATATTATTTTTGGTAGACAATGTAAGCAATAATAATATGTCGCAGGAGATCGGAATGCACCTATTATATTTAATGTTGTCATTTACTGTTTCTTATGTTGAACCTTTGCAAGCGTTGTGATCCTTTAATATATTACCAGTACATGTTACTGGCTTGTAACACCTGTATATTGATGCGTCGTTATACAGTGAGACACTAATATCAACCACGAATTATGTCACATTTGTTAAAAATGTATAGTGTGCTATCAATTGTCATGTGAGTGTCCTGTGGGTAGGACAGTATCGATTATTTGTCATTCTTTCTTGTAATATCACGTTGGTATGGAAATAGATGGAAACTTTGTTCATAATAAACATAGATTTTATTTCAAAAATAAAAGTTCCCGTATTCTGCTTTGTTTTTACTGCATTTTAGAACATGTATTAATTACTGCATCTTTGTGAACAAAATAAATGCATTCAACTGGTCTACCTTTCAAAATGTAGATACTCACATAGGAATATATTCTAACTGAGAGTACCATTCGCTAAAGCGATATTTGAAGACAGTAAATATTTTAACCTAGAATAGATACCTGGGTCTTCATAAACAACATATTTAATTTTGATTTGTGCATATACAAACGCGCATGTGTCCGATGAAAAGTATGATCCTGAGTTTGTAGTTTTTACAATCTTTAAATGAATATATTTTTATGTTGTGAAGTAAGTAGAAAACAGTTCATTTCTTGATTTAAAAAATCTTCCCCCGTCTTCCAAACTGATTTTTGAAAATTCATTTTTAACAGGTTCTTCTTTGTACAATAAGATACATATGTTTTTTTTTTGTTTTTTTTTTGTACTATCAATAGTTCATCCTGCAGATAATTTTTACTAACATCTACATTTTTTCGAATTACTACCAATTACTGAAATGGTGACACTGCATTGAGTAAATTCAGTGTCAAAATAGGAATTGAATTTTAATTTAATCAAACAAAAGCTGTTTTCTTTTCTTATACTGAATTGAACCTGAGTGACTATTAAACTATTTCTTTTTCAATTTTCTAAACACATTTATTTATAAGAAATTCTAATACTTCTGGTTCTTTTTTTTAAAGAACGTTTTGGTTTTGTTTCGCTTGCAAGTAACTCTTTTAGTTGATTCTGAGGATTTAGATTAGGATTAAGCTTGGCTTGAAACCCAACCGAATACTTGCGCTGGCGTAGGATTAAATCTCCGGTTTGTTTAGGGTTTAAGACTTGAGTTGGATAAGGATTAATTCTTGAATTGGCTTATGGTTAATGCTTGGGTTGGATTAGGATTAAGGCTTGGGTTGGGTTAGGATTAAGGCTTGGGTTGGATTAGGGTTAAGGCTTGGGTTAACTTCGGGTTAAGTTTTAAGTTGACTTTAGTTTATTTAGGATTAAGATATTTAATCTGTTGTCTCATGTCGAGTGGGTGACAATCTCAAAATAATGATAATAGTTTGGGTTGCGTTAGATACAAATTAAATGAATAAAAATTGATCAAATGTCGCTGTGATTTACCCACCACAAGAAGATTAATAACAAAGAAACACACGCGTAATTTTAAAGAAACAAGATAAATAATTCATTTACGAATCTACACGCTTGAAGTTGTGTAAGTTTACTTGCTTCAAATTGTGTAAGCAGCTCGTTTTAAAAAAATAAATCAGAAATTTTTAAAGTCTGTAGTTTTAACGTATTGTCATGAGGAGGAAATGTTCATACAACAGATTAAATGATCTGACACAAAATAATACTAAAAAATATTTAAAAGAACGGTAAAAGAGCGTTGTTCACCGAAGGGATATAGGATTTGCATAGGTTCAAAAATAGACAAAGAGAGATAGTTTGAAATACCTAGCTTTCTTGGATTGTTGAGAGAAGATTGTGTCAAGTTTCGCTCACTGGTTAGAGGCCGATAATTGGTGAGTAATTTTGCACTGGCATGTACTTCAACACAGGTCACGAGGAGCTGAAACAAAACTTTTCACATAACTTCAGATACTCAGGGAGTTATTATTTCACCCTCACTACAACACTACAAATACTCTAACCTTTCTTTAAGAAAGGTATATTCGTAGGCTAAAAACTTAAATTCGGAGTTTATGTTTTCAACCAGGTATTATTCTCAATGACATTTTTTAAAGACAAATTTACATTTTTTTTCTTTTCTTATGAATTGGAAAACAAAGTTTTAGAAGTTTTAAACAAAGTTCACTTGTAATTTATTTTGGAATAAGAAACAAGTTATCAAACTGATTAAAACCATTTTGCGTTGTTTTATTTACTTACATGTTTTGTAATCTATTTAAAAATATATATCGGAAATCTAAAATATATTCAAAATATGATTATTCATCGATAATTAAAAAATGTTAAAAGATGTAAACAGCATTTTTACTTGCATTTTGTTTATTTATTTTTCTTTGTAAAGTGTTGATTAGTACGTCGGGTTGATCAATTATAGAATGTACTGCTTCTCGAGTGTTGTGGTCACCAATGTTGAATGGGTCAAATAGATAATGCGGCTGCGTGTTGAGAAGGTAATCAACATTCATACATAATACTTAAAACATCAAGGAAAAAGAACAATGAGAACCAATTTTGTTTAACGAAGAAATATGTATATTAAATTCAACAATAATACAAAGTAGTTGCAATATGAGTGAAAAAGGGAGAAAAAAGTAGCTTCGCCTTGACTGAGAAGATTTGTCTGAGTAAATGTTCAGAGTTCAATGTTGAAAATAGAATTTTTCTTTCAGAAAATTGTTCAGTAGTTGCAACTTACAAAGTTGATTTAACTTGGTGTGTCCACTGAGAACTGGTGGTGTGTCACATAAAGTTCTGTAGTGTGTATGTACGTGCGGAGTGAGTAGGATGAAATACACGAGCGAGTAAATGAGAACTATTGTCTCTGGGTACCTCGACTGTGGTTCTGAAATTACTACTACTGGTTTTTTGGAATGCATCCAATATTTATACTATCTGGAGTGGCTCCAAAAAGAGACGCTTTAGTACACTTTTGAATATACATGAAAAATATCCTATTGGACGGAAAATGGACCAATCAGCGATTTTGTAGCAAAGCTTGTTTTGAACAAAGTGTAGGAACAAATTTACTATGGTGGAATGCGATAGATAAATTGTCCTGTTATTTTTAAGTATGTATTTATTGACCAATTAGAATTGGAGAAAATGTAGGCGTGGCACTACAATACCCTCCACTAGATTGGAAAAAAAAGGTGATGAAAAAACAGTTTTTTTTTCAATATGATATGTAATGTTTGTATTTACTAGGCCAATGGACCTTCCTACCTTTTTTGGTGTGTTTTGGTGCAGGTGTCTGGGGTTGGTACTGTATGTCGCATGGTGTAGTTGGTGGTTGAGATTTTGGGTCGGGTTCCGTGCTTTGTTCTACGTATGCTGGTTTCAGGCGGTCTATCGAGATGTTCGATCGTCCGCTAGGGAGTAGAACAGTGTAGAACTTGCTATGTCGTGCGAGGACACGGAATGGACCCGTACAACTCGGTGTGAGTGGTCTTTTCACTGCATCTTGTCTAATGAAGACAAAATTACATTTGCTAAGAGATTCGGGGACGAATATATCCTTGGTCTGGAATCGAGTAGGTGTAAAAGATAAGTTTGACATTCTACTCTGCAAATATTGAATAAAGGATGAAGAAAGTTTTGAAAAACTGGAACTGTCGGACAGAAATTGCCCTGGTAAAACTAATGGCTGTCCGAAGACAAGGTCGGCAGGTGAGCACTGAAGATCCTCCTTCACTTGTGATCGAAGTGACAGCATTACCAAGGGTAAGTTGTCTATCCAAGATAGTTGATTACTAGCGTTGGAACTAGTTAAAGCGGCTTTTAGCTGACGGTGAAAACGCTCCACCAAGCCGTTAGCACAAGGGTGGTAAGCTGTGGTAGAAATGTGTTTTGCTCCTAGGAGATTGATGAACTCCTTAAAGAGTGTGGACTGGAATTGTGGGCCGCAATCTGTTGTTATAACTGATGGGCATCCGAAAAACGAGATCCAATTTTTCAGTAATGCCTTAGCAACAGAATGGGCGGTCGTGGATTGAAGAGGGATAGCAACTGGCCATCTCGAAAATCTGTCGATTGTGGTTAAAATATACTGGTGTCCGTGAACTTCCGGCAACGGACCCACCAAGTCGACGTGCAGGTGACGAAATCGTACGTCTGGCGTAGGGAAATTTCCAGGGGGTGACTTGGTATGACGATGTGTTTTTACACGTTGACAAATCACACGGCATTGAGTCCAGATTTTAATATCGCTGTTCATGTTGGGCCATACAAAGCGTTCAGAAATCATTTTCGATGTGGCTTTGCGACCAGGATGTGAAATTGAGTGAAAATGGTCGAATATTTTCCTCCTCATGCTGACAGGTACCAAGGGTCTGGGAGTGGAAGTACTTGTATCACAAGTGATAGACTTTTCACTGAAGGGTAAAGGTTTCTGTTCTATTTTTAGCGACGAGTCTTGTAACGAGTTGAACAGAGTGATGTCCCTTACTTGTTCGTCTGCTAATTTTTCCATGTCCAGTTTGTCTCCAATGGTACTGGAGCTCGTGATATCGTGTCGGCAACAATGTTGTCACTGCCTGCTACATGCCGTATGTCAGTTGTGAATTGCGATATGAAATCTAGTTGCCTATAATCACGAGGATTGTATTTGTCTGACTTAGTATGGAGGGCGAAAACTAGGGGTTTGTGGTCAGTGAAAACTGTGAAGTTTCGTCCTTCCAGGATGTGTCGAAAGTGTCGAATAGAGAGGTAATATAGCTAATAGTTCACGTGAGAAGGTGCTATACTTCTGCTGGTGTCGAAGTAAGCTTGACAGAAAAGAAAGAAATTGGCGTGGTTTGCTTATCGGTATGCTGATGCAAAACCGCTCCAATAGCTTCTGATGACACATCTGTAGTTAATGACAGAGTTGCTTTATTGTCATCGCGCAAATATGTTAAACTTTGTAAAGTTCGCTAGAGCTTCGCGAGAACTGTTAAAAGCAACGAGGGCTTCGTCAGTGAGCGTTATGGGGATGTTCTTCTTCCCTTGACCACGGAGTAGGTCGGTTAGTGGTGCTAATATTTGCGGACAGTTCGGGTTGAACTGGCGGTAATAATTTATCAGTCCAAGATATCGACGGAGTTGTCGAAGGGTTGTTGGTTGTGGGAATTCTTTCACGGCAGTAACCTTTTCAGGGATCGGCGTGATTCCTGACTTGTAATAACATATCCGAGGAAATTAAGTTTCGAAACGGCAAATAAACACTTGTCAGGATTTATTTTCAGTCCAAAATGCTCTAATCGTTCGAAAACTTGCGTAACGTGACGCACGTGGTCGTCCATGTTGGCACTTGCTACTAGTAGATCATCGATGTAGGCGAATGAGTGGTATAAACCTCGAAGGGCTTCATCGATTAATCTCTGGAAAGATTGTGCAGCATTTCGGAGACCGAAAGGCATTCGTAAGAATTCGTAAAAACCAAAGGGTGTCGTTATAGCAGCCTCCTGCACATCTTCCTCGGCAACAGGGATCTGATAAAATGCTTTTCTCAGGTCGATTTTTGTAAATAATTTTTCACCTTGCAGAGAAACTGCAAAATCTGCCAAATTAGGTACAGGATACTTGTCAGGCACCGTTTGTGTGTTTAAGCGACGATAATCGCCGCAGGGTCTCCATGCCCCCTCCTGCACCTTAGGGACCATGTGGAGTGGAGATGCGAAAGGGCTAGACGAAGGCCGGATAATTCCTAAGTCTAACATGCGTTGAAATTCCGCCCGCGCTAGTTTATACTTCTCAGGACATAACCTGCGCGGCTTGGAAGAGACCGGCGAGCCAAATGTTTGAATTTTGTGTACAGTGTGGTGCTTCACCGTTTCGGTATACGTGAAAGTGCGGACGAGTGAAGGAAATTTGTCCAATACACCTTTGAGAGGGTTGTCTGCTGGCAAGGCGACGCATAGTTCAGTGGAGGTGAGGGTGGAAGTAACTCCATAATTCATAAGATTCGTCGTCTGGTCTAACAGTGAGTGTTTCGACATATCCACGATAAGTTTATAGTGAGCCCAAAAATCTGCGCCTAATATTGGGAACTTGACTTCGGCTACTGTAAATAACCATTGGAATGTTCTCCTCAGGCCTATGTCCAAAGTCATAGATACTTGACCGAAAGTCTGGATTTGTGATCCATTAGCAGCACGTAGGGTTACTGAAGATTTAGTATTTGAAAAACTGGGACTAGGTGGAATAACACTAATTTGTGCACCTGTGTCCACAAGAAACATTTTGTCGGAGTTTCTGTTTCAAACGTAGAATAGACGGTTGACATTTCCTATTCCAACAGCAGACGCCGTCTTCATGCGCTGTTGGGAATGGCGTTTCCCGCCTTCGTGCATGACGTAGAATCCGGTTGTTGTTTGAAATTGCACGGCTTGGTGCATTTTCTCGCTGCCTGTCCAAATTTTCGATGGTACCAGCAATACGCATCGTTTCTTCCCCGAGAATTAGATCGGGAACGTCGTTGGGACTTGTATAAGTTGTGAGCTGAGGATGATCGCTCTCTATACAAACGGTCTATCTGTTCAGATAGCCTATTAATTTGCTGTTGCAGCTTGTTAAATTCGTCCTCACTTGGCGTGTCGCGTAGCGTTGGAGCGTTGACACTGCTGATAGTTGCAGCATCACTTATCTTGTCCGCTATCTCCGCCGTTTTTTTTAAATCTAGGTCTTCGGGTAGTGTAGCTAGGATTTGAGTTGTGTGGGCTGGTAACTTGTCCATCCACAATTTACGAAATAAAGAATCGGACATCGAGTTCCCGCCTAGTAAATTCTTCATTTTCCGCAGTAATTGAGACGGCTTGCTATCGCCTAGCTGCAACGTATTGAATAAGTCATTCAGTTTACGTTCTTGCGACTTTCCCGTCCTGTAGATTATTGTCTCTTTCAGTGTATCGAAAGGGTTATGTATAGGGATGTTATTTAATAAATCCAACACATCGGACGCAATTTCAGGTGGCAGTTTTCCCACTACATAGGCATAACGTACCATCTGGGATTGTATCTTCTTCGCCTGAAATATAGCCTCTAACTGTGCGAACCACACATTGACGTTGGTTGTGTCAAAGACTGGCAAATTGAGCATCACGGTTGCTTCACTGGCGTTCTGGTCGGCCATGTTAGATATATGTTTTTACGCACGTGGTGGACAAAAAAAGTTTTTCGCGCCAAGTTGAAGTTTTTGTACGTTGATTTCTTTATACTGTGTTTGGCACAATATAAGGATCACTTCACTTTTGTCTGTTATATTCCTTGAAAGTTGGTGTCACAAACTGTAGTTTGTTTCCGTCGGCGTCACCAATTGTAATTCCTACGTCGGGGTTACCAATTGTAAAGTGTTGATTAGTACGTCAGGTTGATCAATTATAGAATGTACTGCTTCTCGAGTGTTGTGGTCACCAATGTTGAATGGATTAAATAGATAATACGGCTGCGTGTTGAGAAGGTAATCAACATTCATACATAATACTTAAAACATCAAGGAAAAAGAACAATGAGAACCAATTTTGTTTAACGAAGAAATATGTATATTAAATTCAACAATAATACAAAGTAGTTGCAATATGAGTGAAAAAGGGAGAAAAAAGTAGCTTCGCCTTGACTGAGAAGATTTGTCTGAGTAAATGTTCAGAGTTCAATGTTGAAAATAGAATTTTTCTTTCAGAAAATTGTTCAGTAGTTGCAACTTACAAAGTTGATTTAACTTGGTGTGTCCACTGAGAACTGGTGGTGTGTCACATAAAGTTCTGTAGTGTGTATGTACGTGCGGAGTGAGTAGGATGAAATACACGAGCGAGTAAATGAGAACTATTGTCTCTGGGTACCTCGACTGTGGTTCTGAAATTACTACTACTGGTTTTTTGGAATGCATCCAATATTTATACTATCTGGAGTGGCTCCAAAAAGAGACGCTTTAGTACACTTTTGAATATACATGAAAAATATCCTATTGGACGGAAAATGGACCAATCAGCGATTTTGTAGCAAAGCTTGTTTTGAACAATGTGTAGGAACAAATTTACTATGGTGGAATGCGATAGATAAATTGTCCTGTTATTTTTAAGTATGTATTTATTGACCAATTAGAATTGGAGAAAATGTAGGCGTGGCACTACATCTTTAAATAAAAATATATAAATAAATATATTAAGCAAATTAAACGGAGTAAATTAGAATATTATTTTTATGAACAGTGCTTAAAAAATAAACATTTCAGAAACCGAATATTAGATTTGCTAGATTTTAAATTTAAAATGCCAATAGAAATTTCAACATTGCTTCATACATTGTTTATTAACTTTACTACCAAATAATTCGTATAAATATTTGATAAATTCTTTTACAGTACAGTCGAGCTCTGTAAAAATCGTTTCACACATGACACCACATATAACATACGCGTATATTTGAATTAATTTGAATCCTAGCGTTAAAATGCCAGGGTGTAGCCAGAAAAATCTACCACATTGAGATCAATGACTAAGACAGCTGAAAATTCTTAAACAAGCCGTATCATGAACTTTGAACAGTTTATACACAATTTTGATTCGGATATACAAACAAAGCACGCTAAGAAAATTAGATTCGCTCTGTACTTGATAATACGGTATAGTTTTAATTTATAAATCATTCAGTAGCATTATTGTCTAAGAATATTTTCAGTTACATTTTCCAATTATTGAAACAAATTGTTTGAAATATTTTTCTCATAAGTCCGATGTAAAAATTGATAAATATATTTTTAAAATGACCCAAAGAAGAAATATTAACATTTTTGCAAGATTTTCATCTTAGTGTAATACATCTATTTTCTGGACAAAGAAATTGTTTCTATTATAAATTTTCTTTAAAATATTTTAAATCGTTTACTTATCAAGCTAATTCGATGAATCTATAAAATTAGTTATGTATTTACATTAAAGAAAATATAACTCTAAATTCTATTGCAGAGGGATAATTTGATAATTCGATCCAATTTTTTTTATCTTCCGTAGATTTTTTAACTATGAGGATACCGAACGTCAAAATCTGTAGTGATGTCCAATAACAATTTATTCTTCAAACCCTATTTATCTTTGGTCCGACATATTTTTGTATAATTCTTGAAAAACCTTCATTAATTCCACTGACAATTTTTTTTTTTCTTTTTTTTTTTTTTACTTCTCAATGCCCAGCATATGGGGTGCTGAAAATAACTGGAATAAATTTTGTAGAAAAATTACAAATTCCAATGTTTAATCGGGCTATTTTCCCTATCACTGGAAATATTTATTTTAAAGAACAGAAAATGACAAAAATCTAATGAAGGGGAAAAAAGTTGTAGAGGAAGTGTAATTTCAGTAGACAGCAATAAAATTAAATGCCGTCGGCGTTAAAATACAACTGTGATTGCAGTTTTGTTTTTGCTTAAGCACCAGAATTTTATGTATAACTAAATATGCAATGATTAGAGTGAACGAACGTCGTTGCTGTATTTGTTTGCTAAAAATCCTATTCGTCATCTCAGATCGTGTGTCAGCAACGTTTGCATTAATTCCTGACCACTAAAAATTTGCTGTACAGATCATGTCAATAGAATTTTAGTCAAAAATGGCAAAATATGGCGGTTAAATCCTCAAATTCCACTGT